>CM076578.1:1609753437-1610076593 GCA_034641835.2 Pinus albicaulis | reverse complement strand
ATTATCAAACCTTTACCCTTTCCATACAGATATACTTCATAGAGAAATATTCATTCAAGCTCAGACATCTTGCTCCCACACCCATGATTTGCATAATGAAATTCATCTCTTTATATAGGTTTATACTTTTTCAATACCATGAGCCCCTTTTTCAATACCATGAGCAAAAACAACATTACTTCCGATGGTATTCCTGGACGGGGTCAATTAGGCGGATCATTACCCAATACAATGGGTCAATACCATGGTGGTTACCCCTGGTTTTGCACTTTTAGAGCGCTTTAGCCCATACACGACTTGACACGTTCTTTTCCGCGTGCATACGCAACTTCCCTTAGACAGATCCGCGTATGCCTTGAGACATACTCTTTCACCATAGATTTAGCACAATCTGAATTCCTTTCTTCACTGCCTTATGTACTCACTGTAGATACATCAGATTTACTTCATTAAGAACATATTCTATCAAGCACAACTTCATCAAGTAAGTTGTCATCATCTTCATCAATGGGTTGCCATTTAAGGACAACACTCAGCACCATATTGCTCACAAACATCATATCACATCAGATTTACATCATTTACCAAGTTCATCAGATCAAGACTATCTTCATCAGGTGGATTGCCATCAAGGACAACACATGTCAATAGTCGCATGTCTTCATCTTTATTTAGTGGGTTGCCATCAAGGACAACACTCTGCATCATATTGCCAAAAATCTCCCCCTTTGGACTTGATGGCAACCAAGATGGTGTTTGGTTACCACAATAGATAGGTACATTAAGAATACAAAGACACCATGTCACTTTCTCCATTTTGACACCATTCTTCATTCAAACACCATGTCACTCTCCCCCTTTGACATCAAGGGCAAAGAGCGGACCAAAGCCAACATACTCTCCCCCTTTTCTCCTCATGTGAAAGAAGCATTATGCAGATCTGATATATACTGAAGTCACCAAGCTCCCCCTGAGTTCATGCTGAAACTTCAAACATATTTTCCAATAAAGTACATGACTCTATGAACTTCCTATCACCAAAGACTCATACTTACATCAAATATCCAACCAAGTGGATTTACATATGAGACTCAAGTACCCAACCAAGTGGGTTTACACATTTCAACTTCAGCTACCCAACCAAGTGGGTTTACAAAATTTGACTCAGCTACCCAACCAAGTGGGTTAACAAATTTTGACAAGTCCTTACATGACTGAATATTACAATTTTTTTACGTCAAGGGTCTCAACATGACCTTTTCATCAAGAATACAAATATGAATTTTCATAACCAATAACAAAAAGTCCTCAAGAAAGAGAACATATTTCAGAGCCATCATAATGCCAACAAAGCATTATACTCAGCAACGCTAATGCTCCCCCTGAATCTGTGCATCCAAGCATCCTTTTCATATGACTAAGGCTCCCCCTTAGTTTGTGCATCCTGAACACTTTCACCAACAAATCATTAATGCATCTTCATCAAAACATTAGAAACAGAATTATGAGAACTAGAACACCACCAGAGATACCAAACAGTATCAGAGATACCAAACAGCACTGCAGCTGTGCTGAAGAGAGCTGACTCCAAGCAAAAATTTGTCAGCAATCAGACATACGCGGTTTTCTGTGCATGAACTCGCGTATATACGCGACTGTGTTTCAGGAAAACCGCGTATCCAATACCATCTTCTATATTTTAACCAGATCTGATCCTCTATGAGAAAAAGACAGTGTTCAGCTTCTTTCTGAGATATTTGAATGCTTCCCTGGACTGCAGATAGATAGAACTGTGTAGTTGTGTTTTCAAGTGTCATCCAACGGTTGTAGCATAGGCACATTAGTAACCAAGCCTTCATCATTTGAGTACGAGTATCACAATAACAAAAGAATAAGCAGTCATAGTGCCAACAATGCAATCATTTCTATTCAACCTGCTGCTCCCCCTAAACCAGTGCTCTTCCTTAACTTGTGCAATCTAAAACACCTTCAACAGCAAGTCATCAGCAAAAATCTCTGCATGATATGTCCTTGTCTCTGAATTATAAGACTTTCATCTCAGCAATGAATACTCAAGTAGAGAGGACTCATCCATAGTCTTCAACACAAGAAACCATGTATCGTATCCTCATATTTTAGAACTGAGAAACTAAGCTGAAATTGATTCAATAATACAGTCATTAACAATCAGACTGATGCTCCCCCTGAACCTCTGCTCCAGATCTTCAGCTAGCATATAAATTCTCTTATCATCAATGCATACGCGACTGTTTTTGATGAAACTCACGTGTATATGCGACTTTTGTTAGTATAACCCGCGTATGGAAAGTGAAGCATAGAAAATTTTCATCTTCCTTCATTTCCTCCTGAGCTTGTACCTCCTGTACCTGTCCTTTCCACATCAGATGCGCTGTCAGAAGTAAACATAACCAGAATAATCAAATCAACCATGAGAGTCATCATGCATTGCTCCCCCTGTGACGATACATTACTAAACCTCATAATGTATCCCACATCATTCCTGCAGTCAATAAGAAAGGTCAGCTTCAGAAGCGGATGACTGTAGTAGGGTCAGAATTCCCTACATTTCTGATTGGTCCTCCATCTTTTTCCGGATTTGTTTGAAATTTCTATTTGTGTGCTGGAAATTATCCAATTTCTCATATCTGTTCAACCTGCATTCTTTTTCTACATGACCATACTTGTTACAAGAATAACATCTCATATGTCCAGAAAAATAAGCATAGGAATCATAATGAGTATTTCTAATCTTCCTCCTTTTACAATCAGCTGCTTTATGTCCATACTTGGTACATGAAAAAAAATATCCCCTGAAGAAACCAGAGTACCTTTCTATGTAGGATTTGTTAGTTTGTGGCTGAAATGATCTGCTCCTGCAATTTGCTGCAACATGCCCATAATTATGACATTTAAAACATTCAACATTATTGACTGATTTCTTTTAAGATTTCATCATTGTTGGTTGACCTTTTGTCTCTTCCAACACTTCAGGTTTTGCATTGACATCCTCTGAATTTTTGGCACTTCCTTGTGAGCTAGATTCTCCTTTAACAGTTTCATGGAAACCAAGACCAAGTTTGATAACAGGAGACCTTTGATTACTCAAAATATTGTCCAAAATATTAGTACTATCTTGAAACCTCAAAAGTTTTACTTTTTCTTCTAATTTACCTTTGAGAATGTTTACCTCAACCTCCAAGGCTTGACA
This sequence comes from Pinus albicaulis, assembly GCA_034641835.2. Taxonomy (NCBI): domain Eukaryota; kingdom Viridiplantae; phylum Streptophyta; class Pinopsida; order Pinales; family Pinaceae; genus Pinus; species Pinus albicaulis. The sequence continues at coordinate 1,610,073,364 of CM076578.1, read as the reverse complement.
TTGCTTTGTCATGTTTTCTTCTTTCCTTCTTCCCCCTTCTACTTGATCCTTCAGATTTAGAATTTCTTCTTTCAACCAATTTTCGTTTTCTTCACATGTTTGTTCTAGCTCTTCATTCTTCTTATTTGATTTTTCCAGATCTTCTTTGAGAGATATGATTTCTGCTTCAAGGCCTTCCTTTTCAAATGATTGTAGAGGTTCCCCATTTTTCTTACTTGATGCTTCTAAATCTTCTTGCAGAGAGATGACTACAGCTTCAAGTCCTTCATTCTTCTTGCTTGAATTTTTGAGATCTGCATTTAGATTGTTGATTTCTGCTTCTAATTCTTTAATTCGATTGGATGCATAAGTATGAAACCTTTGATACTTGTCCACCTGTCCATTCAACATTTCTATTTGTTTTTCCATTTGAAAGATCATCTCTTTGTAAATAGTTTCTTGCTTATTAGTTGAACTTTGTAGTTCTTCAACTTTAGTCTTGAGAGCTTCTTGTAGATTCACAACTTTACTTTCACTATCTTCACTATTGTTTTCACATAGAAGAGTATTACAAGTGGCCTTCTCCTTTTTCTTCTTTGCCATGAGTGCTTGAAGAGCTTCGTCAGAAACTTATAGATCCATACTGTCACTTCCACTATCATAATATTTACATATACAGTTAAGTAAGAGACAAGAACAATGATTAATACCTGTTTCATCTTCTTCAATTTTTGCTATACATGATTTCTGAGGTATCCCCTTTCCTTGAGTAACCATCTTCTTTTGCTTCTTAGCCATGAGCACTTTCAGATCATGGTCAGAATCTTCTTCATCTTCATTGGACACTTCATCATCATCTTCTTTTGCATAATAACTCTTTCTCTTTTCAAATTGTTTCTCTTTACCATGCTTTTCTCTATAAGGACATTTAGCAGCATAGTGACCAAATTTTCCACACTCAAAACATTTGAAGGGAAGCTTACCTTTGAATCTTCCAGTACCTAGTTGGAGCTTTCTCACGAAATTCGCTTCTTCTTCATCGGATATATAGCTAGATTCTTTGACAACTTCCTTTTCCTTTCCTTTTGTAGATGCCTTAAAAGCAGCTTCTCTTATTTGAGAAGGACCTCCTTGTCTCATTTCAAAAGCAGTCAGAGTACCATGTAATTGAACAATAGTGAGCGATTGCAGATCTTGCCTTTCTTCAATAGCTGAAACTTTAGAGTCAAATTTTGAAGTCAAGGATCTTAAGACCTTTTCCACCAGAGTAGTATCAGTTATGGTTTCACCCAAATTTCTCATTCAATTTACAATATCATCCAGACGAAGAAAGAAACTGGCAACACTCTCATCACTATGCATCTTCAAATTTTCATATTCAATTCTAAGAGTTTGGAGTTTTGCACTTTTACCTTTGTGTCTCCCTTCATAGCTTAGAATGATTTTGTCCCATATTTCTTTTGCTGAATGTAGCTGCATTACTTTAGCAAATTCTGATTCAGACATGCTTCCCAATAAGACATTCACTGCTTTGGCATTGATTTCATACTTCTTTCTTTCAGCTGCATCAGTAGGAATATTTGTCGGGTATTGATAACCTTCTTGCACGATTGCCCATACATCTGCACCAAGACTTTGCAGATATGCTTTTGTTCGTACCTTCCAGAATATCAGATTGCTTCCATTGAACAGAGGTGGCTTTATAGACATCACTCCTTCTTGACTTCCCATTGCGACGGATCTCCTTCAAGCGATCAAGCTTCTGCAGAAGGACCTGCTCTGATACCAATTGTTGGGAAAAATACTGAGAGGGGGGGGGGTGAATCAGTATTTACTGCATGTTCAAACTTTTTACCTTTTCATTCCTTTAAAACTCATACGCTACTTGTCTGAAGCCAACTAGCGTATATACGCGGATATCCTTCATAAAACTTGCGTATACACAGAGATCTAATTATGCCATTAGTTCTTCACTTATATCTTTCATCATTCATTCATTAGATGTTCTATAAACAGTAAACATGTGCAGTAAGAACAGAATAAACCATCACACAAAGCATCACACATGAACACCAGGATTTTTAGGTGGAAACCCAAGTCGGGAGAAAACCACCGCTGCAGTTGCTCAGCCTTCAATTTTTTATTATAGAGAAAACATCTTACAACATATGTGCTGGCGCAGACTTGACCAGCACGCAGGCACCCACCTGCGCTCGTTTACCAGCCTCTCCTGGAAGGGAGTTCCAACCCCCTGACTCGTTTACCAGCCTCTCCTGGAAGGGAGCTACGACCCCCTGCTCTCGTTTACCAGCCTCACCTGGAAGGGAGCTACGACCCCCTGATCTTGTTTACCAGCCACACCTGGAAGGGAGCTACCACCCCCTGACTGAAGGCTACAACCCTCAGCACCTCTATGGACCACGTTTCATCAATTTTCACACTGGATCCAAAGCTTCCTTTAGAACACAACTTGCAGGGCACGTTTCATCATATTTTCAGACTGGACCCTTTCCATACTTTTAAGCACAGTCAACCATGAAATAGATACATATAACTCACTGACAAATATCAGTAAACCAACAGAGCAGATCAGACATTTCTTACCACAGACTTCAGCAAACCCTAGTTTGCATACACGCTTTCCTTTCACTGATGTCGCGTATATACGCGCTTCCGTTCACATAAACCATCGTATACCTCTGTACATATTTCATTGCGCATACGTGCTTTCTCTTCAGTGAAGCCGCGTATATACGTGCTTCCTCTGCGGCGAACTAGCGTATAGATCTTCAATTATTATAGAGCAGCATACTTCTTCAGATCAGATATTTAGTTCAGATTTACCCTTTTACTTCAGACAGATGTTCGCCTCATCTCAGATCTAAGCCTTCCATAAACAAATCTAGCAGATACAAATACATTCCAGATCTAGATATTCTGCTTCCTCATTTCTTCATAGGTGCATCATAGATTCAGATCTATTATCAAACCTTTACCCTTTCCATATAGATATACTTCATAGAGAAATATTCATTCAAGCTCAGACATCTTTCTCCCACACCCATGATTTGCATAATGAAATTCATCTCTTTATATAGGTTTATCCTTTTTCAATACCATGAGCCCCTTTTTCAATACCATGAGCAAAAACAACATTACTTCCGATGGTATTCCTGGACGAGGTCAATTAGGCGGATCATTACCCAATAAAATGGGTTAATACCATGGTGGTTACCCCTGGTTTTGCACTTTTAGAGCGCTTTAGCCCATACACGACTTGACACATTCTTTTCCGCATGCATACGCGACTTCCCTTAGACAGATCCGCGTATGCCTTGAGACATACTCTTTCACCATAGATTTAGCACAATATGAATTCCTTTCTTCACTGCCTTATGTACTCACTGTAGATACATCAGATTTACTTCATTAAGAACATATTCTATCAAGCACAACTTCATCAAGTAAGTTGTCATCATCTTCATCAATGGGTTGCCATTTAAGGACAACACTCAGCACCATATTGCTAACAAACATCATATCACATCATATTTACATCATTTACCAAGTTCATCAGATCAAGACTATCTTCATCAGGTGGATTGCCATCAAGGACAACACATGTCAACAGTCGCATGTCTTCATCTTTATTTAGTGGGTTGCCATCAAGGACAACACTCTGCATCATATTGCCAACAATCTCCCCCTTTGGACTTGATGGCAACCACGATGGTGTTTGGTTACCACAACAGACAGGTACATTAAGAATACAATGACACCATGTCACTCTCTCCATTTTTGACACCATTGAAACACCATGTCACTCTCCCCCTTTGACATCAAGGGCAAAGGGTGGATCAAAACCAACATACTCTCCCCCTTTTCTCCTCATGTGGAAGAAGCGTTCTGCAGATCTGATATATACTGAAGTGACCAAGCTCCCCCTGAGTTCATGCTGAAACTTCAAACATATTTTCCAATAAAGTACATGACTCTATGAACTTCCTATCACCAAAGACTCATACTTACATCAAATATCCAACCAAGTGGATTTACATATGAGACTCAAGTACCCAACCAAGTGGGTTTACACATTTCAACTTCAGCTACCCAACCAAGTGGGTTTACAAAATTTGACTCAGCTACCCAACCAGGTAGGTTTACAAATTTTGACAAGTCCTTACATGACTGAATATTACAATTTTTTTACATCAAGGGTCTCAACATGACCTTTTCATCAAGAATACAAATATGAATTTTCATAACCAATACCAAAAAGTCCTCAAGAAAGAGAACATATTTCAGAGCCATCATAATGCCAACAAAGCATTATACTCAGCAACGCTAATGCTCCCCCTAAATCTGTGCATCCAAGCATCCTTTTCATATGACTAAGGCTCCCCCTTAGTTTGTGCATCCTGAACACTTTCACCAACAAATCATCAAGGCATCTTCATCAAAACATTAGAAACAAGACCAAGGAGAACTGGAATACTACCGCAGATACCAAACAAAAGATCAAGAGATACTAAACAAGATCACAATGCAGAAAGTCAAGAGAGCCGACTTCCAAGCAAAATTTGTTTATCGTACACATGCTGTCAGGCTCGAACTTCCCGCAGGCGCGATCGTGTTTGAACATCTCAATACCATCTTTCTATATTTTTAACCTTTGATTCTGTCCTCTATGAGAAAAAGACAAAAGAGCCCAAATTTTCTTTCTGAGATATTTGAATGCTTCCCTGGACTGCAGATAGATAGAACTGTGTAGTTGTGTTTTCAAGCGTCATCCAACGGTTGTAGCATAGGCACATTAGTAACCAAGCCTTAATAATTTGAGTATGAGTATCACAATAGCCAAAGAATAAGCAATCATAGTGCCAACAATGCAATCATTGCTATTCAACCTGCTGCTCCCCCTAAACCAGTGCTCTTCCTTAACTTGTGCAATCTGAAACACCTTCAACAGAAAGTCATCAGCAACAATCTCTGCATGATCTGTCCTTGTCTCTGAATTATAAGACTTTCATCTCAGCAATGAATACTTAAGTAGACAGGACTCATCCATAGTCTTCAACACAAGAAACCATGTATCGTATCCTCATATTTTAGAACTGAGAAACTAAGCTGAAATTGAGTCAATAATACAGTCATTAACAATCAGACTGATGCTCCCCCTAAACCTCTGCTCCAGATCTTCAGCTAGCATATAAATTCTCTTATCATCAATGCATACGTGACTGTTTCTGATGAAACTTGCGTGTATACGCGACTTTTGTTAGTATAACCCGCGTATGGAAAGTGAAGCATAGAAAATTTTCATCTTCCTTCATTTCCTCCTAGTATGGATAGAAAATGCATCTAGTACTTTTATGAGGCTCGTGAATGAAGTGTTAAAGGAATTTATTGGTAAATTTGTAATAGTATATCTGGATGACATATTAGCTTTCAACAAAACAAAGGAAGAACATTTAAGGCATCTTAATTATGTCTTGAAGAAGTTACATCAAGAGAAGCTGCTGATAAATTTAAAGAAGTGGTCATTCATGAAAGAGGAGCTGGTATATCTGGTTTTTGTTGTTTCTGCTGAAGGACTGAAGATGGATCTAGAGAATGTCAAGGCAATTGTGGAGTGGCCTTCACCAAGAAGTGTTTTTGAGGTAAGAAGTTTCCATGGACTTGCCAGTTTTTACAGAAAATTCATAAGGAATTTCAGCAAGATTAATGCACCCATCATTGAGACTATAAAGAAGGACAAACAACCATTTAAATGGACTGCTGAAGCAGAAAATAACTTTAAGCTTTTGAAACAGAAGATAACTGAAAAACATGTTCTAGTTTTGCCTGATTTTAACAAGCCATTTCAAGTGAAGTGTGATGCCAGTTGAGAAGATATTGGAGTTGTGTTAAGTCAAGATGATAGGCCTATAGCATACTTCAGTGAGAAGCTGAATGAGACAAGAATAAAGTATTTCTCTTATGAAAAATAATTTTATGCAATTGTGTAGGCATTGAAGAAGTGGAGGCATTATTTAATGTATAAGGAGTTTGTGCTATATACATATAACCATGCTTTACAGTATATTATGTAGCAGCCTAAGTTGAAGCATAAACATGCCAAATGGGTTGAAGATCTCCATAGTTTTAATTTTGTTTTGAAGAATATAAGTGGCCAAGAAAATAAGGTAGTTGATGCCTTAAGTAGGAGAAACATGCTTGTTCAAGAATACCAATTTGAAGTTGTAGGATTTGATTTTCTTAAGGAACTTTATAAGACATATTCAGATTTTAAAGAAGCATTTGAAGCATGTTGTAACCCTATTTTGACAGATAGAAGCCAGTGGTTGGATTACTTCTTGTAGGAGGACTTATTATTCAGAAGAAATCAATTGTGTGTGCAAAAATGTTCCATGAGGGGGAATTTAATCAAGGAGAAGCATAGTGGTGGAATTGTTGGACACTTTGGTACTGATAGAACTTATGAGCAGCTGAGTCATTTTTATTATTGGCCAAGGATGAGAACCGAAGTGGAAAATTTTGTGAAGAATTGCAAAATTTATCAATATGAAAAAGGGAGAAGCCAGAATGCAGGATTGTACATTCCATTTCCTATTCCAGACAGGCCTTGGGATATGGTGAGTATGGATTTTGTTGTAGGATTTCCCAAGACACAGAGAGGGAATGATGCAGTCTTTGTTGTAGTTGACAGATTTTCCAAGATGGCACATTTTATTCCATGTTATAAAACCAGTGATGCTACTCATGTTGCTAACTTGTTTTTAAAAGAAGTTGTTAGATTGCATGGGTTGCCCAAGAGTATTGTTTCTGATAGAGATACTAGATTTGTGGGCCATTTTTGGAGGACATTGTGGAAGAAGCTTGGTACTAATCTGAGCTTCAGCTCAGCTTATCATCCTCATACTGATGGACAAATTTAGGTAGTAAATAGAAGTCTGGGAAATATTTTGAGAAGCCTTGCAGGAGAGCATCCCAAACAGTGGGATCATATTTTGCCATAGGCAGAGTATGCATACAATGATTCACAAAACAGAAGTATAGGACAGAGCCCATTCCATATTGTTTATGGAATGCACCCCAGAGGAGTGTCTGAATTGAGAAGCTTAGGAAAGGCAGAGTTGAGGAGTGCAGATGGAGAAGAATTTTCTTCAGAGATCCAAGCAATACATGAGCAGGTGAAACAACATCTACAAGGCAGCAACATCAAATACAAGGGCAGAGAAAATTTGAGCAGAAGAGAAGTAAATTTTGAAGTTTGGGATTTGGTTTTGGCACACTTGAGGAAGGAAATATTTCCAAAGAAGCAGTATAACAAATTGAAGTTCAAGAAGATTGGACCATGCAAGATACTGAGAAAATTTTCTACTAATGCTTATGAAATTGAATTGCCTCCTAATGTTGGAATATCTCCAATATTTAATGTTGCAGATTTGTATAGGTATGAAGATGGTGGCACGGATGAAGGACCCGCATACAAAGAACAGGTTGAGTGTGTAAAGCAGTTACCTCCAGCACAGCCATTGCAGCCAGAAAAGATCTTGGACAAGAAGGTGTATAAAAATACTAGAGGACAAGAGTATTTCCAGTATTTGATCAAGTGGAAGGACAGGCCTGATGAAGATGCTACTTGGGTGACGGAAGTTATTTTGCAGAAGCTAGGCAGTTCTGTGAAAGAGCTTATGGACAAGATTCCATGAAGAAAATTTTCCCTCGGGAGTCTGATGCAAGGGCATTGGACACTAGCCAGCAATGTAGGAGAATTGTCCACATGTTGTGGCTAGAAGAGTTCAAAATTGTTCTGGAATGTAGCAGCAAGGTGTCAATACCTTAGCTGACTATTGCACTTAGAGCAGTTAGAGTTAGTTCAGTAACTATAGAAGTCGAATAGGTTCATGTGTGTCAGTCTAGTTCGTTTCTGTTGATACAATTCTAGTAATAGTATGTAATTAGGCTTTTTGTGGTTAAGAATAAAACGGTGCTCGAGAGGGAACTGAAGAGTCATGTAATGAATTATAAATTGTAACCCCTGATACAGTGTGGAGGGGGGTTTCTCTGTGAAAGATTGAATTGAAATCATTGTTCTCTGTTGAATAAACTTCAGGCTCATTGGATCTCTGTGTGTTGGATGAATTGTACTCAGTGTCTATGTAAAGGCACATATTTCTTGTATGCTGTTGAATCTATGCTTTCTGTATATAACTGGAATGAGAACCAATCTTGTGTTTATATCTGTCTGCCTATGAATTCATATTCTCGGTGAAACATCGTCTGTGGTTGTTCTGCGGAGGAAGTTTGGAGAAGGTCGAATAGGGACTCTGTTAGAAGAGTGAAACCATAGCCACCCTCTGTTTACTGAAGAATAATGAAACTCTGTCTACAGCATTGAACCCTATTTGGTTGGAGCGTATAGTCGCAGTAGAATTTCTGTTGGAGGAGTGATATAATAGAGACCAAGCCACAATGGTAACGCGGGGAAGGCGAAGTGAAGAAATACATTAAAATGTTGTGAAAATATTCGGAGAACACTACTCAAATACCAGACTTAGAAATAGGTGGTTTCACGAAATAATACTGCCCATTTCGCACCGCTTTTTGGCCTCAGGGTGGTTTCTGAAATAAAAACCCGATCCAGTTAGATTGTGCCATGTCACAGGACCAATACTGCCCATTTCACATTTTTTCTGGGCTTTAAAGTTCTGTTCGAAAAAAAATGTGATTATCGTCTGATTGCGAGGGAGAAAGATCTAAGGGCTATCACAATCCGAGATGTACGAAGGTTAATGGAGGTATGGTCGACGTTTTGTATTATTAAATGTTTATTTAATACATGGTGGTCGTGGGCCCCGAAGAATTAAGTCCTGTTAAAGGTTTTATGTCAGAAATCAAATGGGTTCATTATATTAAGTCTACACCTTAGATTTTTTTTAAATAAAGGTTTGAACGCCGATTCCTTTACCTGCAGCACATTATTTCAAGAGAAAGGGGTTCAAAAATAGTTAAGTGTTTTAAGGGGGTTGATATATTATGAGCGCATTGCTAAAAGGAAACCCAAGGTCATAATATTTGGGTGTTTGAATAATATTTGACTATGGGATCCATTAATCAATTTCCATGAAATTGATAAATGAAAAAGAGAGAAGAAATTATGAAGAGACTCCCTCAGTGAATGAAATTATTGAAAGAGACAAAGACAAGAGAGACCAGCTCTCCTTAGCACCTGCCCTCAAATTTTCTGTCAAAGTCCTAGCACCCCTTTATTTGAGGAGAAATCATACACCCTCTTGTACATCCAATGGTTTCAAGCGATGATCCTTATGCTCTATATGTTGGCCGCATTACCTTATCCTGTGATGCATGTAGACCGAACAAAATTTTGCTCTATAATCTCTCGAACACATGTGTATATGTGCACTTCATGCATGCTCATTCTATTGTGTGATCTTTGGAACAAATACCTAGAGGTGTCTATTTAAGTGTGACTTTGGTGAATAGACATGTGTTTTCCATTTTACATAATTCCTCAACATGACATACAACATCAAATTCTCAAAAGGTCGTAGGATCATATAAGAAATACATATCTAAAAATAATAATTTGGGCTTGAAAGGAAATGTTTCTATGTGGTCCCCAAAACCTTTTTTTACAATGGGCCATTAATAGCAATTATTTAAGGGTAATCTCTCATATTTTGCACTTAAAATATAGACATCGTAAATGTGGTATACATGGCCTTTTGATTGTGCTAAATCTGTTTCTTCCACTTGGTCTCTAAACATCATCTCTGACACATATATTCGATGGTATGTGTGTTCTCATTCACTGATTTCAACATACTTTCCATACCCTTTATCATTTATTCCCCAATGCATCACTTTGTAATGTGGGCTGGCCTTTATGGTAGCTAACCATATTGATTTTAATCCTTTTCGCAAAAAAAAATCCTCCCATACGACTTTTGAGTGCATTATGATGGTTTAAACTCAAAAATATTAACCATTTATTCATTTTAAATATCCACCATGCCATTTATTAAATAATTCCCATGTATTAAATAGTGTATCTTGTGTCATAATCACTTTTGTTTTTATTAAACTCCTTAAAAGTGTGTGTGAGGTTCATATGTAAAATTAAAACCTCCATCTTTAGAGCATCTTAGTGGTGTCATTTCAAGGGGATTACTTATTTCAACTATTGCATAGTTAAATCTATATCTATGGCATCTTCAATTAATTTCCTAAAAAGAAGATGGGATGAAAATACATTATCTTACAATGATGATATTTTCATGTGAGAACATGAAAACAAATGATTAAATAAAATAATTCACTTAAGGATAATAAACAATAAATTATCCAAACTAAAATGTTATGGATTATATTGGTTTATCAAAGCATGTTTAAGTTTGAAATCCAACTCAAAATTTAGGTGTTTTAATGGATCTATTAATTGTAGTTGACTTTGATATTATATGATGCCCAATTTGATTGTGCACTTATAGAGCAAGTTCCTTGAATACTCGTGACCATGCATTTGGAGGGTGGGGATTAATGGAAATTAATTTTGAGTTATTAATCATGTCGATCTAGGGTTTCAAATATGCATGGGAAAGATAACATTCTTACAAACTCTAATGCACATGATGATATGGGGAACCAATCATGAACCTAGGGGAATATGACACAATGATTCTTACCATGATTCCATGCAGTCTCGATGAGAATGAACCTGTGGAGGTATATGAATTAGGTTAAATCATGAGGGGAAGCTTCATTTTGAAAATCTATGGTTTCTCCCAAACCCTAATATGGTTAACCATAAGGAAAGCCAAATGAAATTCCACACACAGTTCCTCCACTGATTGTGATGCATGTTATGGAAAGATAAGTTTCGAAGTCATGGGAGAATCTTAATACATCATTGAAGCGAAAAACCTTCGAAACCCTAATGCAATCATAAGGTCAATATCTGAGATAAAAAAATGATGTGTGGATACAATGTGTAAAGAGTGAGTGGGAACATAAACATGGTTTGATAGGAAGTGATCCTAGAGGAGCTTGCATAAGTTCAGTGAAGATCAGTTTTGTCTTTAGTTCTTCAGTTTCTCCAATTTGTTCGATGAGGAGTGTTCATCATTTATGGTGTATGTGTTAAAGGGTGGCAAGATATCATGATGTGATTGAATTTCATGGTGATTAAACATGTTTATGGTGAAAGTGGGTCATAAGTTACAACCTAAGTTCAAACCAGGGACTTAATTCTAGGCTAAAACCTAGCGCAAACATGACTTGTATCAAACCTATGTTCCCAATCATTAATCCTAGCGCAAATGTTATTGACCGAAGTCATAAACCTAAGTATAAACCATATGGCGCAAATCATATGAAACAATGTTGAACTATGTTTCAGACCTATGCAATAAAAATATATCATAAAACATATATCAGTTAACCAAATAGTTTAACCACGTGGGGAGCTTGACTGTAGTGGAGTCTGACAGCAGAAATGTGAACAGCGAAGGTTAATAATCTAGAGTTATAAATGCGCTGACCTTCGGGAAGAACGCAAGGGGTTTTGAAAAGTTGTCACATGGAGGAGTCAACACACAGTTGCGAAGCCACCAGAAACTGACCTCCTAGGTGGTAGCCATTAGTTAGACCACCTGCGGTGACATGTGAAATGGTTCACCACTCCGCCATTTCACCCGAAATTCAGCGGTTGTTTATAACCTATGGTGTATTTTGGGTTTTTAATTATTAATGTGTGTTATGTTAAGTTATGAACCATGTAACTAATGCCTAAGGTTTCCCATTCCTATATGACCGAGAGCTATAACATTGAATTTCATTCAACCATATGCCATTTTATGGCCCAAGGAGTTCAAGAATGAACTTATTTAACCTTAAAATTTTCTCATGATGAAGGAGGAGGATTTTGAAGGCTTGTGTTCAAAATTTTGAAGAGAGAGGCAATTTTTTTTTTAGTGTATCTTGGTCGTCCAGAGGCAGAATTGAGAACTGAGATAGGCATTGGAAAGATAGGAGAGAGAACTTTTTGTTGACAAAGAAAAATTAGGTGCCTACGAGAACATTCTTTTTGGTGTATTTCTGTGTAAATACTTCCTTGGATCAAACCTTAATAAAACATACACCCATATTGAAAGCGGACCAGGAGACATAGTCCACTAGGGTTGAACTCCGTAATCAATGTTTTTTGTCTTCTATATCTATTCTTTTATGCAAATTCATGTTTAATGTGCTTCTTAAGTTCTGGTTTGAGTCATAAAATCAATTTATTTCATTCAGTCTTCCACACTAAGTTATCTAGTTAACAATGAATTCATCGTTGCGAAATATTCAATTATACTTCAACATTATTTCATATCTATTTCAGATCATATATTTTGGTATCAAAGAATGCTTCATTTTGTAGGATTTTTTACAGTGAATGTTAAGCAGGTTCATGTTGCGACTTGGAGAAGGAACGCTCGAGGATATAGACTCAAAAGTTGGAAAGCGAAAATTCGCTCAATAATTGACAATGGGAGGATCCGATGAAGGTGGAAGTCCTGAAGTAAAGATCATGGGCGAAGAACAGATTTAGAAAATGTTTTTTAACATGCAACAGATGTTGGGAGAACTCTATGAAGATAATAAGGTGAGAGATGCAGCTTATTCTTTGGAGCCATCGAAGAAGAAAAGGGAAAATAAAAAGCTAATAAAACTCCTTCTCGTCCATCATCTCCATCATCTTCATCATTAGCTTCTTCTTCTTCCATCTCAAATTCTGAAATAGAAAGGAAACCTCAGAAATCATCTCTTTTGAAACTTGAATCCTGAGAAATTAGATAATTGGATTAAAGAGTTAGAATTTTACTGTAGAATTCATAACGTTTCTGATGAAACAACAAAAATTCAGTTAGCTACACTGAGAATGGGGGGAACAACATTAATATAGTGGGAAAGTAAAAATCTAAGTAGATTTAAAGTGGAAAGATAAAGTCATCTCTTCATGGTATAAGTTTTTAAAAGCTCTCAAAAAGCAATTCTATCCATTGGGATACATGGAGCAAGTTTTTATTGATTGGAAACATTTGAGCCAAGGTAAAGAGAAAAATGTTCAGTAGTTTACTCAGGAGTTCAGGAAGAAAGCTTTGGTGCTTGGTATTCCATTGGATACATGTGAAACTTTATTAAAGTACATTGGAAGTTTACATTCATATTTATAGCATATGTTATTGATGTTTAATCCTAATGACTTTGATGAAGTGTGTGTACAAGCCATACATATTGAGTCAGGTGGCAGACCATTCAAGTTTTCACAGAAAGTATCCAAACAGTTGGAAATAAAGGATTCCAAAGATAGCAAGAGGAAGAGCAGTTTGAAGGGAAATAAAACAATAACAACTCATAAGGAAAGTGAAAGAACTACTTGTACTCACTGATAGAGGATCGGACATGATGAAGCCATATGTTGGAAACTTCAACCAGAACTCAGACCGAAGAAGTTCTAGAAAATTAAAGGTGAAAAGAAGGCTAATAAAATAATCCAACAAGATTTGGTCTCCAACTTAGGTGATGAAAGGAGAATAACCACAATGGTTTCGACAGGTAAAAGTTCTGACACTAGTTCAAGTTATAGTACTTTTGAATCTTATTCAAACATAAATCATTTAGAGGAGGATAAAAGAGTTGAATTATTTCACATTAAGGGTAACTTCTAAGCACACAAAAATAGATACATTGTTTGACAATGGATCACAGGAACATTTAATATCTGAAGAATTAGTTAAGAAATTGGGTTTAGAGACACAGAATCATCCAAGACCATACCCATTAGTTTGGCTAAAATAAAAGACTCATATTAATGTCACAAAGCAGCGTCGTTTAAAATTTTCCATCACAACTAATTACATTGATGAAGTGGATTTAAATGTGATTCCATTAGACATATGTGGAGTGGTGCTAGGAAGTCCTTATCTCTATGATTGTGATGTTGTGTTTCATAGGAAAGAGCATAAATATCATCTTAAGAAAGATGGGATTAAATACATTGTTAGGGCACATAAAGTCAAAACACACTTGGATTTAGTTACTGCTAAGAAGATGAAGAGACCAATAAGTTCAAGTAAAATATATGTACTCATGGTTGTAAAATAATAACATAAGGATTAGCATGATTATTTTTCAAGTTGTGAATATTAGTTTAAATATAGTTTGGTTAAAGTGGTAGATTCTTTTCAAAGTCTATTTAAAGAACCAAAACATCTACCTCCTAAACAGGAAATACAAAATGAGATACAATTGATGTCTGATGCCCCTCTTCCTAGTCTCGGAATGTATCGCATGTTAGTCATAGAGAACGAGGAAATAAATAAACAAATCCAAGATCTGGTTGAAAAAGGATTCATTCGACCCCGTACATCTCCATGTGGTTCACCCATAACTTTCATTCCTAAGAAATATGAGACATGGAGAAAGTGTGTCGAATTTAGGTCCTTAAATAATATCACAATCAAGAAAAGTTATCCTCTTCCCAAGATAGATGATTTAATTGATCAATTGAACATTGTTGTCTATTTATTAAGTTGGATTTTCGTAGTGGGTATCATAAAATTTTCATTGTAGAAAATGACATCTCGAAAACTGCATTTAAAACTAGGCATGACTATTTGAATGGTTAGTGATGCCTTTTGGTTTGTGTAATGCTCCAACAACTTTCATGCGGTTTATGAATGATGTATTTCATCTATACATTGATCTATTTTTCATAATATACTTAGATAATATACTGATTTTCAGTTCCAGTAAGGAAGAGCATGTTAGGCATGTTAAACAGGTCTTTGAAGTGTTGCAAAGGGAAAAATTGTACCTTAAACTATCCAAATGTGAGTTTGGGAAAACTTCATTGATTTAACTTGGTTACATAGTTGGAGGTGGTCATTTGGAAATAAATCCAACTAAAATCGATGTGATTGTTAAGTGGCCAAGACCACAGAATGTGACTGAAGTTAGGAGTTTCTTAGGTGCAGTTCAATATTGGAGAAAATTCACTTCTCAGTTTTCTTTGATTGCATCACCGTTACATGATTTAACAGGTTCTAAAGTTTTATTTCAGTGGGGAGGGAAACAAAAAAAATATTTTGATACACTTAAGAATAAAATTGTCATAACACCAATCTTAGTTTTTCCAAATCTTCAACATCCATTTGAAATTGAAACAGATGCTAGTGGTTATGCAATGGGTGCAGTCTTACTTCAAAAAGGGAAACCTATTTGTTTTCATTTAGAAAAATTTTCTAAGGCAGTTGCAAATTATCCGACATATGATAAAGAAATATTTGCTTTGGTTGAAAGTGTTAAGAAATGGAAACACTACTTAATGGGTAAGGAAACAATGATTTACACAGATCATCAGTTGCTTCAATACCTTTAGTCTCAGACTAAGTTGCAACAATCTCGTCATTACGGATGGATGTGATTTCTTCAACAATTTCACTTAGTAATTAAGTACAATAAAGGTGTAACAAACAATGTATTTGATACGTTGTCTAGACCATCTTTGAATGCTTCAGTAGTGCTGCATGATAGTTCTTTAAAACTTGAAATTTATTTAGAACAATATAGTGTTGATGTTGATTTCAAAGATATTTATGAATCACTAACTCATGGTACTCAGGTGGAGGAAGTCAATTTGCATGTTCCTGACAGGTTTTTATATCATCTGGGTAAGTTGTGCATACCACAGACAAAAAGAGCACATGTTATTCGGGAAGCACATTCTTCTCACATTTCAAGACATTTTGGCGTAAGTAAGACAATGGCACAAATTCAAATGTATTTCTACTGGACTTGCATGTATGAAACAATTGTTAAGTACATTAAAGGATGTGTTATGTGTTCGACAAACAAACAAAGCAATTGAAAGATTGGATTGTATATGCCACTTCTAGTTCCTTCATGACCATGGGACAACATTTACATGGACTTTGTTGGACTTCCTATGTCTAGGAGAGGGCATGATTACATGTATGGCGTGGTTGATCATTTTAGTAATATGTGCATTATTGTTCCATGCAAAAAGCAAGTTACTATTGAACATACTGCACATATTTTCTTTCAACAGGTATGGGTTCATTTTGGGTTACCTACTTCCATCATTTCTGACTTAGACACATGCTTTGTAGGAGAGTTTTGGTCCACTTTGTGGGGACTCATGGATACAAAGCTAAAGAAGAGAACAACTTTTCATCCACATACCAACAGACAGATAGAAGTGGTGAACAGGACAGTGATACATATTCTCCGAGGTTACTGCAACAAATATCCTAGGTTGTGGGATGAATCATTACCTTATGTGAAACATGCTTAAAATTGAGCCTTACATTATTCGACTAAGTGATCGCCATTTGAAACATGTTTTGGGTATCTACCAGATTCACCAATGGATTTCAGGTTTGGTGAAGAAGATAAAGTGCATGGACACGCCAATTCAAACAAAGTAGTTAAGTTCATTCAACGGATACAACAAATACATGAAGTAGTGCAAGATCAGTTAGAGAAGAGTCAAGCCAATTAAAAAATGTGCCATGACAACCATCGAGTGGATCATCATTTTCAGGTCAGTGATCAGGTATGGTTGTATATCAGTAAATACATGTTGAAAGGGGAAGGTAAGAAACTGAAAACCATCAGGTATGGTACTTTCAAGGTAGTGGAAAAGATTGGAAATAATGCATTGTGGTTAGATTTACCTCCTTACATGCGTGTTTATTTAGTTGTAAATGTGGACAATATGAAGTTGTATGAACCTTTGATGATAATTGATCTAAAGGAAAATACAAAGATTCCTACTATTGATGATTTGGAACCTGATTATATGAATGAGTTGCAGGAAGATACCATCTTAGAGAGGAAGATACACACTTCAAGGCATGGAGATGTTGAATATATTTGAGAGAGACTCAAGGGCATGAATCCTAGCAAGGCGAGGTGGGTGGAGATCAGAAAAGTGAGGGATTTGTACCCTCACCTGATATCTGCTTAATTCAAACTTCTGTTGGTCCAAAAAATTTCTAGTGGAGAAGATTGATCCAAAAGGATCTTGCATCAGTTCAGAGAAGGTCAGTTCAGTCTTCAATTCCCTAGGTTCTCAAGTTTGTCCGATGAGGAGTCTTCATAATTTATGGTTTATGTGTTAAAGGGTGGCAAGATCTCATGATGTGATTGAATTTCATGGTGATTAAACATGTTTATGGTGAAAGTGGGTCCTAATTTACAACCTAAGTTCTAACCATGGACTTAATTATAAAGCTAAAACCTAGCACAAACATGACATGTATCAAACCTATGTTCCTAATCATTAATCCTAGCCCAAATTTTATGGACCTAAGTCATAAACCTAAGTCTAGACCATATCGCGCGAATCATATGAAACAATGTTGAACTATGTTTCAGAACTATGTAATAAAACTATATCAGTTAACTGCATAGTATAACTGCACAGGGAGCTTGACCACTGTGGAGTCTAACAACAGAATTGTGAACAATGGAGGTTCACAGTCCACAGTTATAAATGCGCCTACCATTGGGAAGACCGCAAGGGGTTTTGAAAAGTTGTCACATGGAGGAGTCATAACATAGTTTCGAAGCCATTGGAGACTGACCGCCTAGGTGGAAGCCAACGGTTAGACTGCCCGCAGTCACATGTCAAATGGTTCACCGCTCCACCCTTTTTTAAACAGTCAGTGATTATTTATAACCTATGATGTATTTTGGGTTTTTAATTGTTAATGTGCACTATGTTAAATTATGCACCATGTAACTAATGCCTAAGGTGTCCCATTCCTATATGACTGAGAGAAATTACATTGAATTGCAATCAACTATATGCCATTTCTGGCCCAAGGAGTTCGAGAATGAACTTATTTAACATTAAACTTTTCTCATGACAAAGGAGGAGGATTTTGAAGGCTTGTGTTCAGATTTCTGAAGAGAGAGGGAGTTGTGTTTTTAGTGTATATTGGTCGTTTGGAGGCAGAATTGGGAACCGAGATAGGCATTGGGAAACTAGAAGAGAGAGCTTTCTATTCTAAGATACCAGAGGTGCCTGCGATCACGTTCATTTTGGTGTATTTCTGTGTAAATGCTTCCTTGGATCAAACCTTAATAAAATGGATGCTCATCTTGAAAGCGGACCCAGAGACATAGTCCACCAGGGATGAACTCCTTAATCAATGTTTGCTATCTTCTATCTCTGTTCTTTGCTGCAAATCCATGTTTAATATGCTTCTTAAGTTCTGGTTTAAGTCATAAAATAAGTTTCTTTCCTTCAGTCTTCCACACTAAGCGATATACTTAACAATCAATTTGTTGTTGGCAAATATTCAATTCTACTTTAGCATTATTTCAGATATATTTCAAATCAGGAAGGGCCACGGGGAGAGTAACCAGTTGAAAACATTATCAAATCCCTAAAATCCTGTGGTGAGCAGAGGGGGACCCAAAATTTTCGATATGCCAAAATATTTTGGGTGTTGTTATAGTTACTACAACAATGCATGAACCACTCATAAAATCTAGCATCTTTGTTTACATCCTTAAAATAGACCGAGTCTGGTGAATAATACAAGGAAGTAATGAACCATGTACTATGGGTACTCCTAGGGTTGCTTGACCTATAATAGATATGCCCTTCCCCTACGCCTCATCTTGGTCTTGTTAGTCATTAAATACCACATCAGAAGTTCAAGCATGCTAGTAGCTGATGATGCATAGAACAAGGTAGAAGTCTTACTGTATTCAGAATTTTAAAATAGGTTTCTATTATTTCTCTACTATCAGATGGGCTAGATATCACCCCAGTGGAGTCACTACAAGAAACTACAAATTTTTCTCTACTGCCAACAAGCCTAGTTAGTACCCTGATGAAGTCATTACATCACCTCTATGCAAAGGAAGGCTTTCTCAATCCTCTACCCTTTATCGAATTATATTTTCTTTCATATGCACATTGGCATTATTTATTGGGAGTTTATGGTTCCAGGGCAGACAAGGGATCCCAAATTATTTTACAAGAAAGAGATTTTATCCAACTAATAGGTGAACAATGAATGCATACCAAGAAATATGGAGGTCAAATCCAGAAACAAGGTTCATGTTTTAGATATACGTCATTTGAACTAATCATAGTTCCCCACGAGCACGTCCTTGTATCTTCCTTGTTATGTGATCAACTATTAGGAGAGATATTATGGATGTAGTTTCAATTACTATTTCTATGAGAGGCTACCTCTCGGAGTAGGCATCACAGCCATAGAAAATCATTAGGGTTATGGTTTCAACATTAGGGAAAGGTGACTAGAGAATCTATGTTAGAGTTTCACCACGTGAAAAGAGGATAAATAACTTCTTTTAGGGTTTGAGCATGTGTAAACATGCATAAGAAATCTAGTAACAACACCAATCGTTTGAAGAGCTCGAGGCATGTGATAGGTCATGTGGTTGCACTCATGAAAGAAAAGAAGAAAGTTTTATCACCAAAAAATGATCACCTAGACATTTCTAACTAGGTGGATGGAAATACACCATGAAAGTTTAATTTTATCATAGTAAAATCACTTTCACTATAGGAAATACTTAATAAGCCACTTTTTTCTGATTAAAATTAAAAAACCCCATGATAATAATTGAATAAACCATTATTTATTTAATTTTCTCTAGGAATAGTTACTAAATCATGGTTTGATAATTATTCCTTGTCACATTTGACTAAATCACCTAGAAATAATTAAATAAATCAATATTTGTTTATTTTTTGTTAACTCCATTCTTGGTATAATTGGTAAATCACTATTTAATAATTATTTAATTTTCACACCCTTCTTATTATTCACTAAATAATTAATAAACAATTTTATTTGTTAACTAATTTCTAAATAAATATATATTACAATTTTGAATATATTTTCCCTCTCCAAAAACTATAATAAAGTATTCCTAACAGTTAGATCTAGATTTTGGTTAATAATATTTTATTATTCCCCATTTTTTAGATCAACCTAATACTTTGTTATAAATAAGATGGGTTTTCATTCCTTCTCCACCATGATCATTATCCTTGTCAATATTATCCTCTCCATACTTTTGAGCTCCCATTGGAGTTATACACATTGTTTGGGTTTTCAAATATTGAGAGAGGAAGATATAATATTGAAGCGTCAAGGACATCCATCCCACATAGGGGGATTTATGAACCATTTGTAAATCTCCTTCACGGGGTGTTATTAATAAAATATTTATTGTTTCAAAAGCTTTTCCATAGTTGGGTTATTACATCATTTATTTTGTTGTTTATTATTTTAGATCGCATACATCCATTTTTCTAGAGGTTTTTGTCACATCTTTATTGCAGCTCTGAAGTATAAGCAACCACAATTGTTGTTAGGGTCACTAGTAACCCGTGACTTAAGTGAGATACTTTTGGTACACCTTCCAAGAAATTACATACTAAAAGAAAGGCTATGTCAAAAACCGGTATATGTTATACAAGAAGATGAATGCATGATGTAATGCATCAGGCATGAATTATGATGTAATGCATCGGGCATGAATTATGATGTAATGCAATTCTATGCTAATGCAAGTAAGGAATCAGTTGATAAAATGAACGAGCCATCAAATGCATATGCAAAGGGGTTGTGATAGAGATGCAATGATGAGGAATGAAAGAACATAAAGGGAATTTAAATGCATAATTTCATGAAGAAAACTAACTACCTGCAATAAAGAAATCATAACAAAGTGCATCTAAAATTTTAACAATAAAAGAAAACCCCAATTAACAAATTTTGACAAATAAACCCTAATTAACAAATTCTAAACTAATCCAAACCTAAGACACTAATTTAACCAAAGAGGATATTGGTTCAGGTGAAATCAAATTTCCAATGGAGCTGCTAAAGCATTTCCCGACCTGTATAAACAAACATGTATGCGATAAAAAACAATATGAACAAATGTGCAACTACAACAAATATTACATGTGAAACAAGCACAAGAGAAAGAGAGTCATGGATACTTATAGGAAAACATGCCAGAAATGAATGTTCAAGCCAGGCTACAATCCTATCCCGGTAAACAAAATGATAAACTTGAAAACCATAATCATTTAGCCATGATACACAATGATTTGTATTTAACCCTAAATCTAATGCAAGTGAGGCAAGTTGTCACCTTCTTGCAGATACATATTCAATATAAGATCCTTCAAGCAAGTCAACAATCCTATCATGATATTGAGGATGATAAACTTGATGAATTTGAAAAAATGGGTCTTTTTCAGGTGCTACTGAGATATCAAGGTATTCAAGCACAAAAACCCAAGTTTAGGGTGGTTCATAGATTTCGTGAAGGATGTGAGGACCTAACATAACCATCAGTGGAAGTTGAAGTGTCTCAAATTCTTGATGAGTCCCCAAGACTTCGAAAGGTGAATCATCAAATATCGGTGGAATTGTAGGATCAACAAGTGAGTTCATATGGTCATAATTAGTTGTGATAAGACAACCATCAATGGATATATGTTCATTTTATCATATGTTTGAAGACCAATAGATTGGCAGTTCAAAATATCAGACTCTTTAGATTCCCAAAAATGAGGTGAAACAACTAGAAGAGTCTCAGGAAAGACAGAAGTCAAGTGATTGGTACCCACACATACAATATATTTGAAAAAAACATTAGCTTGTGCCTTATCACAATCTACATCAGCTAGTTGATAATCAAAAGGATTTGAAGTGACGATTGGTGTATTTTATTCAAGGACCAAATCAGGGTACAAGGATCGATGCTGATTATTTGAATCATTCAAGAATGAGCTTTCATCTGAAAAAATAGTGCTAAGATAGGTATCGTGATCATAAACACTAGTTTTAGCAACCCTAATCTGACTTGGTTCATGGGTCTTATCAGGATCATGAGAATCTGACATAACCATCAGCAGAAGTTGAACTATCTCAACTTCCTGATGAGTCCCAAAGAATTCGAAATGTGAATCATCAAATCTCAGTGGCCTTGTAGGATCAACAGATGGATATGAATGACAATAATAAAAGGTGTAAGATAATATGTTTTTGATAGAATGACAATTTCTAAAGCCACCGATTTGATTAGATTGGTTATCTGACACATAAATCTCTTCTTGGATTATTAGTGAAGATGAATAAATGAAAGGAAGATCTTGAATTTGTTGTTATTTAAGATATTTTTCTTCACATGTTATAGATTATTGATTGAACATATCATGATATAGGGATTCAATATCCTCAAACACCGATTGTAAAACACTTTCCTTATGTACATGATTGCAACTAAAACCAGTAGGATAAATAGTTGAATTATTTGAAGTAACTGATGGTGTAGCATACTCATGAAATAAATCAGGGTATAATCGATGAAAAGCTTCAAGCAAAGGAACATCAATTGTAGTTAAATTAAATCTAGGATTCATAACTTTCACATTAGTTTCACCTCTAGGGAGAAATGAATCTACATGTATTTCACAGTCGTGGATTGGATAAGATAGTCAGATTTACCTGAGAAAAGACCCAAGTCATTTCCAATTGGTGAATGCAATTCAATAATAAACCTAGGAATATTTTTAATGAACCTGAGTTAGGTTTCATAAATAGGGAGAGATGTTACATAAACCTGATCTTCAAGTTCAAATTATACAGGATGTATGGGAGTTTTAGAAGAAGTACAAGTTAGTTCATTTCCCTGCAAAAATTCTTCATCGCCTAAAATATTTATGACCAAAAATTCATTAGGTAATGAATCATAAGAAGGGTAGAAAAATTAACAAGAAGTAATTTCCTCCTTGGAGGCTTGAGGCTTTTCCCGACTAACTGAAGCGAACGAAGTTCCTTCTCAGGTTAAAATACTCCAGAACACTTGGAATACAAAGATATCCATGAGGATACAAATATTATATTATAAAATATATTAGATAGATAGATGATAAAATGTTACAATGAGGCCCTGCTTATATACCTATGCAGGTGACCTTTCATGACTAGGCATGTCTCTTAGACATGTCCTTTCACTAACTTAATGACTACTTACATAATCCTTAATTGACTATTTAATAATTATATTTTTTATATTCTTTATGAATTATATTTGTTATATTCGTTATGAATTATATTCATAACATTTCCCCTTCCTTCAAAAGCTTTGTCCTCAAAGCTTATAATTGACACTTTTCTTCAGTTCAATCACGCACAGTTTTCTTCATTTTTTTCGTGATTTTCTTTCTTCACAATTTAATATATCAACTTTTATTTATTTATTTGTTATGAATTGGCCCTTCCTTCAGAACTTTGTCCTCAAAGTTTTATGGATAATAATTTATTCATCTTGTATTTGTTAAAATACTATAATTTTCAGGAAATCTTCCTTCTTTCCTTTCCGAATTGGATTTAATCTCCTTTTCATCAATGATTGATTTCATTTTTTCTATTGAATTGAGTTTTTAGGGTTTTTAAGGTAACCCTTCCTAACTTTCTCTTCTTCTTTTTAATGAGGTTATTATTCCTTCAATTTTTTTGTTTTTTAGTAATTTAATTAATTATATAATTTTAATTATATATATATATATATTCTTTTAACAATTGATTTTTTTTTAACTCTTTTTTTTTTGTTGAAAGGTTACAACCCTAGTGAAACGTGGCTATTCACATATATTCACCTATAAAATATATGTCCACTTATGTGTATTTCTCCACGTAAAAGTAAACTTACCATTCACAAGAGATTTTTTTTCCTTTACTTCTTATTTTACGTTGCAAATACCATGGGAAATTACCATGGGCTTCCAAAACCACAAGCCTGTAAACTACTGAAGGAATAATCAAAATAACCTTACCTACTCTTCCTTATTTATTTTTCTTTTTTAATTTTAATTTTGTCTTGGTATGTACATATATGTAATTCTTTATATATATATCTTTATTTTTTCTTTTTAATATACTTTGACTTTCCTTCTCTCATTTATTATTTTTAATATAAATTCTTCCTTTTTTAGTATTTCTTCAATTTTTTTATATAAACTATTCTCCCCTTTTATTTTTAAATTTCTTTTCAGAAATTCGCTGGTTTGTTTTTTCCCTTTTTTTTTTTATTATGGCCAAAGGCCTAGTGGAGAAAATGGAGAAACTCCAAGATTGATAACGAAACGCTTCAGTCACGACGGCAACAAGGTTGAAAATTTTTAAGGTCAAAGACCTGGATCAGAGAGCGTAGCTCTCTGTAGCACTTAAGTGGCTAAAGGCTCAAACTGCTTTGATACCAAATGAAGCGAAAAAAGTTCCTTCGCAGGTTAAAATACTCCAGAACACTTGGAATACAAAGATATCCATGAGGATACAAATATTATATTATAAAAGATATGAGATAGATAGATGATAAAATGTTACAATGAGGCCCTGCTTATATACCTACGCAGGTGACCTTTCATGACTGGGCATGTCTCTTAGACATGCCATTTCACTAATTTAATGACTACTTACATAATCCTTAATTGACTATTTAATAATTATATTTTTTATATTTGTTATGAATTATATTCATAACACTCACAGAGATAGGAAAAACAAGATTTGGGATAAAATATAGACAATTTTTAACTTGCATACTATCATGATGCTCATAAGAATCTAGATTTGTTTCAGAGTGAAGGTGTTGCATAGAAATTTGAACCAACCGCTAAATTTTTTTATTCAAATACACCTAATC
The DNA here is from genome assembly GCA_034641835.2 of Pinus albicaulis. Taxonomy (NCBI): domain Eukaryota; kingdom Viridiplantae; phylum Streptophyta; class Pinopsida; order Pinales; family Pinaceae; genus Pinus; species Pinus albicaulis. The sequence goes on along the minus strand of CM076578.1, from coordinate 1,610,048,575 downwards.
GATATATATCTCCATAAATTCACAACAAATATGAAAAAACATAGTAACAAAATCCTCTAATGGTTCTTAAGGTTTCATTCTAAGCTTATTTATCCTTCTAAACACATCTTGAAAATCATACTTGTCAAAGGCTTGTCAGAGCTCATTGATAATCTGCTCGAACGAATGGATGGAAGATGATGGTAACGTGTGGCAACATTGTTCGATGTGACCTTCAAGTGTGAGGGAAAACAACCGACCAATAACATATTTACAATGTATTACATTAGAGTGAAAAAAATGAAGAACTTGAAGTATGTTTCTGAATACCATTGTTCAACCCTCACCATTAAAATTTCATTGTGACAAGTGATAGAATATTTCCATGGGAATCGAAAGGTTAATGTTTTCAAAGGAAAAAAAACATGGGGTAGAGGTTTTGGATGAAGCCATTTACAGACATGAGACTAAATTACTGGCTCGAAGGGCTCAGCTTTTCATCTACCCTCCTTCTAGTGCCAAAATATATTGACGGTGTTGGATTTTGCCAATAGCTAAGGGGTCTCCCCAGTGTGAATTCCCAATTAGAAGTCACACCATTTTGGATACGCACCCCATCAGCTATTTTGGCCTGACTGCCACCATGACTATTTCACCATTGGCTACCAAATGAAAATATGTCAAAGTGAGTAAAAGAATGAAATTCCCATACAATTAAAGAAAGTCCGCCCAAGATTAAAAAACTGAATAAAGAGGTACATGAAAGTCACAACAACATTAAGAAGAGGTATCTCATGAGAAGGATTAGTGAGCCAAAACCTGATAAGACATACATGAACAAGAACATTCCAGAGGTTAATTGAAAATTAGTTCCCAATAGATCTATGTCATGGCATAGAATAATTAAGCACAAATTCTTAAATGAAGCATACATGCAACAACTACATACCAATCCATAACATATTGCATGTAGGAAAGTGTACATACAAATACGGTGAAAATATCAAATAACTTATAAAACCACCATGAGTAAGCATGGGAATCAGTTCCAAACATGAAAAACGTCTTATTAATCCTACTGAAAATTCAATTACATATATTTCAAGTTGTAAAATCCCAACAGCGGAACATGGGTTTCTCAAACCATTGCCCAATGAAAAACCCTAGCCTCACTACAACTCACTCTACTAGCTACCAAGAGGTGAGTGCCTCTAGATCTCAACCACAGATCAACTATCTACTACTACTCCAAGCTCAAGTGTTGAAGTCCCTATTCAAATGAGCCATAAGGGTATCTTTATAGGAATGAGGAAAGTGACCTTTCACCTGAGAGAAAGTTTCCCTTTTTGTGTGCTCTTCTCTCTTCTACCCAACAAAGGTTTTTCTCTAGTGAATTTCTGCAAAACCCTCTATTTCCAACTAGAGATATTCCCAACCAAAACTACTGACTTTCTACCTCTACCTCTGGAATCACTTGATCTCGAAAACTCAATTTTTTTTGCCTTACATAAAATTCAAATTTCCTCAAGCAGTTCGGCCCATTTACAATATGACTGTGCTACCATTGCGAATTTCGATCTGCTTCTCACACTGAAAAAAGAAATTCCTTCCTTTCACTTCAAAGATTTATGGCTGATCAATTTGTCTTTAATACCATGTAAAAATTATGAAAACTATTATCCTATCACAACAACTAATAGTATTTCTCCTAATTGTAGATAAATTTAACAATTTATCTACATTTTTCTATGACAAATACTGAAATAAATACACTACAACCTTCACAAATAATTTTTTTTGGAAGAATAAACTTTGGAAGAAATGCTAGCACAAACACATAAATTAAACAATTAATTTTGGATGAAATTCCCCAGAAAATCCCAACTTGGGAAAACCGATGAAACATGTGAGGGTTTTAATATTAAGGAGCATTGAAAATAATATGAGTACATGCCGAAAATGGAAATCCTACACATAAATACTCACAAGAAAAATATATAGAGGAAATTTTTGGGGCATAAAAGGTGTCGTTTTTAACTCCTATTTATCCTATATTAATTTTCAATCTAGGTAAGACTCAAGAGTGTACTCAATCTGAGGTGGAAATTTAATCTAAGATTAATGCTTTCAAACTTGCAGTACAATGTTTTAAATACAAGAGTAAACAGATGCTTGAAAAAGAAATCTAATTGCAATGATATGAATCTTAATGCTCTAAAATCCAATCATTCACTCGGCAATCATCATTCAAGGATGCAGTAGTAATAACCCTTTCCTTTGTCAACTGATATAAATGAAATAAAGAATAAACAAGATCCTCAATCTGAGAACTTAGACAGTAACAACCAATGTCCTTTACAGTTGATGATCTTACACTCCACAATAAAGCAAAAAATTGGAAATGGTAACTAAGTTAAATCAAGAATGCTGCTAATGGAAATAGAATAAACACGCTCTCTGCAATCACATTCCAAAGCAAACCGAATACTTATAGGAAAGGAATAAATAGTAAGCTAGTTATCAGAAATGAACAACAAATCTATTTAATGGAAATGAACAATAAATCTATTTAATGAAAATGAACATCAAATCTTGAACAACGAATTTTTATATCTAAGAAGCATAACAATACAAATTATAGAGGAATAAATAATCTTGTTATGTTGAAATGGAATAGCAACACAATTCACTCATAACTGATGTGACAAACCGATTTCATAAAACAGTGAAACAGTAAGCTATAAAACATGGAAACTGTGAAGCACTGTGATTTAAAAGAAATGAGAACTAAAGCAAACCTCACACGACTAGAATTGGAAAGTAATGGTACAGAGAGCAAGTGGCTCCACCAGGGCTGGGCCCTTAGCCGCTAGTGAAGCATCGCCGAACTACTCTAGTATCAAATAATGGAATGGCAACTAGATTATGTATTAATCATATGTAACAAAGTTTACAAGCAATCACACTCTGTTTTAATCAACGAGATTCGATGAGTAATTGTGAAAATACAACAGGAAAAATGAATAATCGTAATACTACCTTTGATTTCTACAAGCGTTGTCCTTTTATAACAGCCAGCGGACAAAACAAGAAACATAGATAAGCTTTGAGTAGCGATCCCTCGGGATCGAGAGATCCAGAGGGATTCGCTCTATCTTCTAACTTCAACTATCGTTTTGTCTTCTTGCGCTGATGCCGCATTGTTCCTTTCTTTTCTTTGACTATGCACTCCGATCTCGACCTTCTTGTCTGGATATGGTCTTTTGTAGAAGGGACAATAGTTACTTCTGCTTTGTCTTTTTCCCCCAAATGGTGGCTTCCCACTCCATCTATTTTCTTCATACAAGAAAAGACAATCTTTAATTAATTTGCAACAATCACTAATCTCCTTAATTCTATCATAATTCTTCAATATATTACCATTCTAGAATATAAAGGAGTTATGATTAAAGGAAAAAGATAAAGAAATACATGGAAAATTCATACCTTTTCTAATGCACAACACACCCCCCTACTTACCCTTTTTCGTTTCCTCATGAAAGCCATAGTTTACATGTAAAGCAGTTAGAGAATTGGTTGGAGAGGGTTTTTCATTAAATGATCTAAAACCATGATTTGCAGATAAAACTTCAAAAATATGCCCTGTCTACCCTTTAGGAAATTCATATTTGGCCTTATAGTCTGCTGCAAGATACCAGATAATAGGGCTTCAAAATCTACAACCTAGCCAATACGGGCCTTCCCTCAAGATGAGGTTACTATAGATAACCAGGTGATTGGCAGCTAACTCAAAATTTTTGTAATTGAATGACACTCTGTCTTGAATATTCCGATTGGAAATCTTCCATTGGAGTTTAGCTACTACTATGGCCTGGTATCTTATGGATAGAAAATATTCTACCCCATCTAGGATGATTGCTTTATGGATGGGTCCCAATGTCCAGACCACACCCTCCTTTGTCATTAAGATTTTCTACCTAGCCCATAATTGTAATGGGTGTCTCAGTTCACCCCTAACCCAAAGGTCTAACCCATTTTCTTGTCTCTAAAAGTGTTATAGGCCTTGAGCCACTTTAACTGGTTAACAACAAATGAAATGAATGCTTGATGTTGGACATCACCCACAAAAGGACTGGGATTTATCTCCATTTCTTCTTCCAACACAAGATTGTGCAAATAAAATTCACAGAGTAGGTGTTGAACCTTTACTCCATAGAGTTTGTAGCAGTTTATAAAATCATCTATAGTTTTTAATTCTATAGGTTTTCTTGCCTTAACAGCTTTAATTTTTAACTGCAAATAGCTTTCTATCAAAAACAAAGCATAATTTTTGGCAGGGGACCTACATGCTAGAACATCTGTATATAGAGAATAGAGAGTATCCATTTGATTCTTGACTGTTTGTAGTCTATTCCTTACCTTTTCAACTTTTTCTTCTGCCTTTCGACATTTATCGAAGGCTTCTGCCTCTGATGCATTGATTTCCCTTAATTGTTGTTGTAACCCTTGGTATTTCTTCCTAGGAACAGTCTCTTCTTCGAGCTTTTCTCTAGCCCGCTGAGCCTGTGCCAGATCTTCTCGGAGTTTCGCTATACTAGGTTCATTGTTTATCAAAACACTTTTGGGTTGAATATCTAACTGGGTTTTCTTATTACAACATTGAGTTCCTACAATCTATGTCTCTTTACTGCAAAATGTCCGGTTTCCCATACTGCTGGAGGACAGTGCCTCAGTCTGAACATCTTTATTACAGACTTGTACATTTTTGGTTTGGGCAACTGCGTCTGCCTGCTGTTCCTTACTATCCTAAATGAATATGGGCTCAGTTTGAGTCTCCATGGCCCTTGTAATATGGGGTTCCATTTGGATGGCTGCATCCCTCGTTTTCGAGGTTCTTTTAGAGATTTCCCCCCTTTTCAGGACCCTTATCTTCTGTCTGAGTTGTTTTACTAATTTTAGCAGCTTTTTTTGTTCCTTCCGCAGCCGCTTAATTTCATTTGTCTTCTTCTTCTTTTTAGGAACAACTGTTTCCTTTTTTGGACTTGGCTGCTCAACTAGGTTTTGTTCTTCAGGGACTGTGCCCTCGTCCTGGCTTGTTTCCACATTCTCTATTTGGAATACTTCAAGAGTGTTCGTATTATCCTGACTAGGTTCCTTAGGGGAGGAAACCCTAGTTTGATCTACTATTTGTTGAGGGGCTTCTGCTTCTACCTCCTCCTCGTCATGCATTTCCTTGGATGTATCCTTACTTTGGACAGAATGTTCCTGTGATTGTTCTACCTCAATATTGAGGTTGAGCGGACCCTGAGGTTGCATATTCTCACACATATTGGCCAAAATTTGGGCCAATTCGTCCTCCTGCAATGGACTCTGTGGTGGACTTGTGATGGAGGTTACGAGAGATTCAGCTTCCTCTCTTTCTTCTTCACTGGTTCAGTTAGTTTCTTCCTTTACCTGATTTTATCCTCCTTCCAGTTGCGGGGGTTGCTTATCTCCAGAACTAGGTAATTCTAAGGGTTGGCTGCTGTTACTCTAGAGGTTTACCAACATTCCCCTTATTATTCTTAATCTGGAGGACTGTCTGCATTTTAGAGGTCTGTTTTTTATGCTGGTGATTCTTTTTAATTTCGGGGCAGGTAAGGCTATTCCCCTCTCTATCGAAAATAACAATTCTTCCCAACTAGTCTGCTGCTAAGAAAGACTGTAACTAACTATTAATCGAATTAAACAATGGTGGCTTACTACCATCCTTGTATGATGGGATTTCCTTATGCTCAAAGCAGCGTCATGCAGTAAAAAATTTAAATATGCAGGCAAATTCACAGCACATTTTTATTTTAGTACTGCTAATAATTTTAGGTGGCGTGGCCTTACCACATCCTTTCTTCCGTCGCATGTAATGTAGCTTTGCACTACTCTAGCCAGTTCTGCCCATGGTTCTCCCAAAGTTGCTGGCTATACTCCTTTTCCTTTAACGGTCAGGGTTTGTCCTTCATCCCGAAAGATGTTCATGGCCTCCTGAAGTCTCAATTTCTTATGGGTCCATACGAGTCCAATTGTTGGTAGACCAGGCACCTCAGCAATTACAGCATCACTATTATTTTCCTTCCTCTTACTGTGTAATGGTCCTCCTGCAAGTTCTGCAAAAATTCAATGGCCATATTTTCATGGGGCTACTGCAATCGTGTAAGGTAGGTAATCCACCCTGCTTTCTCCAAAATTTCTCGTGCAGCATAAGAAAATATTAATACTTGAGGTTCACTACATATTGATCGCCCTCCCATTTCATCTAAACCCTGCACACTGTTAATGTTTCACAATAATACACAGAAATGGCAATGGAACAACAACTCGTGCATATTAGAAAATACTGTTAAACTTGTTATTTCTGGGGTCTGATGAAAATAGGGAATTGACCCGTATGCAGGCATACTTAGGAAGTCACCCACGCCCCCCTAAAATATGATAGGTCGCCCTCGACCGTCAAATGGAGGAGCAGCGTCCCGCACAATAGTCATACATATTCATGACATGATCAATAATCATCAAATTACTAAAATCGAGGCATATAATGAAATCGGGAATAGATATGGAAATGCTATGTAATGATTCGAAAATAGGAGAAATGACAACTGACATGAATAAAAGTGCTTATGCGGTCATTATCCACTTAAACCATTATGACTGATTTATAAACAATATTTCATGTATAAGAGGTTCAACAAAGGCGTTTAAAAGCATAATCTCATTTGAAATTAAGATAAAGATATAAGAAAAGGGTTGATAATTTCTATTGATTTGTGAAAAATATGATTCCAATACCATCAGCAGAGCTCTGTTGCCCACAGGTGTTTATAACCTTGACAAAGTTGCTTTTCACCCTTAGAACCATAATACTTTATATATGCCTAGGAAAGTGCTTTGTGATGTCATGATGGAGGCCATTGCACTGGCTTGGGAACCAGATGAATCACAATTCCATTTACCAGGAAGGAGTGAAAGGTGGGCAGGTCGGCTCGTGATGAGACCTCCCGTTCCAAGGACTTTTTTATTTTTCTGAGTTGCCCATTGGATCATATCCCTGGTGTGGTGGCCATAATGGGAATGCCACTTCACTACTCCCTTATGATCATGGTAGGCTGGCTCTTGATGAGACCCCCTATCCTCCATCTGACATATCATAGAATTGTTAGTACTCAGATATATTTTTTCTTTTTTCTTTTTATATAACACCTTCCTATTTATGTATAAAGGATGGCTCATCACTCCTTAAGAGTAGGGATGGTGGAAGAAGTTTGAACATCTCAATAGAGGAAAATATGCCCTTATTCTTATTCAATAATAAAATTCAAAGAGAATTATGAGGATTAGGGTAGAACCAACATGATAAAATAATCAATCAAATTAGTTTTAGTGAAAATAAAGACAACAAAGTGATATAGATAGTTGTGTCATTTCCTTTTTTCTTATCAATACACAACAATTTCTTTAAAAATTACAATTTCTCCTTGATATTATGATTCTAGTAACCTCTAATTTTTGTGTCCTTGCATAAATTTGTATCTTTGCCTTCAAAGGATCATGAAGAATTCACAAAAATTCTCAAAATGTTGTTCTAAAAAATAAAAATGCACTCAAAAAGTGTTGTTCCTTAGATGGAACAGCTATTGTTCCTTAAGAGGAACAACAAAAAGAACATCTGCATGCAAAACTGCAGTTCCTTTAAGAGAAATAGCAAAAAGTAAAAAAACACACAAGCTGTTGTTCCTTAAGAAGAACAAAAGATAAAACAAACAAGAAATGTTGTTTCTTTGGCAGAACAGCTTAAAAAACTCCAAACCGAAACTGTTGTTCTTTAAAAGGAACATCAGAAAGTGAAAAAATAATGGCGAAGAGGTTGTTCTTTTTAAAGGGAACAGCAAGGACAATTGGCAGAAATGTTGTTCCTTTTAAAAGGAAAAACCAAAGCAATCGGCGAAAATGCTGTTCCTTTTAAGAGGAACAAAAAATTTAAGATGAACACGCAGACGTGCTGTTCCTTAAGAGGAACAACAGCTGTTCCTTAAGAGGAACAACACGAAAAATAAAAGCAAACAAGATTGTTGTTCCTTTTAAGAGGAACAATTGTTGTTCATTAAGAGGAACAACAACGGTTCCTTAAGAGGAACAACAACTGTTCCTTAAGAAGAACAACACAAAAAATAAAGGCACACAAGATTGTTGTTCCTTTTAAGAGGAACGCCTGTTGTTCCTTAAGAGGAACAACAAATGTTCCTTAAGAAGAACATCACGAAATATAAAATATGTACAAAAAACAGTTCATATAATCAAAATTAAAAGAAAAACTTATGTACAAATTTCAGAAATAAAGGAATTGTTCAGTGAATACATGCCGAGGAGGAGTTATCTTCCTCAGCAAGAATCTACATAGTAGAATCTCCCTGTAATTGCTGGTAAAATTATTCCCGATTAAGCGGTTTGTGGTAAATTTGTACTCGATGATCGTTTGCTTTGAAAGAATATCCAGATCCATCGATGGTAGTTAACGTAATGGTGCCATTGTCATGCACTTTTTGTATCTCATAAGGTCCAAGCCATCATGTCTGGAGTTTTCCAGGGAAATCCTGAAACGAGGAGTCATATAGGAGTGCCCAATCTCCTTCATGGAAGATTTTATTTTTAATGAGGGCATCATGCCATTTTTCTCTCTGTTGTTGAATTAATACAGTGTGCTGGAGGGCAGAGAGCCTAATTTCATCTAACTCGTTGATTTTCTGTAATCTGCGGGCCTGGGCCTCATTTAAATTCAAACCCACCTCCTGGGCTGTTCTTAATGTTTGAATTTCAAATTCTATTGGAAAGACGAGTTCTTTTCCAAATACTAATTGATATAGTGAATATCCAGTGGTACTTCTCCATGCTATTCGATATGCCCACAAAGATTCCGGCAATCTTGAAGCCCAGTCACGTCTATGTGATGCAACTGTTTTTGTAAGTATTGCTTCTATCACCTTATTCATGTTCTCTACTTGGCCATTTTCTTGTGGGTGGTATGGGGTTGTAATTTTGTGCTGAATGTGGTAGTTTTTTAATGTTGTAGCGATTTTATTACCTACAAATTGCGGTCCTCCATCTGTAATTATGTCCCTTGGGAGGCCATATCGCACAAATATTTGGAAAAGGAACTGTATTACAAAGTCCTCTGTAGCTCTTGAAAGTGCCTCTGCTTCAACCCATTTAGTAACATACTCTGTTGCAACTAGTATGTATGTTTTCTCATTTGATGTTGGGTTAATAGGACCAAACAAATCGAGCACCCAACGTTCAAATGGCTCGATTACTAACTATGGATTCAAAGGCATTTCATCAGACTGTCTGGGGCGTCCCGCCCTTTGGCAACTATCACAGGCTTGTACAAACTTTTTAGCATCTTTAAAAATTGTAGGTCAGTAATAGCCTGTTTGTAAAACCTTGTGATCAGTCCTGGGATCTACGAAATGTCCGCCACATGGCCCATCGTGGCATGCTTTCAGGATGTCAAATATTTCATCTTCTTGGACGCATCTTCTTATGTGCATATTTGTGCCTGTATGAAATAGGTAGCCATCGATCCAAGAGAATCGGGTACTGTGCTTTACTATATGTTTTCATTCATTTGGTGTTAGATGCTTAGGTAATTTACCTACTGCTAAATAATTTGAAACATCAGCATACCATGGGATTCTGGCAGTAACAGAAAACAAATGTTCATCTGGAAACTGATCTTCGACTGATGCTACGTCCGTTGGTTTTGGTATTCATGAGAGAAAATCAGCTACAGGATTCTCTTTTCCTGGTCGGTCCTTTATCGTGATGTCAAATTCCTGCAATACGATCAACCATCTTGTTACTCTACGATTTGTAACAGGTTTATTTGCTAAGAATTTTATGGCAGAGTGATCTGTATATAAAACTACAGGATACCCAGTTATATAATGTCTAAATGTATTTACAGCATGTATTACATCTAAGAATTCCTTCTCAGTCACAATATAGTTTAATTCAGCAGGAGATAAATTCTTGCTAATATAATAAATTGCATACGTTTTTTTATCTTCTTCCTACCCAAGGACTACTCCAATAGTTGTGTCTGAGGCATCAGATGAAATTTGGAATGGAAAATCCCAATTTGGGCCCCTTAGCACGGGGTTGTTGATACAAGCCTTTTAAAATCCTCAAAAGAATGGTCACATTTATCTGTCCAAATAAAATCAACATTCCCTGTTAGTGCATATAGAGGTGCAGCTATTTGATAATAATTCTCTATGAATCTTCTATAATAACTAAAAAAATCCTAGAAATCTACGTACCTCTATTTGTGTGGTAGGAGTAGGTATTAACAAAAATATTTGAATTTTAGCTGGATCTACCTATATTCTAGCTGCTGAGATATAATGACCTAAGATGAGTCCCTCGGTCATCATCATGTGACACTTTTCATGGCTTAAGCAGAGCCTAGTAGCAATACACCTTTGTAGCACCTTTTCCAAGGTTTCTAATGCTGGCTCAAAATCATCTACATAAGGTGTGAAATCATCCATATATACTTCGAGCCCTTCATTTATTAAATCTGAAAAATGCTAAGAATGGCCCTTTGAAATGTAGTAGGGGCATTGCATAGGCCAAAGGGTAAAACTATGTAAGCAAATGTTCCCCACGGACAAGTGAAAGTAGTCTTGTCTTGGTCTTTAGGGGCAATCTGAATCTGATTGTATCCACTGAAACCATCTAAGAAAGAAAATAATTTCTTTCCTGCTAAAGTATATAATACCTGATCAATGAAAGGAAGGGGGAAGTGGTCTTTCTGGGTTTCTTTGTTTAGTTCTCTGTAGTCTACACATATCCTCCGCTTTCCATTCTTCTTTGGCACCACTACTAATGGAGAGACCCACTTGCTATCAAATATTGGATAAATAAAGTTTACATCCAAATTTTTTTGTAATTCAGCTTTCACAATATCCTTAAGATGAGGGTTTAATCTTCGTTGGGGTTGGAGAATGGGTCTAGCATCCATTTTTGTATAAATGTGGTGTGTACATAACTGGGGATAAATTCCTTTCATGTATGGGTAATCCCATGCAAAAGCTCCCTTATATTTTTTTAGTAATTGGACCATCTTCTCTTCTTGTTCAACAGTCATATTTTTGTTAATGTTCAGAGTTTTTCCTGGCTCGATTTCTATTGTTTCGCTATTGTAAACAGAAGTGGTGGGTATTGATTGATCTTGAATGTCTTTCAAGGGATATTTTTCCTCTTCATTATCAAATGCTGCCTTGATCATGTGACAGTGTAAATGGGATCTGGTTTTTGTTTGGTTAATGAAACTGTGAATGATGTCATCCTCTGTTTGATCTTTAAATTCGAGCGCATCTTCTATCGTTAATGGTGCTCTAATGTTTTCTATGAGGTATGATACAGGCTGTTTCTTTGTTTTTATTATCGTTAGGCTTGGCTGGGTTGGAGGGTATAAGGCTAAATTCTTAACATAACTCCCTCTAGTTATAGTCATGCTGCCTTGTTGGCAGCCAATGTAAGCATCAACAGTTTCCAGCCAAGGTCTACCTAAGATTAAAAGGTTTCCATCTAGCCAGTTTTTAGGGTTAGTAATCAGGAAGTTGGTAGGGTATTCCCAGGAGTCTACATATACCATTACATCATGTAGTGTGCCTTCTGGCTTGACTACCAATCGGTCAGCCAATTCCAATAAGGTCATCGTTGGATCTAATGATGTAATGCCAAGTTTTTGACAAGTGGTGATTTTTAACAATGTTACCGATGAAATAGGTAACCTGACCTCAAAACGGAAACTCTAGCCCAAAAAGTCTCAAAAAACATGAAAAAACACCCCAAAAACAAAAAGTGTGTCTTCCAGAACGCACTTGGTTTTTTTTGAAGGTCAAATTTCAACATTTTATAAAATTATGCTAAAAACAAAACTGTTTGTTGAAAAAAGGATTGAAAAAACACCCTCAAAACAAAACTAGTTGATGCTGGAATAACAAAAAAAAAATTGTGTCATAATTTTGACACTGTAACAATGGAATTAAAGACAACATATTAGGACATTTTTTAAAATCGTAAATTTCTAACATTTTTGATAGATGATGTTAAAGATAAAAAAATACATGTCTGAAGGGCTTATCATTTCGAACTATTTTCATCCATGTTGTTAAACATAAAATATCTTGACTTTAAACAACCCCAAAATTGTAATTATTGTCAACCATAACCTTAAAGATAAAATTTGGTAGCACATAAAAACCTTAATGACAAGTTGTAAATCTAAAGTTTTTCAATCTTAAGTGTTCAACATACTTGAACAATGAAATTATGGAGAAATTATAAGACTTAACAATTTAAAAAAATGAACAAGTAAATGAAAAAATTATCATTGAACAGAAATAAGTAAGAGTATTTTTAATTTTAAAGGATAAAAACTTATCTTTTTTCAAATCTTAGCATAAGACAAATTTAAATATAATTTCAACCAAAACCTAAAAATCAAGCATCAAAACAAAGTGTTCCATTTCAATGACGCGTATAATTATTACAACTTTTAAAAGTATCTTACACCAAATGGTAACAATACATAATATCATGGTAATATCACTGCATAATCTAAAAATTCAACATTAGTTTCTATTTTCTATTTTACTTATAATTAAAATATCAACATTGGTACATTGAATATAACATAAATTATTTTTGTAATTAATTGTTGCATTGTCGATATTCTAAAGAGATGAATTCTTCATAATTAAAACATATAATCCAACAAACATAGAAATGTCTCATAACTTCATGAAAAATGAGATGGAAGTCAAAAATTTTATTTCAAGTTACCATGCAAATATCAATTACATAAAAGTGTCTTAGATAGTTATTCAAAATCAACCATAGGTTCTGGCACACCATCATAATCTACATCTTCAGATGAATGGCTCGATGCAGATGAAGATGATCCATATTCTTCTCTTTCTTCAACTAGTGCTCCATCTGAGTCAACATGCATGCCCACCATTTCAGAGTTCAAAAGTATTGTAGATCTATGTCTACATTCTGCAGAGTCCTATCTCAACAGTAATTGTTCTAGTAGCAATTTCTTCAAAATATTTATGGTCTGCAATCGAAGAGTTCCTCTCTTTGTCAAATTGAAGTCCTACACAAGTATGTCAACATCCTCCAATTTTAAGACATCTGTGTGGCGACGATTTATATTTGTGCCCTTTCTTTTTCTCTTTCTACCAATTCTTTTTTCCACTACCATCTCTGGCTTGTACACACCATTGAAAGGGTGGGTACTTGTGGCATACCAATGTACATCAACAGTTGTAATCTCTTCATTTTCATTAATGACCTTTATAACCTTGGCAATCCAGAATGGATAGCCAAGTGGATCTTCATCTACTAACATTGCTATCATGCAACCCTCCTTAAGATCATGCACGAAACCCCTATAAAGGTCTTCCATGGCTTCACGTTGTGCACGTGATCTTCTAGAACCAATATAGATTTCTCTTTCCTCTACTTGTGGGGAATTAATAATAGCTTGAGGCTGTTGTTGTTCAACATTGTGTGTTTCCTGATGTTCATGTTCATTTGGCATATTTTGTGGCCAAAAAAAGGAGTCTTCAAAAGTGTATCCCCATTTATTGATCTTGAAATCATATCACTTTGATTACTGAAAAAAGACTCCCACCAAACTGAATCAGCAACATCGAAGTATTCATATGTATCTCTAATACATCTTTTAATTTCCTCTAGACATTCAAAATAATTTATCTCTCTCTTCTGCCTTTGTGCATTATGGAGTTCGGAAACTGACTGTAATAACAATATCTTTGATGAAAACATTGGACGCTCTGGAATGAACTTCAAAAATGCTAAACCTGATGATGGTCCCCATTCTTCAATAGTTGAATACTTCTTGCCCCATATAAGTGCTATCCCATCAATTTTTTTGATACGAAATTGATGTTGGAAGCTAATGTCATTAAGTTGTTCAATGCATTTCTCCTCACCATGCGATCCAAAAATAAACCTTCGCATGTCAATAGTTTCTTCCAACACATGAAAAATAAGCTCTGGAATGTAAGATTTCTTAATACATTCAATTAATGATGGCAAGCTCCCAACACCTTTCCTCCTCAATGTTACTGAAAAATGACTGAACATTTGATAAATATGATCATGAGTATGCCCAAAAAGAAGGAAACCAACCTTTATCTTTTTAAAAGTCCCCAATTCAACGAGCATGTTTAGATACCCAAAAAGAACTTGATTTTTGTTCTCACGACTTGTGTTGTCTAATTGTAAATACAAAACTTCAGGAAGAATCCCTGACCAATGAGTAACCACATCATGGATTATAGTTATTGTTAGATTTGCATCATTGTGAATATTTGGAGTTGTGAAGAAAACTTTTGGAAACATCTTCTCATTAAATACCATACAACCAACCAAGTGAAACTGAATGAAATTTTCCTCCTATAATTTTTTTGGCGTGTAGACAAAATGTGGAAGAAGTGTTTTCTTTTGGTCCATACCATCAATTATCAATCCCAGATATTTATTTGGATGATCATAACACTTCTTTCGATGTTTATACAACTTTTGTCTTTCACTTGTTTGCTGATTGCGATGGTCTTGAAGCTCTTTGACAACGGAATTTGTACATAAAATAAAATAAACATATGAATAAATATATTCTCATAGTTGATAAGTATCAAATTTTAAAAAACAATGTTTTGAACACATACCTCTTTCTGCCCCTTGACATTTATCTCTTTTTGCTTTAAGAGAAGCACATGTGCTGCAAATCCACATCCTTGTCTTCTTAGGAATACGAACATTGTTGAATTCAGTTTTCCATATCCTTGTAAAATAAGAATATGTAATAAAATTACCAATTCCTTCAACAACTTCTGCATAATCTTTGTATAACATGAATATTTATCGTCTCGAGAAATTATCTGGAATATGTATTGTGTCTTTATTTGGCATACACTCTCCATGATTTGAAAAGAAATCTTTCATCCATGTCTTAGCAGTATTTGCAAATGGCCCCACCTCTCGTTTATAATGTGCTTCTGAATAATATGTGGGATCCCTTTCCAATCTATCCTAGATTCTTGACAAACAACAATTACCAATTGAATACAACATTTTGAACGCATTTCTGCAAAGCAATACATTCCCAATATGATAATCATAACCTACTAGTGTAGATTGCATGCAACCCACTAAATATGAATTTTGCATGCTTTTATTCATTGACATATATGTTTTCCTTTTCTCCAAAGAAAAGTTGAAATCCATATTTTTCAAGCAATCCCTTTGACAACATTCACTTGAAATCAAATGAACGACAGAACTTCTTGTCGTGAGATATTTTGTCCTCGCCTTTGTATAACTGGAATGCTTTGGATTGATATGAAAAGTTCTACTCCTACTCCTAGTTGCAATATTTGCTTGCAACGGCTTCATCATTCCATCATCCTTTGTAAAAGTAGTTTCATCACCATTTGGAGGAATATTATCCCCACTATCATCATCCTCAACATAGTTAAGAAATTCATCAACATCATTGCGTGGAAAATTTTCTTTACCATCATCAGTTGAAGAAAACATTTCGCAAGAATCATCGGTACTTTTGTAACCCTGACTCAAAAGAAATTCTTCACCATCTTGACCCATGATTTCAAATTCTTCCTTGGGAAGATTCAATTCTTCATCACCATGAGTGTCTTTGAAATGGTCACTTGGAGAAAATGCAATATTCAGATCTGTGCCTCTAAAATTATCATTTGCAAGAAACTCTTCATCCTCCCCTTCCTCAGTGGTGCTCTCATAATCCTTGGGATTAGGCATAAGTGGAAGCTTTGAATTTGTATTCACTAGAATTTCTTCATCATGCCCCTCCCCTTCCTCACTAAAGCTCTCATAGTCCTTAGGATTGGGAATAAGTGAATGCCTTGAATCTATATTTATTGGAAATTCTTCATCCCCCCCTTCATCGGTGGTTAAATTATAATCGTTATGATTAGGATGAAGTGAAAATTTTAGCTTTGGAAATTCATCCCCGTCTTCATCAGTGGTGCTAGCATAATCCTTAGGATTAGGACGAAGTGGATATTTTGACGCTGCAAATTCTTCATTCCCCTCTTCCTCAATGGTGCTGACATAATCCTTAGGATTAGGATGAAGTGCATATTTTGACTTTGCAAATTCTTCATTCCCCTCTTCATCTGTGGTGCTGACATAATCCTTAGGATTAAGACGAAATGGAAATTCTGACTCTGGAATTTTTTCGTCCCCCTCTTCATCAGTGGTGCTTGCATAATCCTTAGGATTAGGACGGAGTAGAAATTTTGACGCTGTAAATTTTTCATTTCCCTCTTCATCAGTGGTGCTGGCATAATCCTTAGGATTGGGACGAAGTGGATGTTTTGACTCTGAAACATTATCATTCCCCTCTTCATCAGTGGTGCTCGCATAATCCTTACGATTAGGACAAATTTGATATTTTGACTCTGGAAATTTTACATCCCCCTTTTCATCAGTGGTGCTGGCATACTCCTCTGGATTAGGACAGAGTGGATATTTTGACTCTACAGATTGTTCATTCCCCTCTTCATTTGTTGTTCTCGCATAATCCTTAGGATTAAGCTAAAGTGGATATTCTTCATCTCCCTCTTCATCAATGGTGTCCTCATAATCCTTGGGATTAGGACGAAGTGAAACTTTTGACTCTGGAAATTCTTCATCATGCCCTTCATCATTGTTTCTTTCATAATCCTTAGGATTAAGAGTAAGTGGTATAACTGACGCTCAATTTACAGAAATTTCATTTTGCTGCACCTCATCAATTTTGTTCTCATCATCTTTAGGATAATGACCAAGTCGATTTTTTAACTGTCTATTCATAGTGAACGAACTCCCGTTATATTCATCACTCTGAATAGAGTTGTTGTGTGACGAAGATGTTGATGTTGTAGAAAGAAAAACTTTGCTATGAGAAGAAACCATGGCTTTCAACAAGAATAGATTGAATGATACAAATTCCTCTCCCACTTACAATATATAGCTTAAAGATTGAAAATTTCCCTCCAAAAAAATTCGCGAAAAAATTTCCTTCCAAAATTTCCCCCCAAAAAATTTCGGGAAAAACTTTCCCTCCAAAATTTTCATTTCAAATATTTGGTACAAATATTAGTCAAAAAATGTATTTAACATTTTTTTTTAATAAACTATTTATGTTGAAATATTTTACCGATATTTATATTCAAAATATCCACAAAATATTTCTATCATGGATGCCTTCCAAACTAAAATAATGTTTTTATTTCAATTATTTAACATTGACTAGATATAAGTATTAACTATAATATTACTATAATACCTACATGCAAATATTAAATATTTTAACTATAATGACTACATGTAAATATTTTAAATTTTAAAATTTAAACTTACGTTATATTCATCTAAAATATATTTCAAAATTTATTAATAAACTGTTGGTCTTCAAATATTTCATCATACTTTCTATTCAAAATATCCACAAAATATTACTTTCATGCACGTCTTCGAAACTAAAATAATTTTTTTATTTGAATGGTTTAAGATTGACTACATGTAAATATTTACAAATATAACAACATGTAAATATTAACTATTTAAATTATAATATTAACTATAATTAACTACATGTAAATATTTTAGATTTTAAAATTTAATCCCATGATTTTAAACATTGATTACATGTAAATATTAACTATGATAATTAAATGCAAATATTAACTATTTTATCTATAATATTAACTATAATTAACTACATGTAAGTATTTTATATTTTAATTTTTAATCTGAGATTATATTTGAATTATTCAACATTCAGTACATGTAAATATTAAATAAAATATTAACTATGATAACTACATGCAAATAATAAGTATTTTAATTATAGTATGAACTATAATAAACTAAATGTAAATATTTTAAATTTGAAATTTTAATCCCACATTCGTTAAACAGTAAACCAATCAGACAATATACGCTATTTAAAAGGAATGATTGTTTCTATTCATCACATCACATCAAGTTTTCTGGTATTTGTTAGAGCAAATTTCTGGAGGTGTTGCATTGGCATTGGTAACTTCGTGGAGGCATTGCATTGGCATTGGAAGTGTTGTGTTGCTATTGGTAATTTTGTGGAGGTATTGCATTGGCATTGGTAACTTCGTGAAGGCATTGCATTGGCATTGGAGGCATTGTGTTGCTATTCGTAATTTTGTGGAGGCGTTGTGTTGGCATTGGTGATAGCAGCTTTTTGCATTTCAAAGGTTAGTTTTCCTTCTATTCTGTCAATTTAAAGACGATTTTGGGGAAAATCTGTTTTTCTATAGTTTTTTGTGTCCAAAAACTATTTTTTTAAGGTTTTTAGGTTCAAAAACCTTAATTTTTTAATATTTTTTTAGTGAAGAAAATGCAAAAAAAACTAAATTTTTTAGGGTTTTAAGGACAAAAATTTAGATTTTTTTTCTTTTTTAAGACTTATAGGTTCATCTAGACAGAAAAATCCATAAAACGATCATGCACATAAAAAAAAAAAAAAATATTATAACATTTTTTATTTGTTTTTATTTTTTTTATCATAAATATATCAGTGATTTCATTATATATATATATATATATATATATATATATATATATATATATTTTATTTGAAAAATTTTTTATTTTATTTTTTTTAATTTTAAATCTTAGTTTTATTCTTTTTAATTTTTAATTTTTTTTTTCTTTATTGTTTTGTTATATATATATATATATATATATTTTAAATTGTATTGTGATATGGTTTTTTTTTTTAAATTTATTATATTGTTATACTAAAACAAATGTTTATATATATATTTTAAATTATATAATGTTTAGAAACCAAACATAATTGTGATTTAATAAATTGTTTTTTTTTTTTGTTATATTTTGATATTTTTAACATTTTTTTAATTATTAAATAATGTTTTAATAATTATATTATATATAAAAAAAAATTAAAAATCGAAATAAAAAAAATAAAAAATAAAAAACAAAATAAAAATTAAAAAAATTAAAAAATAAAAAATAAAAAATAAAAAAAATAAAAACAAATAAAAACAAAAAAAACAAACATGCCGCAGACCCCGCCCGCGGGCACCGGGGGCCAGCTGGGCGGCGCCACGGAGGCAGCCCAGCCAGCGTCACGGCCCCCGTTGGGCCAAGGGCCGATTCCGGGATGGCCTTGGCCCAGCGGGGGCCATGAGGCCGGCTGGGCCGCCCCCGTGGCGCCGCTCGGCCGGCCTCCCGCGCCCGTGGGCAGGCTATTCATTTTTTTAATTTTTTTTAATTTTTTTTTTTTTAATTTTTTTTAAAATTTTTTTTTTTTTTAAATTTGTTTTAATAAAACCTTTTTTAATTTTGGTTTTTTTTTTTTAATTCTTTTTAATTTTAATTTTTTTAATAATTTGTTTTAATATTTTTTTTTTTTTAAATTTTGGTTTTTTTTTACTTTATTTTGTTCTTTAATTTTTTTTAATTTTTTTTTTTTTTTAATAATTTGTTTTAATAAAACAATTAAAAGTTCATAGAAACATTGTTATATATAAAAATAATAAAAAATTTGTTATATAATATAATAAAAACATTGTTAAATAATAATTGTTAAAAATCTCAAAATATAACAAATATTAAAAAATAAAATAAAATATTAAACAACAATTATGTTTTGTTTTTAAACATTATATAATTAAAAAAAAAAACAATACAATATAATAAATTAAAAAAAAAACATTTGTTTTAATATAACAATATAATAAATTAATAAAAAAAAACTATATAACAATACAATTAAAAAAATAAAAAAAAATATAATATTATAACATTTTTTTAACATTTAAATATTTAAATTTCTTTTTTATTTTTATTTTTTAAATTTAAGTATTAAAACAACATTATAAAAAATTTAATTTTTTCTTTTATTTTGTTTATTTGCTTTTATTTTATTTTATTTATTTTTATTTAATTACTATGTAATGTAAAACAAAAATTTATAATTTTCAAATATATTAAAAGATTATATAAATTTATAAACTTTTATATTAATTTTTTATAATTTTAAGTTTATAATTTTTTATTTAATTGCTATGTAAAGTAAAATAAATTTTTCTTTTCTTTTATTTTGTTTATTTTTATTCAATTGCTATGTAATATAAAATTAAATTAAAATTAAATTATTGCTTTAATTTCAAGCTATTTAGTTTTAGAAATAAATTTTGTTTATTAAATTTATTTTATCCGCAATATTTTTCCATTAACTAATATATATATATATATATATATATATATATATTTTATCAGGAAAATGGCATCAAAAAAGATTTATGTGAATGTTTCTGCACCTAGGGCAGCAGCTCCCAAATCTACAGCTGCAACTCAACGCACTATGGATACAACTCCCAAATCTAAAGTTGCAGCTAGACGCACTATGGACACTGTTGGACGCCATAAGGATATTGTTGCACACACTAATAAAAGTCAAGCAAGTGGGGCACCAGGTTCATTAAAGCTTATTTCTGATTGGAAGAATGCCGAGGAAATAGATAAAACCGATTTCTCATGGTATCTTGAAGACAGTGAAACGGAGGCTGATATACACATCTATCTGATTTGTGGTATGATTGACTTAAATGAGCCATATGATGTGATGGGCAGAATACGAGACATATGTATGGTCCCGAATACAAACACTATTTATGTTCTTGCAAGGAAGGCTCAGAAACGTGAGAAGGTTAGATATCATCTATCAATCGTCAAGTATGACACAGATGAAATATCTTCAAAATTTTCTAAAGAAATATCAAGCAACATTGCAAATAACATTGTAAGTATGCTTATTTTTATTTCCTCTATGCATTATTGTAAGGATGATTCAATTTTTTATAAATTATTGATCATTGACATGTTTTATTTTGTTTCATAGGATTTTGTTCCGGGTCTTTCAAACATGTTTGAAGGTATTTATATTTTGGTGCCAAATGTTATGGATGTGATCAAAACTTTCTACAAAGACAAAGTAGAGGAAAGGAGATTGAATCAAAAAGCAATAGCTTGTGACACTGCAACAGTACAAAGAGGGGATCAACCAAGAGTCACTAAGGCGGGTCAATCTAGTAAACTTAAACATGTTTCTTTTGAAGGTGTCAAACATAAAACATAAAATTATGATAGAATTAGTGAGGAGGAGATGAGAACTATTGTGCAAAAGGAGAAAACAGATCAGACACCAAAAAGAAAAATTGCCAAAGATGTCTCTCTTTTACCTCATGAAGGAGAGTTTTTTTATAAAAAAAACTGATATGTTATCAATAAGACTAGGAAATCAAATATTGGTGAACCTATAAAGGTCGTGAACAACATTGAAGAACAAATTGAAAGCTCTTACGGAAGCAAAGAAATCATAACACCAGGTGCTGAGTTAGAGGATGGCATTATTAAAACAAAACAAAATGTTATTCGACAAGAGTTGAGGAAGAATAAATTAATTCTTGGTGGCCAAACATTTGAGCTTAATGTTAACCAATATTATGGCCCCCAGATGAAGGACAATCTCAATATCAAATTAGAAAGACCCATCACCTAAATGCACATAATCTGAAAACATTGTTCAGGTTCAATCCATATGTGCATGTGGTGGATTATGTGGTTCTTGTCGATCCATGTCAGGTTCCCAACAAACAAGCATTTGATAAGACAAAATGTTTTGATTATAAATATTATGTAATTGGAGGGAACCATTCGATAGAGGCTAAGAGACAATTGATTGCAGAATATCCCAATAACTATCTTTTTCAAATAGTGAAATGCATCATTTACGCTGGCTTAACAGAAATGGAATCAAAGTTATTGGCATGGGATCATAATGCAGATAATGAGTACAGAATGAAAATGACTTTCATCCAAAGGTTTAGATTTATTCATAATGAATTCATAGAAAAATGTGGTGGGGATAAGACACAATTTAGTGTAGCATTTCGAAAGGAATGTTTAATGGAAACATGTTATCAAATTGATGAAAAAAAAACAAAAGATGGAAAATTGAATACAAATCTCTTCAGAGGCACAGATAACATTTTTCAGTTGGCATTTAGAATTGGGGAGGTATGGGATTTGATTGATGAGATTTTTGATCAGTGGGAGAATATTTCCATAAAAAATCAGAAGGTTAGAAAAAGTAAACCCATAATATGTACCAACAGTAAGGGGGGTCCTGAAATGAAGCAGCTTCCAGAGGATATGACTATCACACCTTGGAGAACAATGCAAGGTGTGAAGGATGATAAATTAGTCAAATCAGTATTAGCCCGTGTGAAGTCAAGTGAATTATAAATGGAAGAAATGTGTGCAGAATTTCAAAAGTAAGTTTCTTGAATTATTTCTTATTTTTTTTTCATTATAATTTTCTTTTAAATAAAACATAATGATGTTGGTAGAATTTGTTATACATGTCAATATATTAACGCTTTTAACTTGATTTATTCAGTCAGAATTTTTTTATGAAAATACAAGAACACATGGTTAAAATGTTGAATGAAGACAGTTGGGATGATGTTGCACGCAACTACCTAGAAGCAAGTTCTACATCAACACTAAAAGAGTTTTATATTGCATTCAATAAGGTATGTTGATTTATAAATTCATTTTATTCATATTTAAACTATTTTTATTTTATTATATATACATACATACATATATATATATATATATATATATATAGATGTTATTAAAGATGTCGAAGAAGGATGGAAATGGAGTACCAGATACTTTCAAAAGCTTTATTGAAAAAATTAAGATGGAGAACATGAGAAGGAAGTGTCTTATGAATGTTGAACTAGATCCTACTCTTAATCATTACATTTGGAATGGGCTCGATAGTGTCCAATATCAAATAATACAAGGTGACTGTGAAGACATTGCATCACTAATACCTAAAAGGGAATATGGCCTAATTATTGCAGATATTCCTCATGGTTTCAATTTCCCAGACATTGAATATGATAGAGAACCATATACTTATCAAGCTTTTAGTAAAGTGGTTACGGGTTTTCAAGAAGTGACAACATCACCACTTTGGCGATTTGTGACATTTCATTCAGACACACAATTTCCAATGTTTTTTTTTTTTAACAAGAACGGTTATGATTTGTATTAGATCTTGGGAAAAGAAGCCTTCAAACAGATTACAAAGTGAAGCCTTGCTTCATTGTCTTTTTCTAATGCCACAGAATATAGAAGATAGCTGAGGCTATTCCCTAGGTTCTTACAGATATTCCTTGCAGCAAGATCCACGATTTCCCCATTTTTTTGGATGCAAACAAACTGATGTAAAAGTATGCAGTAAAACATGGAGAAACGAACAATACAAGAAAGCTAGCAGAAAACTAAGGAATGAGAGCCCATTCCTCGTGGCCATTATTTAACAAAGAGCCAGCAGGGAGTAGGGCTGCTTTGTTAGTTTCAAAATAAGCTTCTTTGTTGTTGCCTCTGAGAACATGAAAAAAGTGACCTTTTGGAGAGTTTTGGAGATATCAGTAATTCTCTCCATCAATCTAGAAAATTTGATGTCTTTCGGAACAACATCCTTAACCAGGCATTGAATGATAGATTGTGAGTCCCCAACCACAACAAGATCTTTGATGCCCAGGATTTTAGCTTGCGTGAGACCTTGAAGAAGAACAAGAGCCTTAGCTTGAATGCTGGAAGAATGATCCAAACCCCAGGCGAACCTGTGAATCTTCATGCCTTCATAATGTTTTATCACACCACCCGCCCCAGCTTTCCCGGGGTTACCTTTAGCAGCACCATCGAAGAACAAGAGGGGAGAGGAATGGTTTTGAAGCCAAGAAGAAAAATCGTTCTCATTAAGTCTAATCTGCCAGGTTTCCATAGTCTTATTATGTTTTGGAGTAGCTGAAGTGTTGAAGCCCAGCGAGCTGCTCCAATCCTTGTCTCTTTGGCTAAGATTAGATTCATCAAGGCAGTTATCTAAGCTTTCTTTAAGCTAAGCCTTAACTTTAGCAATAACAATTTTTGTTGATTGCTCCTTATCCCTAAAAGTTCGACTGTTTCGTTCAAGCCAAATTTGCCAACAGAAAAATTTGGGGAGCGAAAGCCAGATGTCTTCAAGTCTGCTGTTCTTAGGGGAACCTCCAAGAAAAATGAAAGACCAAGAGGAAAAAAGCTCAGGGACAGAGTTGGGTAAAAGAGGACTATCACCCCAAGGGGGTAGAAGCTCGTGCCACACCTCAACGGCGAACTTGCAGCTCGGCATTATATGATTGATACTTTCTTCATCCTCCCAGCACATTCGGCACCTGGAAGGGCCATGAAAACCTCTTTTTTTAAGCCTGTCATTAGTGAGATTTCTTTTATGGCACATGAGCCAACAAAAATAGTCAACTTTGGGGATGGTTTTTAATTTCCACAGTCCTTTCCAAACATCAGGATTCGGGGGAGCATAGGGAATTTCCATCTGTTTATTGTAACCCATGGCAACAGTGTAGGAGCCAGAAGGACCCCAGCCCCTCTTGTCAGCTTGCTTGCGGCTAATTGGCGCTCGACCGTGGAGGAGGGACAGCAGAAGGTCCCACGGAGATTTCAAATTAGAAGGCACTTGAATATCAGTCCAACCGATCCACCTATTCTCTGACCAATTCGAGAGATCCCACAACGTTTTTAAACCTGCATTAGTCATCCATAAGCGAAGGGGCTGTAGAGAAGACGCCTCGGTGAGCGGGGGTTCAACATAATCCGATCGTGCCAAAGATCGATTAATTTACCATTCCCAGGCACCCAAAACACGTGTTGTTGGATAAGCGGGGTAGAGGAGATGTAGAGTTTGGCCAGATGCGAATGGGGAATAGACCTGGGATTGTCTAGACTTCACTTTCTAGGGCCCGAAAAATATTTACGCCACAGAGCCTTTTGCGCCCAACCTGGATTGATGTCGACCATTTGCCAGATGATTTTGGCACCCATAGCAGCATTCTGTGCTTGGAGAGTTTTCAGATTCAGACCACCTTCCATCATAGGATGAGAGATCTTCTCCCAGCTCACCAAGGGGATGAGATGATCATTATTTTTACCCCCTTTCCAGAAGAAGCGCCGAATGAGATCATCTAGCTTCTTAAGAACACCAGTGGGCGCTAACAGAACAGAAAATTGGAATATGGGAAAAATACTTAGCACAGATTTGATCAAGACTGTTTTGCTAGCCAAGTTCAGCCACGAGAGGCCCCAGGCCTGAATTCGAGATTTGAATTTGTCAATGAGAGGATCCCAGTCTCTGAAAAAGGCAGATTTGAAAAAAACTGGGAGTCCCAAGTATTTGAAAGATGACCAGGAATTCGAGCCTGCAAAACCAAAGCACCTAGAAATAGCTGAGAGCAGAGCTGAGGAAATATTCCAGCTATAAATATGACAGTTTCCTTTATTGAGCATGCTGCGAGAAGCAACACAAAACTTGTTAAGGACCTCTTTGAATTTGGAGGCAGAGTGCAAGGAAGTTGTGCCCAACAATAGAGTGTCATCAGCGAACAAAGCATGGTTGATATTTCTAACACCTCTAGCAATGCAAAGACTCGAAATTTCCAACTCAGCCATTTCCTTATTTAAATAGAAACTTAAAACAGAAGCTTGAAGGACAAATAGAAGAGGGGAAAGGGGGCATCCCTGGCGTAGCCCATGCGAAGCTTTGAAGAAGCCAGCAGCTCTCCCATTCACTAAGGGAGAAATCCAAGGCTCAGAAATGCAAGCCCTAATCTAGTCAATAAAATCCTCCCCGAAGCCAAACTTCCGTAACACACTAACGAGGAAGCAGTGATTAACACGGTCAAAAGAATTTGTAAGATCTAGCTTTATAACCATACCTTTCTCTTTGCGCTGAATGCTAGAGTGAATCGCCTCCTAAACAAGAATGAAGTTGTCTACAATCTGCCTTCCCTACACAAAGCCTCCTTGGTTTTCCAGAATGATATTAGGGAGAATACCTTTCAATCTGTTTGCAATAACCTTAGTTATAATTTTGTAACCAATGTTGCATAACGAGATTGACCTGAATCTGTTAAAAACATTAGCTCCCTTATCCTTCGGAATGAGGGCAAGAAAAGAAGAATTAGTGCTACCCCAAATTTTTTGGCAAGTTTGAGATTTCCTCACCATTTTGCATAAATCTTTTTCAACAATTTTCCAGCAGACCTGAAGAAATCTGGCTGTAAACCCATCAGGTCCAGGGGATTTGTCAGGGTTCATCTCAAAGAGAGAAGACTTAATTTCTTCTGGAGTGACTTTCCCTCCCAACATTTTGTTCATGTTGGACGTAACCTCTTTAGGAATCCCTTCTAAGAGGTAATGAGAAAGAGTTTCAATTTCGTCCTCACCGTACAGGTTCTTAAAGTGATTGAAGGCAGCCTTTTTTATACACTCGAACTCCTTGTGAACAACATTTCCTTCTTTGATTTCAGAGATTGAGTTGAATTTTTTCCTTGCAGTAGCCTGCTTGTGAAAAAAAGAGGTATTTCTATCCCTAGCCTTGAGCCAAAGGCTGCGAGATTTTTGCCTCCAAAATTCTTCTTCCGCCATGCATGCTCTATGAAAATTTTGTTGAAGGACCACTTCCCTATTAAGATCATCAGGAGTGATATCAGCGTTCTCCATACGAAGGTGATGATCCTCTAAGGAGGAATGAGCAGCTTTCCGCTCAGAAGCCGGGCTGGGGATAGCTTTAGCCCAAGATTTAAGCTCAGACTTTAGCCTTTTGAGCTTTTCTTCCCACACAAAGAAAGGTGAGCCAGTAACCGGAAGGTCCCAGATTTCCTTAACTTTATCCATAAAACCTGGGAGTTGAATTCAAAGGGGACTGAATCTGAATAGGATAGGCCCCAGGTCCTTGTGCGGCAGAAGCTCAAGAAAAATGGGCCTATGATCAGAGGTGCTGCAAGAGAGGATGCGCATTCTAGATTCTAACCCACGAAGCAGGAAGGAGCTATGTACTAAAAATCTGTCTAATCTGGCAGCTATGTGGCCAGGGCCAATTATTTTGTTGGACCAAGTAAAATTTCCATTTACTGGCTTGATGTCGATAAGATCCCACTCTTGCATCAGATCCTCCACCCATTCCCTAGCAGGGTCTCTCACAATGCTGCCACCCCGTTTTTCAGCCAAGGCTAGGGTAATATTAAGATCTCCAGCTATGATGGTGTTTTCAAGGTTCTCAGTATCGTCAAGGTTTCTGATGGAGTCCCAACAAGACTTCTTCTCTCCTGCATTTTCCGGAACATAGACATTTAGAAGGCTAATTTCATCCTTGGACTCAATGAGTTGAAGTTTCAAGAACAGCCAGTGAGTGTTTGGGATTGCTTTGAGCAGCAATAATTTGCTTGCATTCCATAACGAACCAAGGCTGCCGGATGCCCCTCTAGACGAGACAGCTAGCCCCCCACCTTTATTCCAAAACCTATAACTAATTTGGAGGAAAAACGCTTCCTCCATCTTCGTCTCCTAGATTAAGAGAAGATCTGGAGCTTCTAAATGGGTTGTACTCCTTATATCTTCTTCTGTCGCTTTGCTGCCTAGACCTCTACAATTCTAGGAGACGATTTTCATTACTTATGTTTTTGGGAGTATTGGGCTCCCTTGGAGCCACTCTGGTTTCTTGTCTTCTTTGCCGATTTTTTCAACATTTTTTCAAGGGTTGGATGGGTGCCTTGAAGTTTATATTTGTAATTTTCCTGCTCCCTTTTTTCCCGCTCAGGTATTCGTCCTCTTGTTGATCTTCTGGTCGAGGCTTGAGAATCCCCTATTTCACCTTCCTCCTCAGACTCCTCTGAGACTTGCACCATATCCTCCGTTTCAACAATTTTCCCTTTGGATCCGCTTGATGTGTTGACACCCTGTTTAGGATCTGGAATAGTGTCTTTGTCTAAGGAATCGTTTTGAGCTTCGAAATCCTGCAGCTCTATAAAATTTAAGCTAAGAGGTTCGAATTTATTACCTTGCTCTTTAGGAGTCTGGATTTTCTGACCAGCAGATGGAGGTCCTTTTCTTGCTTGAGCTCCAGCATTTTTTTTGTTCGTCCTTGACCTTTTGATTTGGTTCCAGCCCTCATCTTTCCCTTTGGGAGCTTCGAAATTGCTCGGACACCCTCTAGCGAATTGTCCATAGACGTGGCATTTGCGACACTTGAAAGGAAGCTGCTCGTAGTCTAGCTTTTGAATGTGAGACCAGTTCCCAACCTTGATTTTAATGGCCTCCGGAAGACCCACTTCTAGATCAACTTCGACGTAGATACGGGCACAGTCATACTAATCTTTGTTATTTGCGTGGTCTATAAATTTTCCCAGGGTGTTTCCGATATGCTTTAGCGATTCCCAATTCCAGCAATGCATAGGAAAATTCGAGAGTCTGACCCAGACTGGAACAGCAGTTGGAACGTCAACCGCCGGATCAAAATCTGGAGTCCACTTGTTGAGATAGAGCCCTTGAGGACCCATGAAATAAGGGCCATTCCTGAAGATGAGCTCTTTATCCTCCTTATCGACGAATTCAAATAGAAAATACCCTCTTCCCAGGAAATAAGAGGACACGCTATGCTTAATGAGGGGAGCCCAGTTTTTAGCAACCCAGATTTCAGTGGATTTGGGCGAGGGCCATAATCCAGTAAACTGGCCTACTAGAGCACAGTCTGCCAGAGAGAGGGTCACCTGAATAGGATCCTCGCCAGGAAGCGAAATCTCAGGAATGTCATCCAAATTTTTGACAAATTTCGTAGCTTCTGAGGTCCTCTTCTTTGGAATCGAAGCCAGGAGAAGGTTAAAGGCATCTAAAGCAGAGTTCGGAGGGGGAGGCGGAGGGGACTGGTGGGAGTCCAGGACCTCCATGCTGAAAGGCCACAGGACAGCCTCAAAAGATGGAAAAGAGGAGCGCGAGAGCAGGAATGAAAAGCCCAGAAATGCCGCAACCTGAGGTCAGAGGCGCAGACAGAAGGTGTGACAGAGGAAAGCGCAAAAAGGAGGAGGCTCCAACCGAGCAGCGACAGGAGTAGAACACCCTGCCAGAGCAGGCGCAGCCGTAGAGGCAGCAGCGCGCAGGCAGAGCAGCTAGGGTTCGCAGCTGATTCTCTGGAAAATTGTTAACATCAACACACAGTTTCCAATGTTATTAACAAGCTTCAAGGGTAAAGAAAACTCAAGGATGCAACTTACATGGTAAGACTTTGAAATTGTATGTTTGATTCCTCCTAATTTTTTTTATTCATGTAAAATTTAAATGAACTTTTACTATGTTATGTTACAAGCAAAAGTCAAATATTGTTTCTTCCGAAGATCAGTCTGTTATAAATGATTGTGAGTTCATCCATGTTGAATTTTGGACAAAAGACGATAGCTATAAGAATATTATTATGAATCGAGTAGATGGGAAGAGTCATAGTCAAGTATTGGTTTATGATGCAGTTGTAAGAAAACTAACATATGAGGATAAAGATGCAAAAGGAGATATAGTTAACATTTATCAAAAACCACAAGCATTGATTAACTATCTTATAGATCTATGTTCAAATGAAGGAGAATGTGTTTAGGATTTATTCTCAGGTTCAGGTAAGTTTTATTATACAAATTTAAACTTAAATATTGTCTTTTTTACTTTTTATGTCTCCATACTAATTTTCTTATTTATTTTTTTTGTACTTGATGATTAGGTACAACACTAGCATGTTGCCCACTAAAAGGATGAAATTGCATTTCCATTGAGAAAGACCCAGTTCAATGCAAATTTATTCAACAAAGAATTAACGCTCTTAAATTCCTTTCAGATGCGAAGCAAGAAGTTGGTTTGAGGAAAGGAGATTTTAATGAATCACGTGTGGCAAAAAAGCAAAGGAACCTGAACCACCATTATATGGAATGATTGGAAAGGGACACTTTGGAAGATTTGCTAACATGAAAGATCCATTAGAAGATGACAAAGATCAAAATGAAGAAGAAAATGCTGCGGAAGAAGCCATCAATGCTGTTCTAGATGATGTTGAAGATGTATTAGTTGATATTGTTGATGATGTTTAAGTTATGCTTTCAAACAAAGCTTATTTTTTAGAACTATTAATTAGTTTTACTTGTAATGTTTAGACTTTGATATTTTATGAGAACAACTCTTTTTTTTGCAAAAAACATGTGATTGCTATTATTTTTTGACATAAAATTCAATAAAAAATGTTGTTTTCTTAAGTTTTTTTTGTTAAGATTCTCCCAAAAAATTAGTTTATTTAACATGTTTTTTCCAACAAAAACTCTATAAAAGTGTATTTTTTGCATTGTATTTATATTGAAAATTTGTATTTTTTTGTCATATGGTTCAAAATATTGGTTTTTTAGCGACAATTTTTTGATGTACATTGAAAAATTATTTAACAATACATAAACATGTAGAAAATATAAACTTTAGAATATTGACCCTTTTTCCATCTTTTATGTATGTGAAAAAGTGAAGATATCATTACAAGTTTTTATTTTAAAAAAAAGTATTTTTTATTTTTAAAACACAAGTACATAAATGCACTTAAAAATAAACATCTCACTGAAGAAGAAGACATTAGAAAATCTATAGTGTCAAAAGCAATCCTATAAAAAAACGTTGGTGATGATACACCACCACTATTCAAAATCGACATAAAAAACATCACTTAAAAAAAAAATTTAATTAAAAAAAAAAAACAAAGTGAAAAAAACTTAAAGTGCCAAAAACATGCTCAAATTTTTTTTTCTTGATTCTGCATCGCCACTTTTTCAAAATCAGGTGTTTTTCTTGATACTTCAAAAAGTAGGTAATAATGAGGTTACCTATTTCATCGGTAATATTGTTTTTTAGGATATTGATTGCAGCTCCCAAATCAACTAAGGAATTTGGAAATGATTTTCCATTGATTTGCACCGTAACTATAGGATTTCCTAGGTCCTCATACTTTACAGGTGCTTCTCTTCCTGATAGTAAGTCAGATAGAGTGCCGACTACTTGGACGGTTGGGTTAGTTGTTGTTCTCCTCTTTGGCTTTCTTAGACATAGTTCTTTGATGGTCTTTGCGTAAATGGGAATATCTTGGATATCTTGGAGGAGTGGGATTTTTATACACAAATTTTTCAGTTCTCCCAGAAGATCAAAATCAGGATGTTCTATTGGGTGAGGTATGAATAGTCGTTCTGGGAATGGTGGTTGCTTTCTCATGAGTTTGTTGTCTAACCACATTCTCCTTTTGCAATGTTTGTTCTAAAGGTAACGGATTTTCATCTTGAACATTTTTGTCTCCCTCTGATTCTATTATGCACCCAATCCTTAGTTGAAGGTCGTTGCACTTCCTTAACTCGGTTTCTAGTTCTGGTGCTTCGATTATTTGAACAGATTGAACCGATCTATTATTAGGGTTCGGGTTGGGTTTGGCTGGGAGTTGCGGTCTTAAGTTGGTCTGGGGATTTTGTTGCAATGTATATGGTGCTGGCAGTGTACGTGGAGGGAGAGGAATTGTTCCAACTAGTTGGTTCATAAATATTTTCCAGTTCGACTACCAGGTCTAACTATGTGAGGTGGAGGGGGACCATTGTGTTGGATATGTATTATTTTTCCAAAATGGTGGACAATAAGGAAATTTTGGCCAATTGGTTTGATTTGTTTGATTTGGCCATGGTAGTGTAGGAAATGGCTGTTGTGACCAACTAGGGAAGGGTGGCTGATTTTTCCACATTCCATTATATTGCTAAGCATTATACTGAGGAGACTGAAAAGAAGAGGATGGATCAATGGGCATACCTGTTTGTCATGGCTACCACTGACGGCGTTGATTGAGTAGGTATACCATTTCTGTTTCTTCTTATGCTTCTTTGTAGACTGCTTTCAATCCCGAGAGTGAGGGGCAACTTTCTGTGGAGTGATATTTCATGCAGATGGCATAGAATTGGACTGTATCCAGTGAGCACTCTTTATGGCTATGTTTATTTCTGCATCTAGGGCAGAATATTGCCAAATTTTTTTCTGCTTCTGCTTGCTTTTGTTTAGCTTGCATGATATCAAGTTGCGTCGTCAAAGTCCCTAGAATATCATTTTTGAAATCTTCTAGTAGATTTCCAATTTCTGTGCGGGTTATACCTCCACCGGAGGTCTTTCTATCCCTTGTGATCATGTCACATTCTGCTGGTTTTAGTATTATGCTGCCTCTCGAACTCCTGATACATAAATTAATAATGTCAGCAAAATTTTCTTGATCTATGTCACCTTTGCCCATGACGTTTAATGTTTCAACCCATTGTTCCTTCATCCCTTTAATTAATGTAGTTTTTGACACATTATCAGGTAAGGGTAAAGATGCAAAAGGTGATCTCTGGAGGTTGTATTGAAAGCGTTCTACATATTCCTCCAATTTTTTCATTAGGTTTTGTTGTCATCTGAAATATTTCATCTTTTAATTTCCTGGACCTACAATAATCCTGATATTTCTTTAGAAAATCAGCTTTCATCTGATCCCAGTCATTTATAACACCTCCACCTAACCCCATAAACCATCGTAGAGCTGCTCCTTTTAATGTGGAAGGGAAGAATTTTAGCTTTTGGGGATCGGTGGTATAGTCATACCCCCTGCATAATACATCGAATTCAAACATAAATGCATCTATATATTCCAATGCTAAGCCATGGAATGTAGGAATATGCTAGAGAGGAATGACCTTCATAGGTGCATCAACTGCAGTGTCCACAATGGGATATTGTAGTGTGGAAGTTTGGGGTGTTTGCTGGTTGTGGGCCATTTGATCAAATATGTGCCAATATTCTTCTGGGATTTCTAGGGAATTATTCCTAGGCTGACTATAAGGAGTAGGGATGACCTTAACAACACTTCCTTGGTCTGGGATAATTAGTGTCCCTTGTCGAACTAATATCCGAGGGGATTTTAGTTCTTCAGGTTCTTCAGTTTTGTTTTGGACGATTTTGACAGCACTTCCCTTATCTAGGCTGCTTGATGTTTAGATTAATTCAATAGGGGATCTTGGTTCTTCTATTTCCCCTATTTCTCCTCCTTCTTCGCGGAGATTACTAGAGTTCCCTTCTTGTAAAGAAATTGGGCGAGAATTCCCAATTTCTTGACAATCTTGCTCAGTCTCTTTTGTTTGGCTATGCATCTCAGAAAAAGCTACAGATGGTGATTTTGTGGCCCGAAGGGAGCTAGTAGATTGTCTGGAAGCAATTTTTATAGGGCCTACTGATGGCTGAGATTCAACTTTCTTAATGATATTATCGATGAAGGTTGTTCGCCTAAGGGTCACCGGTCCCTTAGGTTTTTCAGGTCTGGGAGGAATTTTGTTTTGATTATATTTTCTAGTCATTCAAAAATAATGCAAGCATTCATTCCTACCTTAGACTTCTGCGCAATTCTTCTATGAATCAAGCAAGTGAACGAGCATGTTCCTCATTCGTTACGTAGGTTCTTACCTTCCATTTTTAATACCCAGTTCTTCCTTAGTAGAGAAAATAAAATATACATCACTCTTTCTAAATGGTTACACTCTTCCCCGGCAGCGGTGCCAAATGTTGAGGCATAAAAGGTGTCTTTTTTAACTCCTATTTATCCTACATTAGTTATCAATCCAGGTAAGACTCAAGAGTGTACTCAGTCTGAGGTGGAAATTTAATCTAATACTAATGCTTTCAAACTTGCTGTACAGTGTTTTAAATACAAGAGTAAACAGATGCTTGAAAATGAAATCTAATTGCAATGATATGAAACTTAATGCTCTAAAATCCAATCATTCACTCGACAATCATCAGTCAAGGATGCAGTAGTAATAACTCTTTCCTTTGTCAACTGATTTAAATGAAATCAAGCATAAACAAGAACCTCAATCTCAGAACTTAGAGAGTAACAGCCAATGTCTTTTACAGTTGATGATCTTACACTCCACAATAAAGCAACAAATTGGAAATGGTAACTAAGTTAAATCAAGAATGTTGTTAATGGAAATAGAATAAACAAACTCTTTGCAATCACATTCCAAAGCAAATCGAATACTTATAGGAAAGGAATAAACAGTAAGCTAGTTATCAGAAATGAATAGAAAATCTATTTAATGGAAATGAACATCAAATCTATTTAATGGAAATGAACAACAAATCTATTTAATGAAAATGAACAGCAAATGTATTTAATGAAAATGAACAAAAAATATTGAACAACGAAGATTTATATCTAAGAAGCATAACAATACAAATTACAGAGGAATAAATAATCTTGTTATGTTGAAATAGAATAGCAACACAATTCAATCATAACTGATGTGCAAACCGATTTCATAAAACAGTGAAACAATAAGCTATAAAACATGGAAACTATGAAGCAATGTGATTTAAAAGAAATTAGAACTAAAGCTAACCATCACAAAACTGGAATTGGAAAGTAATGGTACAGATAGCAAGTGGATCCACCAGGGCCAGACCCTTAGTCGCTAGTGAAGCACTGCCAAACTACTCCAGTATCAAATAATGGAACAGAATCTGGATTATGTATTAATCATATGTAACATAGTTTACAAGCAATCACACTCTATTTTAATCAACGAGAGTCGATGAGTAATTGTGAAAATACAATAGGAAAAATGAATAATTGTAATAATGCCTTTGATTTCTACAAGCGTTGTCCTTTTATAACAGCCAACGGACAAAACAAGAAACACAGATAAGATTTGAGTAGTGATCCCTCAGGATCGAGAGATCCTAAGGGATTCGCTCTATCTTCTAACTTCAACTATCATTTTGTCTTCTTGCGCTAATGCCACATTGTTCCTTTCTTTTCTTTGACTATGCACTCTAATCTCGACCTTCTTTTCTGGATATGGTCTTTTGTAGAAGGGACATCAGTTACTTCTGCTTTGTCTTTTTCCCCTGAATGGTGGCTTCCCACTTCATCTATTTTCTGCATACAAGAAAAGACAATCTTTAAATAATTTGCAACAATCACTAATCTCCTTAATTCTATCATAATTCTTCAATATATTACCATTCTAGAATATAAAAGAGTTATGATTAAAGGAAAAAGATAAATAAATACATGGCAAATTCATACCTTTTCCAATGCTCAACAGAAATTTCCTCGTTCCATAGGAAAATCGTTGTTCTGACCTCATCTCCAGGGGATTCGTCCAAACTAGCTTTTCAAAGCTATTGCATCACACAAGCATAGTCCCTCTTGAACTCAGTTTGGACCAACTCCTCCTCAAGCCGTCTGGTCTACTGTTGTCTGTGAAAATCTCTCTCCTAACCTCTAGAACCACTATCTATATTCTGACACTGAAACTCGTCTTTCTCCAGCAAAGTCGAAACTGCCTCTAGAGGCTACCTCATTTCCTCTATGTCATCCTCTTTATGGCTTTTCTTCCTCTCTGCAAATCCACTCACTGGATCTAGAATTATTCCTCCAAGTTCACTGTCTCTGCCCCTTTTCCTCACTACTTCGATCTCACTAACTCTCTCTTCAGAAACTGACTTCTTCTACTCTAGAAATCGATCTAGTCATGAAATAGAACCTCTCAAGTGTATTCTCCATCACCACATTGACCTCCTCTTACAATCCTCTATTGGGGCACCAACGACCAAGATTAAGATTTAATCAATGGATAAGATCAGCTTGGATTTGATCCGTGTAAGTTTATAGACTATTCTCTCCTTATTGCAATTAATATTGTTTAATTAACCATATTCCCTAAGTTTAGACCTAGGAAATATTTAAAAATTGGTTAATAATATAATTGAGACACTTCTAGGAAGAATCTCCATAAAGGGCTTCTAGGTTTTGGATATCTCTTGTATTATAGCCACTCCATAAAATTTTGTGGCTAGAACACATTTGATGCTAGAAAAAATAACACTCCCTGTTAGCGAGGAATGTGTTCTAGTGTTGCACCTGCTATGAAAACACCTTTTCTCTGCATCATCTCCTTCCACGTTGCTGGTGTCTGGCTACTGTTGCCTATCAACCACTGCACAAATCTGATATGAGTTGCATCTATGTTGCTGCTAACCCTGTCGAACTGCTTCCAACACTACAACTCCATCTATCTGTCGTTTTTGCAACTAAGAAGCATCCGAAATATTGAACCAACTGTGTTCAGTATGATGCATCTGTCCCCCGAGTCCTTATTTCTACTAGCATATACACTATCACTAAGGAATATGAGATGATGTTGACTCTACACTATGTCACCTGCATTATTGCCAAATCTGAATTGTGCTCCCCAACATCTGATTGCTACTAGTATTTGCAACTATCACTCTGGAATCTGACTACATCAATTGCCACTGGTCCATCTTTCTACTGAATATTGTGGGCCCCTATAGCTAGGTACTAATACAAGAGTTGGAATCCTTAAGGACCCTGCCCAATCTGGCACACTAGAGTATCAAGCTCCTTCTCCTTGAGGATCTGGTGCCCCACTATCTCCTTTCAAGCCTAGTCCCTGGCTGGGACCCTTCCTTTCTTTGCAACTCATACTAGACAACTCACACTTCCTCCGAAAATTATTTCCAACAAATGGAAGTCGAAATTTTTTCCATATCTGCATTCCTGCTAACCCACAAAGCCTCCTCTAGAAATATCATACAATCATCCTTACAACGCTGCAAGATCTGTGAAGCTCAAAACAGGAGAAAATAAAATCGAAAATCTCCCTCTTTCCCGTTTTTTACTATTGGATATTCTACTCGCACTCCCTTCTAGAGTGAGAATATATTCTTCGAACTACTACTAATTTACAACTTGAAAAATTAGAACTCTAAATATCGAGATCCCCTAAGGGAAATTTTCCCTCTATGTGTGCTCTTCTCTCTTCCACCCAATGCAGTTTCTGCTCTATCGAATTGTTGCACAACCCTCTACATCCAGCTAAATATCTTCCCAACGAAAAGTAATAAGTTGCTCCCTCTTCCTCTGGAATCACTTGATCTCAAAAACTTGAATTTTTCTGCCTTACAGAAAAGGCGAATTTCCTCAAGAAACTTGAATGCTTGGAAGAATGATTGCACTTCCCTTGGGAGTTTCAATTTTCTTCTAACACTGAACAAAAAAATTCCTTCCTTTAACTTTTGAGCTATCTGGATTATCAACTTCTCTCTCATACCATGTGAAATTCCCAAAACTAGAATCTTATTGCAACAACTAATATTATTTCTCTTAATTGTTAATTAAATTTAATAATTTATCTTCAATTTTCTACAGGAAATACTAAAACAAATACATTGCAACCTTTACAAATAAAAAAATGTGGAACAATAAACATTGGAAGAAATAATAAGCACACACACATAAATAACACAGTTATTTTTGGGTGAAATTCCCCGGAAAAACCCAACATGGGAAAATTTTTGAACCAAATGAGGGTTTTAATATTAATCAGCAGTGAAAATAATCTAAGTACAACTGGATGCTGAAACTAGAAATCCTACAGAGAAATACTGGCAAGAAAAATCTAGAGAGGAAATTTCCTCACTCCACAAGAAAATCCAGGCTCTAACCTCAGCTTGAGGTGAGTCGTCCAAACTGGCTCTGCACAACTACTACCTCACACTAGCGCAATCTCTTTTGCACTCAGTTTGAACTAGCTCCTCCTCAAGTCGTCTGATCTATTGTCGTCTCAGAAAATGTCTCTCTTGGCTTTCAGAACTACTGTCAAGCTTCTGGCAGTGAACCCATCTTTCCCCGACATAATCAAAACTACCTCTAGAGGCTACTACGCCACGGTTGTGTTAGCCTCTCTATGGTTCTTCCACCTCTCTTCAAATGAACTCACCAGATCTGGAATTCTTCCTCTAAATTCATTGTCTTTGCCCCTCTTCCTCAATGTTTCAATCTCACTATCTCTTTCTCTGGTAACTGACTACTATTACTCTGGAAATCAATCTACTCATGAAATTATAGCTCTCAAGTGTTTTCTCCATCACCACATCGACCTCCTCTTATAATCCTCTATTGGGGCACCAAAGACAAAGATTAAAAGTTAATCAAAGGCTAATATCATCTTGGTGTCGATCCGTGTAATTTTCTAGAATGTTATCGCCTTATTTCAATTAATACTAATTAATTAACCATATCCCCTAAGTTTAGATCTAATTGAGGAACTTTTAGGTGGAATTTCTACAAACAATTGTTGGGTTTTGGAGATCTTATGTATTCTAGCCTCACCAAACAATTTTATGGCTAAAACAAATATGATGCTACAAACACTAATAGGATAAAATCAAACATATGGAGAGTGGGTACTCGTTGGATGTGAAATTTAATTCCATGTCCAACTGGTGTCTACACTTGACATTTAAGTTCACGAATTTTCATTTTTTTCTATGGGAGTTTACTTATAAGTATGCAGAGTGGGTACTTGTTGGATGCAGAATTTAATTTTGCATATAACGAGTGTCTACACATGACATTCGAGTAAACCTATAAGAAGATAAGCCGAAAATACAATTAAAAAAAGGTAGTTTACTCTCTGTCTTTAAAAAATTATAACTCTTATTTTATTATTTTCTTTAAAAAACATATTTTAAATTTGAAAAA
Source organism: Pinus albicaulis (assembly GCA_034641835.2). NCBI lineage: Eukaryota > Viridiplantae > Streptophyta > Pinopsida > Pinales > Pinaceae > Pinus > Pinus albicaulis. The sequence continues at coordinate 1,610,009,883 of CM076578.1, read as the reverse complement.
TCCCTTTATAGCATATCACTAACTTTTCCTTAGTCTAATGAATTAGAATTTTTTAATATGATCTAAACAAGAAATTATATTTAAAAAAAGAAATAGATTAAAATATATAAAACTTTATATTCTCCATATATCGAGAAAATAATAATAATAATTTTTAAATTCATCATGTCAAAAAATTAACTCTAGACTACCCAAACGTTGTCATACGCATAGGGAAACAAAGATATAACATCGTCGAAAACCACATAACATGTGCAGAGCACATGTTATATTGTATTGTTATTTCATCTCTCAACAATGCCGGCAATATTCTATGTCCATGTATCGATCACTCGATATGGGAGTGATATTACTTTAAGATTGTAATTTATGAATGTTAGAGATTAATTTTTTCAATAAAATAGTTAGAAAATATGTTGTAAATGAAAGGTAATATGATAGTACGTGTAGAAATTAAGTTATTTTATTTATTAAAAACGTTTAAAATTATTTTATTTATTTAAAAATTTTATATGATAAACGATCTTTAACTCAGGTTGAAGTATGATTTAAAATTATTTTATTTATTAATTTTTTTTAATTCATAAAGAATTGAGGATAATTTTAAATTATTTTAATGGATAATAATGTTTATAAAGTAAGGATATTGTTTTATGATCTCTTATATAAAAATGTGGGTTTTTTTATTAGTTTGATATTAGTCAAATTAGGTTTATTTCCTAATGATTCGTTGTGCAGTGTTATTCAAAAATTGTTAAATTTTATCACCACTAACATAACAAATTTTGTTTTTCTCTCATACATTGATTTTTATTCATGTTAAATAGGAGCATGAAACCGAGAGAAGTGGTGGTTTTTAAATACACTATTGCCTGGGAACCCAATGGCCATAAGGACAAATGTTCCTGGAGTCTTTCCCCTTTAAATAAGCTATATTCCACATGAACACCATGGGTCAATACCATGGTATCTCATAAAATCAAAGCTCAAAAACTATCGGTAACTTGACTAAGTCATGTTTAAAAACTAAACCAACAATACCCCATTAAACTTCACTCAAGGAGATTAAGTTGGCCCCAATCCCTATATGGAAGTCCATATAAAAAGGTTACCATCTACCAGAGTACATGGGTAACTAGATGTTGTATCCATGAGTTGTCAAGGAAACCTTTTCAAGTACATGGTTCATCAACCATCTCACATTCCCCCCACCCCTCACCCATCACGTCGAGATAGGATAGAAATACACCTACCGCCTAAGACCCTATCCAAGTGGTCTATTCCACAACTTGATAACTCCATGTACCACTGCACTACATGTTTTCCCGAAAAAAATCTTAAGGTCTTACAACAACATGTGATCATGCGCACATGTATGCTTGAACAACAGGTCTTACATCTTCCTTGGGAAATACACTTGTCTATTGCAGGATTTCGACTTGGACCAAAAACCCTTATGGTTTTCACTCATCACACATTGACTCCTTCACTAAACTTCAAACCATTGACTCCATATCTGTTTTCTCAACCATATGACCACTTTCTCGCTACATCTCTAGCTTTGCTGATCCATATCTTGTGTTATCCTTTCACACAACTTTATCACTCTTTCCTTTTATGTCCAACCTATGTTATTCATCCATATCCTCATTATCATAGTATGTCCTCTTCCTATTTTTCTTTCTACTGTTACACATTTACCTCTCTACCTGCTCGCCAAACATGTACAACTATCACAATTTTCACAACTCATTTATTCATATCCAAACCATGCTCTGAATTCTTTAGGCTGCCATTTCCAATAATTCTATGCCTATCCTACATCAAATAGCCAATGATATCAACTAGAACAATTTTCCAATGGATTTGGAATAAATCCCAATAATAACAAAACTCTAAAGACATACTTTAAGATTTAATATTACACTTCATCTCCATAGATTCCATAGATCTCAATGAAACCTAAACGTGTTAATGCAAAATTCATCAAATACCTCATTATTATTCTTCCAACAACTTTTCATAACTACTATGTTGCATCATATTAGTCAAATCCTTTTCCCTCATGGAAAGAACCATCACTCAGTGTCTGCCACTCTTAATCCACTAAGCCTATAATAGGACATTTTATTGGGACTCTACCAACACATATGGTTATTATCCAAAACTTTGTCTAGGTATCTCAACATTTGAAATATTAACCTCTTGTCTTTATCTTTCTACTTCCATTATTTCATTTCATGTAAGAAATGACCTTCACACTCAAACTCATGGTCATAGCCGCTACCTTAACTTAAGGGAGGAATGCAAATTGTTGAACATATTAGAATCATATTCGAGGTTTGATATCATTATCACGATGATCAATGTATATACTTCTGGAAAAAAAAACGAAACATTTTATCCTTTGTTGTTTTCCATGTTATTTAATGAAGGCATCTGGTCCATTCCATGTGAGAATTCCATGCTTTCCATTATTGTTTTTGTTGACAAAATCCTCATCTACAATGATGTTGATCTGGGGCATCTCCTGCACTACAATGTAATGCCCCAACCTAAGTCAATTATCTTACATTATTTTTATAGCCTACATTTTGAGTGGTTGACTTATTATGCTTGATTCCAATAAGTATTATTAGTATATGTATGAGGTGTGCATATGATAGCTACATACCCACACCTCATACAAACACGTTAGTATTATACAAATTAAAATTTTAGATGATTAAAGAAATGGCTAATCTTGATTAATGATCAAGCTTATGGTTGGCCTTAATATTGATTAATGGTTAATCTTGATTAGTGCTTAATTAACCTTAAAATATTGGCTTATAATTATTAAGTTATATTTAAATATACTTATTAATATTTAATTGATTAGATTCTTGTGAATTATAAGATTCACTTATATGACTTAATATTATTATTTTATTATTTCATTTCTCTCAATTTGACAAGATGTCTCCTCAAAATTATTTCACGATAAGGAATTTCAGGGGGGAGGGGGGATTCATGGCCTTAAGGGTAGGTGTTTAAGGTGGGTGAGTGGGGGAGGAATAAGGGGAAGCAGGACAAGAGGAGAAGGGTGGGTATATTTTCTCTTTTTTTTGCTTTGGAGTTTGAAGCGAGAGGGTAGTGGAGAGAATAGAGGAAAGGAAGGAAGGAGAACTCATGAGATTTCTTTTGGTTTTGGTTGGAGAGTGTTGGACCTATTTTTTCAACACACTACAACTATTATTGGACTTTGGCTTGGAGGGTTTTGGAACCTATGGAGGTACTCTGGGCTAGGAAGTTGGACAGACAATCCTAGTTGGCATGGTGAAAAATTTAGTCACGTGGCCGTAGTAGGAGCACCCCAATTTAGCCACCATATCTTAAAACCAAGTATTTATTTTGTTGTGAATTAATTCAAGTGAATGACTGAGAATCAAATCCGTTATTTAATAAATATTTTGTCTTCTTACATGTTATTCAAAAGAAATTTCTGTATTGTGAATATGTTATTTTTTTTATAGTGAAATTTAATTTTGTTAGAAGACCTCAAGTTGAGAATTCACATGTGGTATAAGAGCCTAGATTCAAATCTAGACCCAAAATACCCACCTACATAGACCGACAAGCTTTGTTCCAAGCTTTTGTGCTTATCATAAATCCACCCTACAATCGAAAAAGAGAAAAAAATGAATTAATCGAGTTTCTATATTCAAAATAAATAAGATATATAGTTTATTATGATGCACTTGCAAAGGCTATTTTATACTAAAACATAGAATATTATGATGCTCTTACAAAGGTTTTTTTCTACTAGGCTTTAGAACGCACTTTGATGAGGTATTTCATTAAGTGATTCACAAGCTTGTCATAAAAATACATAATAGAATTGTATCATCTTAAAATTGTTTGAGAACAAAGCATGACTAATTTCAATTGTAAACTCAAAATAGAAACTACCTTTTAAATTTCCTCTAAATTTTCCTATTAATAAATCTCCGAAATGTTGCGGAAGTTTAATATTATGTTTTTTGCACTAGATGAAAATATATAGTTTTAGTATGTTTCTCAAAATTTCAGACACAGTTACTTCCAGCAAACTAGGAAATAATTGTATCATTATTTATTGTAGACCATACAATTTAGGTAGGAGATATATGATACTATATAGATTTTCAGGCTGCATATTCTAACAAATATATCTCTTATGTAGCAAGAATTAAGTAATCCCATAAAGAAAAATAACATTTTTTGTTGAAGACCAATATGTATCACTATGAGAGTGTTCACTTTAGTCATTTTTTAGCTCAAAACTAAAAGTTAGGAAATGACAAAAAAGGAGAAAGGGAGAGATGATTATGTAAGAGAGCTAGATTGAGAGCAAATGGAAACACTCATTTTAGCTAGTATCCAGGACTCTATGAATGCTTCAAATTCAGAAACAATTATAATTTCAATTGTGACAACATCTATTCTATCGTCATGAATGGTTCAGGAGAATCATTTTGGTACACTTGATCTTTATACTACTTCGTCATCTCTTCTCAGAATGAAATATAATCTGATTGCATAGGTAGTCAAAAGAATCTTCTATATTGGGTGGAAAATAAAATGTACTTATCAACACCATTGATGAGGCTACCTATATGAATTTTAAAATAACCTAAGAGTAGATGTTGCAACTTTCTCATACTAAGGAGAAAGTCGCTTATGATGACTACTCTAGTTTGAGGACTTGGTCGAGGCTTGTGAACTTCTGGGAAACAAAATAATATTTAAGGTAACCTATTGATAAGAAATTGAAAAATTGAATGTGGATGGTAGAGATTTTGTTGGGAATGATAATGGTGAAGATAAAGTCGATCATGAAGAGGAGAAACCAAAGTGGGAATAAGTTTGTGAACCTATAAGAAATCTATCTGGACTAGAATTAGAAAACATAGGAAGTAAATGAAATCCATTCTCAGAACTACTTTTCTTGGTGTAATTAAACCTAAATAATTTCAAACCTCTACAATTACAAGACCACACACCTATTCATAAATGGTATCAATAGTATTCGAGGAACACTATTTTGGATTAGGAGATAATCAACATGGTAAAATTTTCTTCGAATATTTTGTTTGTTGATGAAAATGACCATTTTCATATTATATTACTCTTAAGAGAATGACAACAAACCTACAGTAAATAAGAAACTCAATAGAATGGATTCTACGAAAATGGAAAATTTACAATATGGAAGGTGTGGTGGAGTGAGTATAACCATTTGTTACCATTGAAATAAATACAACATGCAATGGTATAGTTAAGCCTCGCCTATAATACAACCATTATTTTTAACACAAAGGAAATGAGAGTAGTTCATCACTTGCTGAACTAAAGATGATGCTAAGCATTAGTAAGGATGCCACCTAAAACTACCTAACTGTAAAAAACTAGAATATCAATACAAATCTCAAAAGATAAAAATATGTTAATAGAAATATCTCACAAGTCTAGAAATAAATATTGATGTCTCCATCCTTGCATTGTGGTTGAAAAGAGATGTTTCATGGAAAAAAAAGAAACACATGCAAATAAGCCACTGATCATTTTACATTAACACAATGGAAATGGAGACGAATATGAAACATTGGGGAAAGCGAAACAATTTACCTAGAAGAGGTATTTAATATTTTTAACTTAAGAAATAAATAATCTACCTAATTTGTAAAGGCTAAACGGTCACACATAAAGTTCGTGGATAAAAAATAAAAGAATCATTGGCAACTCAACTTTCAATTCAACAATATATTCCTTGTAACCAAAACATTTGAGATCATCTTTTTGATCTCTAGGCTCATTATCTCTAAGCACTCATCAAGCCATACTTCATTGTGGAAAGAGAAACCCAATCCAATTTTTCCATTCCTTTGTAACCATAGATAGGATTTTTACTCTAAATATTCAATTTGGATTGCCTCTGCTACAAAGCATATTGATGTTTAACTTAAATTGTATCTAAACTTTGTATTTTCTACTTTCAATAAATGCCCCAAATACATAAAGCATTTCTTATCCTTATTATTGAGGATATCTATAATTGATTCCAAGTGACTAAGAAAACTTTCTTTGTTATCTTTTGAAATAAGTTCAAATTGGAGAGCTCGTCCTTGTAAAATTCTCAAATTGGCCACGAATTATAGTGAAAAGAACATAAAATGTGAAAATAACTTCCAATCACCTTGAGAGTAAGTGGTAAACCCTTAAACCATGTTGAAACATCAAAAATATCCTCCTTTGATGTCACTGAAATCTCAATCTGGCTAAAGGCCCAAAAGAAGAAAAGTGACAGGGAATTAACTTCCTTTAAACAAGTTGAAAGGGCTTCTAGGGTAAAATAAGAGGTAGAACCTAGTGTTGAACATTGTAGAGTAAACATCTAGGTGCATACAACTAAGTTGAAGGCATATATTATGGCAATGGGAACATAAGACGTAATCATTAGAATGGATTACCTAGAAGATGATTGAGCATTCATAGATTGTTTTAAAAAGAAGGGTATTTGTTTATATGGCGAAGTAAGGTTAATTGAGATTTGTTGTATTAAGAGAGGAGTGTCCTTATGATTAATATCCACAACTAAGGTAAGACATTGTCTCTAGAAAGGTTGTAAACTATATGTGTCCAAGGTTGTAAGTAACCAAAAGGGACCCTCCCTATATTAGCAACCAATTTTGTTAGAATTTAAGAATGGTTTCCCCAAAAATTGCTAGGATTACTCCTTGTGAGGGATATCAAATTCAAAATTGATCTTAAACTTGGTGTAGAGCGAATATCCAAGACACAATAGAGGATGAACACTCTCGAACTTTGTGAGTTGTAGATATAATTAAAAGAGATGTTAGATTTTGGATTTATAAACTCCTGTTTCGCCTTGGGGTGCATTGATGATTTTCCTCAAGAAGAAATATGGTTCATTAATATTGTGCATAGATTATAGGGACTCTAATAGAGCCATAGTAAGAATAGGTACTCGATACCCAAAATAGATGACCTCTTCGACCAAATGAAGGGAGAAACAATTTTCTTGATAATCGATCTACAATATGAATAACACCAACTAAGTATTAAGGAACGTAACATCCCAAAAACTCCCTTTCTCACTAGATTTGGACACTATGAGTTTGTAGTAGTGCAATTTGGTTTGACCAACGCACCAATGGTGTTCAAGAACCTTCTGAATGATGCTTTATAAAAGTATCACAAAGACTTTGTGCAAGTTTTTCTAGATGATATTCTCATGTATTTCAAGAATGGAAATGAGCATGAATTGAACTTAAGGATTGTGTTGAAATTCTTGAGGGAAAATATGTTGTATGGGAAACTATCAAAATTTGTGTTCTTTCAAAATAAAATTTAGTATCTTGGGCACATCATTTCAGGAGAAGGAATTTCGGGTTACCCAGAAAAGGTAAAGGCCATAGTTGATTGGCCATTACCAAAAAATGTTCATGAGGTGCATATCTTCATGGGGCTTGCGAGTTATTATCGAATATTTATGGAATGGTTTTCGAAGATTAAAAAATCCATCACGAAATTTTAATGAAAGGGGGTTACACACGAATGTTCATATGAATGTGACATTACATTCAAAAAACTAAAGATATTACTAACCATTGCACTGATCCTTTGAGTTCCTGATATGGAGAAGGATTTCGTAGCTTGCACATATGCTTCAAAGCATGGATTGGGAGTAGTGTTGATACAAGAGAGTGGAGTAATAACTTATGCATCCAAGAAGTTGAATACAAATGAATATTTGTATGTTACCCATGACTTAGAATTAACAACAATGATCATAGCTCTGAAAATGTGGAGACACTACCTCATCATGGGAAGATTTGAGTTAAGAACTCATCATGAGAGCCTAAAGTACCTCTTCACTTAGAGGGATTTGAATGCTAGGTAGAGGAGATGGAATGAATTCATCGGTGTGTATGATTTTTGGATTTCGTACATCAAGGGAAAGACAAATTTGGTTTTCGATGCACTAAGCCAGAGGCGATAGACGTTCTGCTTGGTACCCTTGAGGGTCAATTTCAGGTGGCATGTGTTGGAGAAACTCTTAGAAAATAGTTGGTATCAGAAGGTTACATAAGTTATCCATAGCGGGAAGCAGATAGAACCAAATTTTGAGGGCTATTTCCTTGAACCAAATGGACTTTTCATATTTTAAGGGAGAATGTACATCCATAAGGAAAGGGGTATATGGAGAACCATCCTCGAAGAGTCCCATAGAGAACTTGATTGTGCATATCATAGCACGAAGGGGATGTATGCAGACATGAAAAAAATATTCTATTAGGTATGAATGAAGTGCGACATAGTCTAGTTTTTTGCCAAGTGTCTTGAATGTCAATGAGGGAAGTCAGATTATCACCACCTAGTAGGACTCCTACAAATGCATGGAATTCCTATATATAAATGGGACACCATTTCCATGGATTTTATTGTGGGTTTTACACTCACTTCATAAATTCACAATGCCATATTGGTTGTAATTGATAAATTAAACAAAATTTCCCATTTTATCTTAGTCAGAGACAGAGATTACGTTACCAATGTGGCACAAGCTTTTATAAGTGATGATATTCATCTACACGGCTTACCCACAAAAATAATTTATAATAGAGACTCTTTCTTTAAATTTATATTTCGGAAAATTTTGTAGTGAACGTTGGGGACTTATTTGAACTTGATCCTTGTATACCATCTATAACTAGATGGGAAAACCGAAATATGAAATTAAGTCATGGAAGATATTCTTAGAATGTATATCATGGATAATTAGACTTAGTGGCAAATGTATCTACCGTTGGTAGAGTTTTCCTATAATAATTGTTATCATATTTGAATTTAGATGCCTCCATATCAAGCCCTATATGGGACACCATGAAATAAACCATTCAATTGGGAAAACATGGAGGACAGAGTAATAGTTAGGTCATAATTGGTTTAAGAAACGGAGGAATAGGTAAGACATATTTGAAAAAGCTTAAAGGAAGAACAAGATAAATAAAAAAGTTATGCCAATGCAAATAAGACCAATTGATGTTATGAAGTTGGAGACCAAGATTTTATTCGTATATGACCCAACAAAAGAACCATTCAGTTTGGGAAGGGGACAAAGTTGTCACCTCAATTTATAGGACCTTTTAAAATCAAAGATGAAATTGGATTAATTTCTTATCATCTTGTACTTTCAACCCATTTGCATAGAAATCATGATGTTTTTCATGTATCTATTCTATGAAATTATGTTTCTGAAGCAAATTTCACAAACTCAAGGGAATTATAGGTCTCGGACATGGGAATTATAATGTTAGAACCATTATACATATTAGACTGTAGGGTTTGAGAACACTTGGTGGACACGGTTAAGGTCTAATGGGACAAGTATAACCTAGGACCTGCTACCTGGGAGGGTGATCTGAATCTGAATGTTAGTTTTGTTGTTCTAATTTCGTCTTTAGAATTATAAACAATTTTTTGATATTTTCCGTCATGTGCATAGGTTTCTTGAGGTGTTTTTGGGTGTTAAATAGGTAAATGTACTCAATTTTATGTTAAATTCATGTGCATAAAAAAATTATAACATAATGTTGAACAACAACAATAAAATGTACAACAAACCATCAAAATGATCCATTAACACAATTTTTCGATGAAGGAGTTCACCTCTCCTGGGCTACATCTCCTTGGTCCAACTTCCATGTCTTCAGCCTCTGTGTTAGCTCAAATGTGAAAAAACTTTTGTTTACAATCATCTATTGCTCCTGAAACCTTCTTCATTTTCTTCAGAATGTCCAAATAATCTGGAATAGACTCTTCTTGATCCAAAAAATGGTCAAAATTTGCTCCAGTTATGCTTCATTAAATTTTTCCCTAGGAATCTCCTCAAAAACTGGAGATATATCCAGTTAACATAGTTAATTTTGGGAGTCCCGCCTAGAATGGTGAACTCCGTCAACTCTATTTTCATTTAGAATGAGATTAATTAAATGATCAAACTTGTTTAATTAACATAAAATAAGCTCCTAATGCTAAATGCGGTGTAACCAAATATGAATTAACGATATGGATTAGTGCTTGTGAACGGTGATTATGGGTAATTAAACCACATTTTAATGCTAATTTCATGCATTAACCATACTCCACTCTTGGTCATAGCCTTAAGTCCTATGGTGAGGGGGATGGCCTGCAGGGCTAGCCCCTAACTTACTCCCTGTCGTTCTAATGATATGAATTGAAATATAATTCGTGGCCAACATATATTAATATCCAAGCTTTTGGTATGGTGGTTATGTGGGTACGTTTTGTGGGGGGAGGTCACAGGCTTAATCCCTAACCTCCGCCCTTTCGCCAGTATTAATTTTTCTCCAAAATGCACTAAATTCAACCTTTGAAACTTATAAAAATTCGACCATTGATATATGTTATTCATACTTTGACCTTGGCCCACCAGAGGGGGCACGTGGCATCCCCTAGTTGCACCACGATTCTACCTCTGGTTGGACTATGCCAACCATATAATAAAAAAATTCATTCGACTGTTAAAATTATAAATTCGACCTTAGGATAGATAAAAAAAAATTCACCTTCCCAACTTTTCGGAAAATCTTGCAGTGACACTTGTCACACTGTGGTTGGGAAAACTAAAAGAATATTTCCAAAAATATTTTTTTGTTGACTAGGCTGCCATGTCAGCATTTTGTCCTTTCTGCAAATTTTTTAGCTGTTTAGGAAATGGAACAGTAGACTCTATATTCCTCATCTGGAGTCAGTTTTCGGTGAAATGAATTGTGCGGGATTATTTACGACGAGATATTCTTTGTTGTTCGGTTTCCAATGAATTCTTAGCACTTCCATTTCTGAGCTTTAACACTGAGCACCTGATCAGAGGATGTCGAGACTATATGTTGAGAATAGCCCTCACTTTTTGACCATTTGTGATGCCCATTTTAACTTAGATGGCTACCTATGCTGAGGTGCTATTTTTATTTTCATGTTGTTTTATTTATGGATTCTATGTACTATTGATGCATTTTAATTGGATAGATGAACTTTCTTATATAAAACATTGTTGGATTATGTTTTATTGATTAAAGCATTTGATGTATGCCTTCTCTAATGTATGAATTATTTGGCTATGATTTATCTCGTGTATGCCTTATCGGGGTTATGATTTATATGATGTAATATTTATTTCTAGCATACTCATAAAAACATTGTGGTTATGTGCATATTGAACCTAATAACATGACTATTATGGTCAACAATATATATATATATATATATATATATATATATATATATATATATATATATATATTGTTGTTGTTATGTATATGCTTGCATGAGAAGTAACCTACATATTGGAAGGGAATATGATAGAAAAGATCTAGGCTAGTGACTAAGGGATGCTAAGACATCCAACGAGGAATGGTATGATGTAAATTATTCTATTACATTTCTTATCTACTTGATATGAAATATTATGACATGGGTTAAGGTGTATATTTCAGGTGACATGACTGCTAGATTGGATTATTTGATGACAAGCACCCATCTAGTGTTGGGGTGTGGTCCATATTAGGGTGTTGATCTTAGTTCTTTGGGTAGGGGTGGAGGAATTTCCCCTTATGTAACCTCCAAGCCTGCAATCGTGTGATGAAAATGATGGACATACTCCCCTAGATGTGTGATGAAAATTTCCATTTTCTTGTTGGGAGTTCAGGTTGATATAATTGGCGCTTTTTTCCATCTTGGTTCTATTAGGCGTTAGATAAGTATAGTCGATTCCATAGTATATTGCAATAAACAATGGATAATATGGGAGCAGAAGTAGGTTAGGGAGGATATGAGGCTATAGGTTAGTTGAGACTCTATATGGGAAGAAGCATCTCTGCTTGAATTACTTAGTTTTAATACTATATCATTCTCCCTATTTTTTTATGCCTTATTGTCATACTACTTCCTAACTTCTTGTATCCTTTTGACTCTAACTTTTCGATGAATTTTTCTGATGGAAAGTTGTATGTAATTCCCATACCTAGTGTTATTATGTTACATTATTTTATAAGCCTTCCTGTTGAGTGATTGAATTTTTGTGCTTGATTCCAATAAGTATTATTAGTATACATACGAGGTATGTGTATGCAAGCTACATACCTAAAATTCATACAAATACATTATTATTCTAAAATTTAAAATTTTATACGACTAAATAAATTATTGAGCTTGATTAATGATCAAGCTTATGGTTGAGCCTAAGATTGATTAATGATAATATTGATATTTTTTATTTAACCTTAAAATCTTGGCTTATAATTATAGATTTATATTAAAATTATGCTTATTAATATTAAATTGATTAGATTCTTATGAATATGTAAGATTCACTTATATGACCTAATAATATTATTTTATTATTTCATTTATTATTTTATTGTTTATTTCTCCTTAACATGAGAAGTTGTATTCTCAAATTTATTTCAGGATTAAATATTATTTTATTATTATTATTTATTATTTTAATTGTCATTTCATTTCCCTTGGTCTAGCAAGATGTCTAATCAATGTTATTTTAGGATAGGGCATCAAGAGGGGAAGTCAAATTCATTAAACTCAAAGGGATGGGGGTCGATGCATGCTCTTAATGGTAGGTTGTTGAGGTGGGTGACTGGGGGAGGCATAATGGGAAGGAAGACAAGAGGAGTACAGGGGTAGATATGTTGTTTTTTCTTTTTCTTTTGGTTTTGAAGGGAGAGAGTGGAGGAGAGAAAAAAAGGGAAAGGAAGGAGAACTCCGAAGATTGGTTTTGGTTGTAATAACAAAGTGTTGGACCTATTTTTTGGACATACTATGATCGTTGTTGTAATTGGACTCAGAGGGCTAGGGAGCCTAAGGAGGTTCCCTAGAATAGGAAGTCGGATAGACATTCCTAGTTGGTAGGGTAAAAAATTTAGTCGGGTAGCCCCAACAAGACCACTCCAACTGAGCCATCATATCATAACTAGGTATGTATTTTATTGTGAATTAATTCATGTGAATTGTTGACAATAAAATATGCTATTTAATAAATCTATTGTTTATTATATGCTATTGTCAAAAGAAATTGGTGTATTGTGAATATGGTATTTTATATTGCGAAATTTTGTGATAAATGTAATTTTGTTACAAGACCCTGGTCTTCACATGCAATCTCGACATATTCTCTTGTAAGCTTGAACTTTCCTCCTTTTACTCGTCCTCCAAAAAAAAATCATCGACGGAAAATTCATGGTCTTGAAACCAAACGTCCTCTTAGCGAAAAAAAAAAATATGTTCTATTAAGAGCTAAACCCAAGTCCTTCCTCCTCGATCTCAATTATCATATTTCTAGTTGCACCAAAAACAACCAACATTTGAATTTATCCATCACTAGGAATTATTATCCAATGTTAAGCCTTAATAATGAAGAGATTTGATTTTACAAAATATCGAATAACTATATTTTGACTACTATGTTGTATGATCCATTAATGTGGGGCGGACTACAATTGAGTGTTCTAGAAGCAGATCTGTCCATGTTCACAACCAACAAGAATGTTGGCTTGTTTCTATTTTCTCAATTATATAACATGAATGACCCTAGTGAAACACAACTTCCACTCTCACCTAGGGAGTTTTCTGGTCACCTCGACATGGTCCTTTTCTTTTGGCCACAGGGATATAGATTTGGCTCTTCTAAATTAATGCCTATGATTTGGTTTCCCACACTAAATTTATCTTCCTTACCAACTATGATCAACACATGACAACTTTGACCTCAACTCTAATATTCACCAAGCTCCAATACTAGTTGTTAAGATCACAAAACTAAGAGAACTGGTGTTATCTAACAACATTGTTATTTGGAATCCCAATGGACACAAGGACCAATTTACCTTGAGCCTTTCCACCTTTAAGTAGGCTATATTCCACATGAATACAATGGGTCAATACCACAGGTTCTCATAAACCTATAGCTTGAAAAACCACCAATACCTTAAATCAAGTCTCCCTAAAGTATGCCAATATTTCATGATCTCTTAAATAAGAGTAGACTTATTTATTACTTTTACATTAGTGAAAACATGTTTCTTTTCCAATGATATAATGTGTTGTGCTATTAAAATAATGCTAAATTCTATCATAATTGGCACAACAAATTTTGTTTTTCTCTCGCATTCCTTTTCCTTCATGTCACTACTTCCATATAACTAGAACAAAGTCAAAATAACCTAATGAGAATATTTATTTAAAACTACTTTCTTTATTAAAAATATCTATTTTGTAGAAACTGGAGTCCAAATTATTTTCATTTATAATAATGCGTATATAGTAAAAATATTATTCCATAAATTCTTAAATAAGAGTATGAAATATTTTTATTAGTATGACATTAGTCAAAACTTGTTCCTTTCCTAATAACGTTGTGTGTAGTATTATTAACTAGCTTAGATTTATCTTAACTCTAGATCTACCAAATGCCAAGAGAGATTAATATCTTTTTAATTTAAAAAAATAATTGTATCTTAAAAAAACAATAATCTCAATGCTTAGTAAATCCAAAATTAAAAATTATCTAAACTATCTTAATTATTAATTATACTTATAATTATTAATTATAATTATACTTATATTTTTTAATTATTATTATTTATTTTATTTTATTTTTATTTTTATTTCTATCTACTCAAATCATTTCCATTTACATTACAAGGAGAGCCCCTCTAGTGCAATAAAAAAATATATAATCTATACTATTATTATTATTAAAATATTGTTAAACTCGAACATCACAAGAAATGTTTTAATGAGAATATTTGTTTAAAATTATTTTCTTTATTAAAAATATCTATTTGGTAAAGACTTGGGGATGATTTCAAATTATTTTAATTGAAGATAATATTTATATTTTAATAAAGATATTATTTCATTCTATCTTAAATAAGAGTATGAACTTTTTTTATTAGTTTCACATTTTGACATTAGTCAATGCGTGTTTCTTTCCTGCAGTGTTATTAAAATTAAAAATAAATGACATGAGTTATTAAAATATTGTTAAACATTATCATCCCTACAAAGCATTGAGAACAAATTTTGTTTCTCTCACATACAATGGTTTTTCTTCATATTAAATGGTACAAATACTTTCATATCACCTAGGAAAAAGTGCGCCTATTATTTGTTGATATATTTTCCCCGCATCATAAAATACAAGTGTTATTGCACGGACAGATGTCTCTATTGAAAAGGAATGAAATAATCTCTAGTAATATGCGAATCTCTATCGAAAAGGAATGTAGGAGTCTTCAGCAATAAAACAACGGTTGGTTTGAAACTTATTTATAGGAATGTCGTTTTATATTATTTTTTGTCAAAAAGTAATGTCATGGAGTTGGTAGTGAAACTTTGTCGGCTAAAGGAAGGAATTTTTGATGTTTTATAATCAATGATTTAACTTGAGTTGTTACAATTTTTTATCCAATAGTATAGATTTCTACAAATATTCATATGGACAATGAAACAAACAAATACGATTCCATGTACATTAATTGTAAAATTTGTATGACCATGTCATCCGTACAATGTTGAGGTTTATACAAATATTCATATGGACAATGATACAAACAATCAAATAGAATTCAAAGTCCTAATATAGAGATGTTGCTAGTGTTAATTCTCGCCAACATTGCTAGTGTCAATTTTGTGAAATAAAAACACTAAAAAAAACAAACAAGTAATATTGGCAATTGGGGATTTCAGGTTGTTGGACGTTAATCCTTGCAGTAGCAATTTCTTCTCAATCCATATTGGGACGATCCATAGAACACTGACATTGTTATTGCCACTCCTAAAGAAAAACAACGCCAAAATCCCAAAATCCCAATCCATAGAACATAAACATTGTTATTGGCACTCCTCCTAAAGGAAAACAACGCCAAAATATTAAGATTTACATTGAGAAAAATATTTATTAGTAAATATTAGTAATTAATAATTTATTTATGTTTTAAATATTTTAAATATATATATATATATTATATATATATAATTTCAATTAAATTGAGTGAAGATATTGTAGCACATATTATTTTACCTTTTATTAGTTGACATTTTATATTGATTTTTTATATCAATTAATAAATTTGATAATGTAAAAATATAAATTAGGAATCTTCCGACTTATCATGCTAAAATATATAACATGTTTGTTCTACAAAAGTTTTATTTTTTCCATTCTCTTTCCATTACTAGCATAGCCATCGTTATAAATAAACTAATTATGGAAATAAAATGGAGAAATTGCAACTTTACACGATAATAACTTGAAAAACAAATATGAAATAAAAAGGAATAACATGTAATTCCCCAATCTTTTGAATCTTTGTACTTGCAATGTTAAAATGCATAACATGTTTCATGCAACTCACAATGTAAAGATATTTTAGACCATTGTCTTACCATTGACGATGCTAGATGTCCACAGGTAGGGGGTCTCCCAGATGTGAAGCCCAATTATACCTCACACCGTTTCGGTTAGGAGCCTTATCCAATATGTGGGCCCTACTTCCACCATGATTTTTTTTCTCTTGGCTACTGAATCAAAAGATGTCAGAGTGAGTAGAGGAATGAAATGCCCTAGAAAATGAAACAAATTCAACCCAAGAATAACAAATTGAAGAAATAGGTACAAGGAAGTAATGACAACACTAAGAAGAGGTATGTCATGAGAAGTATCAGTGAGCCAAAACCCAATCAAACGTATATGAACAAAGAACATGCCATAGATTAATTGAAAATTAGTTCACAATAGATCATTGAGATCACGCAGAATAAGTAAGCACAAATTCGAAAAGAAAACATAGATGCAACAACTATAGTTAAAGACCAATCCTTAACATATAGCGTGTATTAAACCACACATAAAATATTAGAAAATCAATACAACCATCATCAGTAAGCAGGGGAATTAGTGTTAAACATGAAAAACCTCCTATTAATGTTGTTTCAAATTCAAGTACACATCTTGTCAAATCCCAATAGTGGAACATGGGCTTCTCATACCATTTCCCAATGGAAAATCAAAGCCTCAATATAGCTCACTCTACTAGTTACCAAGAGTTGAGTGCCTCTAGCTCTCAAGCATAGATCAACTATCTACTACTAGTCCAAGCTCAAGCGTTGAAGTCCCCATTAAAATGAGGCATAATTGTATCTTTATATGAATGATGAAAGTGACCTTTCACCTCCTATAGTAACCTTTCACTTACCCTCTTGACTCTTGACCTTCCTCACTCTTCTCTCGTGTCCATTGACTATTACATGCCCAATTGATCTATGCATAGTTGTGGGAATTATAATGATCAATATGTACATACTATCAATAGAGAAATTATGAGAATAATGAGTAGGGTTACCAGACAACCTAATGCTCTTGTGCAGTCATGATGAGCCACTGAATATGGTTGCAATCCATTTCCTATGTGAATGTTGATCTTCCTGCTAGAGTTCCTTCCATCATGGTTGGTATAGTGTTTCTAGAAGTCGCATGGTTTAACCTAGCTTGTTTGTTGAAACCGTGATTGCAAGGATTCTTGCAATAATAATCGGTTTCCTCCACGCAAATCAACATCCCCACCTACAAGCGAATAACATTGTTCATATAAATATTTATAAAAAATAATAGTGCCAGAAACATGATAAATTAACTAAAAGTAAAACAAAAATTTGGACCCCTATATAGTCCATTTATGTGCCATAGTGTTGTCAATGAATGCAATCTATATTGTGTGTCTTGGAGCTCCATAATGTTTACAAAAATTCCTGAAAGAGTTGTCCATATCTCTCTTGGCTGGCACCATGCTTTATCCACAATAGTACCACAAATTGTATGCCTGAAAACATATTGTAAGTATATTTGGAGCGATTTTAACAAGATGAAATTGCATTCTCCTTCCATACAACTTATTTGACTAACTCTCAGTATGCAGGTTTCCAACTATGCCCAACAAGAAGTGGCATGTCATGGGTTGTTCAAAACAATTGGTGAAAAATTTAACTCTTTGGACCCTCCTACTATTCAAGGTACTTTCAAAGTCCAAAGGAGTGAATTTTCATGGTTATAACATGCTAGACTCTTCAATGTCGTAGACACGTCAATACCAAATTCAAAATAGTATGAGTTCTTTATTAACCACAAAGCTTTCACTATCGCCATTTAGGATAGGTCGCCCACTCTAGATGCTCCTTTGTGGACTCAAAATGTGATGCTGTGACTCAGAGATAGGTCGCATTTATTGTGCTGCAATGTAGGTCACTCTTCAGAGATACATCTCCAAACATAGTCTTTTTTTTTTTTTTTTTCTGACCTCAGGTGCCATACTTTCTAGGAAAATTTTTGACTATTGGAACATGCGTTGGTTTCTTGCTAAACCACTTTATCTTTCCTTCTCAACACCCCATGTGGTATCAAATAATGTAAATTATTTAAGAAATAAAGTATAGCCAACGCATTCCACTGACCAACATATGTATGTGTATATATGTGTGTGTGTGTGTGTGCACGTCTCTCTCTCTCTCTCTCTCTCTCTCTCTCTCTCTATATATATATATATATATATAATGGTGTCAACACATCTTAATGAGGCTACCCATGCCTATATGCGTGCACATGGTGGGGAATTTTCAGAAAGCCTTCACTCCTTGCTTTCGACTTAGATTTTTCTTTTGGGAAGGGTCCATCTTGGTGATCAAATATAATACCTTCATTTCATTTAAGGAGACATTCACAACCATGTTTTTCAGGCTTCACTCCTTATTATATCATTCACGAAGAAAAAACCATGGTGGGGTTGCTTGTATATGTATATGTAGGCGCAATGACCATCACTTTTCCTATTAAAAAATAATCCTCCCATCATAAAGAATGATTATACCCAACATTTACTTTCCATATCTCTAGGTGGACATTCATCATATTCCTCTTTATTAATCAATGTTTCAAACAAAAAAGGTTGACTCATTATTACTGCATTATATGCTCTTGTATCACCTCCTTCCCTTATTTAAAGAACACCTTACTCTATGGCTATATATGCACCAATAATTTGAGAGATATCATATGCCACTGCAAATCATAAAGGTAGAACTATCACAATGTGGGCCATCTCACACTTCATGGTGGCTCACTTGAGGCATAAAAATGCAATTATGCAACCCAGGTGGATGTGCGCCTTATAGGAAGTCACGTAGTCACATTTTACTAGTGGTCACTCCTTCCAGATACTTATTTGACATTCCAAAATGTGGTCCTATGACTCAGATAGATATCACATGGTCACATCCTAATTTTGGTCACACCTTCCAGGTGCAAGATGAAGCTATCCATGCGACTCTACGACCGGTGTATAGATGCAACTGGTTGAGGGTCGCATTCAGGGATTATGTAGTGATGATATGAGCCCAAGCGCTCTACGACTATTATAATTGTATTTTTTTTCAACAAAGAAGTAATTATACTTAGTTTTTCTCTTCTTGGGTGTTTGGCATTATGCTTGAACTAGTAGTTCAACCAAACAACTGCTAGTGATCTTGAACTTCAAATAGGAGCCATCACTCCACCTCATCATTTTATGAAAAACCAATATATTTTCCTTGCGAGAGGCAGGTTGGTAGCAATGTTCAGTTATCTCATATTTTGCATGAGGCTTTCCATCCTGGCCATATGATCCAGGTGGATATTGGTGGCCACCCGCCTATTCCACCTAGTCACTTTAATCAGTTTTCTTATTTACTAATTTTCAGGTCCTAAACTTTCAGAGCCATTTTTAGGCCCTAAACCTAAATGACACATTCCTTGAAGAGATATTTCCAACGAGATATCATACATGCCTAACAGAGATACTATGACCAAGTTATGACCCTGGGAAGTTAGATATCCAGTTAACCCGAACAAGACCCATAAAATCTTGGTGTTACGTTTCCTTGGGTTAGGGTTTTTTTTTTTTAGGGGTTTTTCTTATTGTTCAATAATAAAAAGGCCTTTGAGCTTCATTGTAACATAGTTTAGAGGCTTGTAGCTGCCACATTTCCTCTTAGAGATAAGCTACCACCGCCCTAACTAGTTTATGTCCATTCTGTCTGTAAGCATATTTCAGTCATTTGTTATTAATGAAATGAAGTTATATTTTTGCTACATATATATATGTTTATGTTTATTTATATATTTTATTTCATTCCTAAATAAATCCATATTCAGGTTACGGCTCCATGAGGGTTTGAAACATATTCCAGTTTCAATGTTTTGCAGTAATCTTTAGTAAACTTCATGCAAGTTCCATAGTCTCCAAAAATCATATTAGAAAGTGAAAAATATCTCATTCGAAATTATTTTATTATCTCAAATGGGTTTTTTACGGAATTTGATTTCATTTCCTGGTTTGAGAGATATGAGCAATTGAAGTTACACCTGTCTGGAACACTGCATTGCCACATGTCATTTGAGTTTGTGGAATAATTTTCTCACACCACAGGTCATCAAATTTCAAGTGTATTATATCACTGAAAATATCTGTTCAATATCTCAAATGGATATTTGACAGAATCTGATTTCATCACCTATAACAGAAGTTACCAGCAAAGTTGCAGCAAGATAAGGTCCATTTCAACCAATATCTGGACCAGTGGTATCAGAGTGATCTTCTCTTTCTCAATCTTTCTCTGCATGTCCCCAATGAGGTCGGGGTATAAGTAGTTAGGGATTGAATTGGTTGAGCCTATGCAAGATCAACATCGCAAACTCCGACAGCCTCCCATGGTGGAAGAAAAGAAAGACAAGAGAGAAAGAGATCCTATCAAAATATTACTTTAGGAGGCCCTCAAGAAACAAAGGAATGCAATGATGAATAATTTTTCCCATATCCTTCAACGACTACCCACCAGTGGTGCATCTACATCCAACAACCACTCTGCAGGCGCCACTCCTTTCAAGGTACAAGTGAACTTCGACATTCCTGTATTTGAAGGCCAAGTAGATGCAGATTTTGTAGATAGATGGTTGAATTTGATACAAGGGTATTTTTCGATCCATGATTTCTCCGACCGAGAAAAGATTAATTTTTCACTCCTCAAAGCCATCCCCCATGTCAAAGAATGGTGGGAAACCTACTGTGAGAAAAAGGATGAGAGGGAACCCTCTCCATTCTTGGTCGCACCCACTTGGAATTTGTTCCAATATGACATCAAGGAACAAGATTACCCCGTGGGGACCTATGAGAAAAAATACATCCAATGGACCACATTGTGGCAACAAAAGGATCAAGATGTGCACGAGCTGACAAATTTTTTCCATACCTTGCGCACAAAGTTAGGTGTTAAAGATTCAGATAGACATTTGGTGCTCAAGTACAGCAATTGTTTGCACATATGCATTCAAGAGGAAATGGAGTTCCTCGACATTACCTCTCTAGGTGCGGAATAGTGATATACCACCAAAATCAGTAGAAGTTTAATCAGACAAAGCGAGACGTTGGATTTGTGAATTTTAAGCTAGGTAAAGGTGCCCTCAAACCATAGAAAAAGGGGAAAATCCAAAGCAAGGCGACTCAGAACAACACCGCAAAGCCAAAGCAGGGCGACTTAGAACAACACCGCAAAGCCAAAGAAGGACACAGGGAAGTGGTGTGAATTTCGTAACAGCTCCACTCACAACTCAAATGAGTGTCAGACCAAACAGCCGTTGGTGGCCGAACTTAAGGCATCTAAATCAAATGCATGTTATGATTCTGAGTCATAACTGTATAAGGGGAATGACAAAGGGAAGCAGATTATTGATGTGAATCCCAGTACCATTGTTGGCACCACCAATATCTAGAGGGAGGATCCCGCGGATCTAGAGGAGGGGGAGCGCCTCTTCCATTCGCAGATGTGGGTGAAGGGTTCTCCACTACAATTCCTTGTCGATAGCGGGAGCCAAAATACCCTCATTTCAGCAGAGGTCGTGAAGTGGTTTGGCCTAATGACCATAGCACACCCACAACCATATACCATCGGGTGGCTTCACCAAGGAAGAGATATTCGCGTCAACCAGCAGTGTTGCCTTTCATATAGCATCAAGCCCTTCATGGATGAGGTATTGTGTGATGTTTCTCCTCTTTACGTGTCTGATGTATTGTTGGGCCAACTGTAATTATGGAAGCCACATGTTGTGTATGAGTCTAGACCTTGTTTTGTTATTATTACTTTGGAAAATAAGTTTTACAGGATACCAGAGGTAGTACCGCCTCCCACCATATCTTTTAATACTGCTAAAGCAACGCAGTAATATTATTTCCCAAATTAAGAAATTTGTTTTCATTACAAGTCACCCACAGGGAAAGAAGAAGATTATGGCCACAACCTCCAAATAGGGCTCCCCTGCACAGTAGCAACAAATGGACAAAGTTTTTGAGGAATAGGACATTTTCTCCTCACCCACAAAGGTTCCTCTACACTCTCAGGTCTAGCACTCCATTGATCTGACAGTAGGTGCACTGCTACCTAATTTTTCCATACCTCATGCGACCACACAGACGTAATCCCATGTGTCTTATCTAACATCCTCTAACAAGTCCACAACATCTTGGATAAATCCAATGCCAAATACAAGTAGTGCCAGGATAAACATCAAATGCCACATAATTTCCAGGTGGGTGACACATTTTAGTTAAATTTGTAGAAGGAGTGCCTCTCTGGACCCCACCGCAAGCTATGCCCACATCAAAGCAAGCCAACACCTTCACCAATAAAGTGGTTCACTAGGGAATAGGTTCAATAGAATTTTTCCTACCTCATAGAGGCTACCCACGCAATGGGGACCATTTCTTTCTAAGGGGGGAGGAATGATCCAGGTGGATATTGGTTGTGACCCGCTTATTCCACATAGTTAGTTTCATCTGTTTTATTATTTACTATTTTTCAGGTCCTAAAATTTCGGAGTTGTTTTGAGGCCCTAAACATTGTAGTCCTCAGAGAGATATTTCCAACGAGGTATCATATGTGCCAAACAGAGATACTATGACCAAGTTACCACCCTGCAAATTTGGTTGCCCAACTAACCCTAACGGGACCCATAAAATCTTGGTGTTACATCTCCTCGAATTAGGGCTTTGGTTATTTAGGGTTTTCTCTTATTTTTCAATAATAAAAAGGCCCTTGAGCGTCATTATAACACAGTTCAGAGGCATGTATCTGCCACATCTCTTCTCAGATATAAGCTACCATCGCCCTAACTAGTTTATGTTCATTCTATCTGTAAGCATATTTCAGTCACTTGATATTAATGAAATGAAGTTTTATTTCTTCTACATTTTTGTGTTTATGCTTATTTTTGTATTTTATTTTGTTCCTGCATAAACTAGATTCAGGTTACGGCTCCATGAGGCTTTGAAACATATTTCAGTTTCAATGTTTTGCAGTAATCTTCAGTAAAATTCATGGAATTACCATGGTCTCCACAAATCATATTGGACAGTGAAACATATCTCATTTTAAATTATTTTTTATTATCTCAAATGAATTTTTTATAGAATTTGATTCCATTTCCTCTTTTGAGAGATATGAGCAATTGAAGTTACACCTATCTGGAACACTACGTCATCGTGTGTCCTATGAGTTTGTGGAATCATTTTCTCACCCCATAAGTCATGAAATTTCAAGTGTCTTGTATCATTGGAAATATCTATTCAATACCTCAAATGGGTCTTTGATGGAATCTAATTTCATCACCTATAGTAGAAGTTATCAGTAATGTTGCAGCAACAGGTCCATTTCAATCAAGATCTAGATCACCATACTCCACAAATAATATATTTACACAAGCATGGAAAGGTACATAGGTTTCTTCGAAGTGAAAAAATACACACTGACTTATCCATTCCATAGGAAGAATAATGGGAATTTTTTTCTTTGTAATGTGAACAAAATCATCGCACATCAGAAATGTCACTTAGTGAGCATGAATCTGACCCGAGGAGGGATGATTGCATTCTCTACAGTTGGGATCCTGGAAAAAACTTCTGGAAGCGTTCATTTATGGGTAAGAGCATTGAAACGTTTTATCCATCTTGCTCATTTAGTGATCTTAGTCACAATATGTGTCAGTGCAATGTCTTTGACGTGGATGAAGTCCTGACACCCCTTGATTTGAGGCAAATCCATAAAACATCTTGGATATCCAATGAATTCAAGCGGTGATCCTTATGTTATATGTGTTGGAAACATTACCTTATCCTGTGATGCATGTACACCAAACAACGTTTCCGTTTTTATTCTATCAAACGCATGTGTATATATGCACTTCATGCATGCATGTTCTGTTGTGTGATTTGTGGACCAAATACCTGGAGGTGTCTATTTAAATGCGACTTCAGCGAATAGACATGTATTTTACCTTTTACATTGTTCCTTAACATAACATACAACATCAAATTCTCAAAAGTTCATATGATCATATAAGAAATAGATATCTAAAAATAATAATTTGGGCTTCAAAACAAATGTTTCTATGTGGTCCCCAACACATTTTTTACAATGGGCCATCATTAGTAGCGATTATTTAAGGCTCCTCTCTCATAGTTTTCATTTAAAATATAGCCATATTACATATGGTATACATGGCCTTTTGATTGTGCTCAATGTGTTGCTTCCACTTGGCTTCTAAACATCCTCTTTGACACATATATCTGATGGTATGTGTTTCTCATTCTCTCATAGCAACCTCTAAACATAATTTCCATACCCTTTGTCATTTATGCCACAATTCATCACTTTGTAATTCCTATTGAGATTTATGGTAGCTAACCATATTTCTTTTAATCCTTCTCAGCGAAGAAACCTCCCATATGAATTTTAAATTTTGAGTGCATTATGATGGTTTAAACTGAAAAACATTAAACATTTATTAATTTTAAATATGCACCATGCTATGTATTAAAGAGTGTGTGTTGTGTCATATTCTATTTATTTTTCTTAAACTCCTTAAAAGAGTGTGTGAGGTTCATATGGAAAATTAAAACCTCCATCTTTAGAGCATCTTAGTGGTTTCATGTCAAGGTATTACTTATTGTAGTTATTGCATAGTTCAATGTATATCGAAGGCATCTTCAACTAATTTCCTAAAAAGAAGATGGGATGAAAATAAGTTAGGTTACAATAGTGATGTTTTCATGTGATAACATGAAAACAAATGAATAAATAAAATAATTCACGTAAATAGCATAAACAATAAATTATCCAAACTATGATGTTATAAATTATATTGGTTTATCAAAGCATTTTTAAGTTTCGAAACGAACTCAAAATTTAGGTGTTTTAATGGATCTATTAATTGCAGTTCACTTTGATATTATATGATGCCCAAGGTGATGATGCACTTGTAAAGAAAGTTCCTTGAAATAACCATGACCATATATTTGGAGAGTGGGGATTAATGCAAAGCAAGGTTGGATTATTATTTATGTCGATCTAGGGATTCAAATATGCATTGGAAAGATAACATTCTTGCAAACGTTAATACACATGCTAATATGGTGAACCAATCATGAACCTACGGGAATATGACATACAATGATTCTCACTATGATGCCATGTGGTGTTGATGAGAATGCACCCCCAGATATATATCAATAAGGTTAATTCATGAGGGTAACCTTCATTTTGACAATCTAGGGTTTCTCCCAAACCCTAATATGGTAAATCATAAGGAAATCCAAATTAAATTCCACACAAAGAGCCTCCAATGATTGCAATGAATATTATGGAAAGATAAGCTTTGGCATCATGGGAGACTCTTAATACATATTTGAAGCAACAAACCTTCAAAACCATGATTTGTGGATACAATATGTAAAGCTTGACTGGGCACATCAACGGTGTTTGATAGGAAAGGTCATGGGGAGAGTAACTAGTTGAAAACATTATCAAAACTCTAATATCCTGGGGCAAGGAGAGGAGGACCCAAATTTTTTGATATGCCCAAATATTTTGAGAGTTTTTGCAGCGACTACAACAATTGGAGAACCACTAGTAGAATCCAACATATTTGTTTATGTCCTTAAAAAAGACTGAGTCTAGTGAATAATACAAGGCAGTATTGAACCAGGAACAATGGGCACTTCTAGGGTTTCTTGACCTTTAACAGATATGCCCTTCCCTTGTGTCTCAGCTAGGTCGCATTAGTTATTAAACACTACATCTGAAGCTCATGCACGCCAACTATTGATGATGCATAAAACAAGGAAAAGGGCTTATTATATTCATAATTTTAAAATAGCTTTCTATTGTTTCTATGTTGCTAGTAGGTCTAAATAGTATCCTGAGGGAGTCACTCAAGGAAATCATAAATGTTGCTTTTCTGACAGCGAGCGTGTTCAGTACCCTGACGGAGTTGTTGCATAAAATATCTACGCAAGAAGCCTTTCTCAATCCTGTACAATTTATTTAATTTAACTTTCTTTAATTTTCACATTGGCATTATTTATTGGGAATTTATGGTTCTAGGGAAGGCGAGGGATCTCATCTTATTTTATGTGCATGAGAGGTTGTTTATTATTTTATAGGAACTAAAATATCTTCTAATTTATGTTTTATCTCATGACCTACTTCCACATCATATCACCAATTTATAGGTGACAAATGAACACACACTAGGAAATATAGAGGACTAATCTAAAAAAAGGGTGCAGGTTTCAGATATAGCTCATTTTAACCAATCATATTTCCCTGCGAGCTCGTGCTTGTACTTTAATTTTTAATGCGATAGGTTTCTAGGAGACATATTCTTGACACAATTGCAATTATTTGAGTTATGGGAGGCTACCTAGCGAAGTAGGAACCACAACCATATTAAATCATTAGGGTTATGGTTTCAATGTTAGGGAAAGGTGATCAGAGAAGCTCTGTTAGGGTTTTAGCACATTTAAATAGGCTAAAGAAATTATTTTAGGGACTAATCATGCGTAAAAGGGAATAAGAAAGCTAGTAACCACATCAAAGGTTTGAAGAGATCGAGGGTTGTGATGGGTCATGTGGTTGCACGCAACAAAGAAAAAATGCAATTTTAGATCAACAACTAACTTATGTTATGCAAAAAGATGAATCCACAATGTAATGTAGCAAGAAGGACTTGTGATGCAATGAAATGCTATGCTAATGCAAGGAAGGAATCAACTCATAAAATGAAAGATCCCTACAATAAAATATTCATGAAATTTATATGAAAAGAGTTTGTGACAACGATGTGGGGATGAGTAATGCAACAATATAAATGGAAGCTAAATGAATCATTTCATGAAGCAAAATAACTACCTACAATAAATAAATCACAACAAAGCGTATCTAAACTTTTAACCATAAAATAAAACCCTAATTAACAAATTTTGACAAGAAAACCCTAATTAAAAAAATGTAAACTAATCTAAACATAAAACCCTAATTTAATGAGAGAGGAGATTGAGTCAGGTGAAATAAAAATTCCAATGCAGTCATGGAAGCAATTCCCAACCTGCAAAAAGAATCATGTTCGCGATCAGAACTAGTATGAATAATTGTGCAACAACAACAAATCTTACCTTTGAAACATGCACAAGAGCAAGACAATCATGTCTAATTATAGGAAAACATGCCATAAATGAATGTTCAAGCCATGATGATATCCTATCCTCATAAACATAATGATAAACTTGAAAACATAATCATCTAGTTATTATATGCATTGATTTTTGTTTAACCCTAAATCCAATGCAAGTGAGGCAAGATGTCACCTTCTTACAGAGAGATTTTCTAGATAATATCCTTCAAGCCATTCAAAAATCATATCATGATGTTGAGGATGATCAACTTGATGACTTTGAAAATATGGGTCATTTTCAAGTGCAACTGAGATACTAGAGAACTGAAGCACAAAAACCCTAAATTCAAAAAACCTAGTTTGGGGTTGTTCATAAACTTCTTTAGGGATGTGAGGACCTTACATAACCATCAGCTTGAGATGAAGTATCTCATCTTCTTGATGAGTCCCCAAACCTCCGAAAGGTGAATCATCAAATATCAGTGGGCATGTAGGATCAACAAGTGAATGCATATGGCCATCATTAGTTCTAACATAAAAACCATTAATGAATATATGGTTGATTTTCTCAGATGTTTGAACATTGATAGATTGGAAATTCAAAAGATTGGATTCTTTATATTCCTAAGGATGAGGTGAATCAACCTAAATAATCTCAAGAGATAGAGAATTCAGGTGATTGGTACCCTCACATATAGTGGATTGCAAAACAACATCAACTTGTACCTAATCACAATCTACATCATCTACGTGAAAATCAAAAGGATTTGAAGTGATGGTTGGCGTATTTTCTTCAAGGAATGAATCAGGTTACAAGGACCGATGTTTATTCTTTGAATCATTCAATAATGAGCTTTCATTTAACAAAATAGTGCTAAGATAGGAATCACGAGAGTAAACTATAATTTTAGAAACCCTAATTTGACTTGGTTCAAGGGTCCCATCAGGATTGTGAGAACCTAACATAACCATCAGCGGAAGCTGAAGTGTCTCAACTTCATGATGAGATGCCAAGCCTTCTAAAGGTAAATCATCAAATATTGGTGGCCTTGTAGGATAAACAGATGGATATGAATGATAATCATCAAATGTGCGAGAGAATATTTTTTCGATAGAATGATAATCGTTGAAGCCACCAATTTAATCAGATTGGCTATCTAACACATAAATCTATTCATATATTATAAGTGAAGATGAATCAATCAAAGAACCATCTTGAGTTTGATGAGATGTAGGGTCTTGTTATTCACCTATTAGATATTTATGATTGAAGATATCATGAGCTAGGGATTCAATATCCTCATACTTTGATTGTGAATAACTATCCTCATGTACATGATTGCATTCAAAATCAGTAGGATAAACATCTGAATAATTTGAATCAATCGCTAGTGTAGGAGAATCATGAAATAAATCAGGGTATAATGGATGAAAAGGTTCAAGCGAAGGAAAATTAGTTACAGTTAAATTAAATCTACGATTCACAAATTGCATAGTAGTGTCAGCTCGAGGGAGAAATAAATGTGCATGTATATCACAATCCATGGATATGATATGAAAAACAACTTTACTTGAGAAAATACCCAATTCATTTCCAACAGGTGAACTCAATTCAAGAATAAATGTAGGCATATGTTTAACATGCTTGAGTTGGGCTCATCAACATGGAGAGATGCTACATAAATTTTATCTTCAAGTTCAATTTCTACAAGATGTATGGGAGTTTCAAAAGAAGTACAAGTTGGTTTGTTTACCTGCAAGGATTCTTCATCACCTAAACTATTTATTACCAAAACTTTATTAGGTAACGAATAAGAAGGAGGATAAGAAATTCCAAAATCAATAATTTCCTCCTTGGAGGCTTGAGGCTTTTCCTAACTCATAAACATAGGCAAAAAAATATTACTAATAAGATATGGACAATTTGTAACTTGCAAATTATCATGATGCTCATAAGAATCGATATTTGTTTCAGATTGAAGGTGTTGCCGGGAAATGTGAACCAACCGCTAAATGTTTTCATTCAAGTACATCTGATCGAGATTTTTTTAAGGAAATTCACAAAAAGATGAAAACACCTACCAAAAACATCCTCTAATGATTCGTTAGGTTTCATTCCAAGCTCGTTTATCCTTCTAAACATATCTAGAAGATCGTACCTGTGAAAGGCTTCTTGGAGCTTACTAATTTTCTGCTCGAATGAATGGATGGAAGATGTTGGTAACGTGTGGCACTATTGATCATCGTGACCTTCAAGCATAAGGGTAAACATGTGACCAATAACATATTTACTATGTATTTTTTAGAGTGGCAGAAATGAAGAACTTGAAGTAGGTGTCTGAATACTGTTGTTCGAGCCTCACCGTTAAACTTCCATTGTGACAAGGGATAGACTATTTCTATGGGTACCAAAAGGTTAATGTTTTCATAGAAACAACCCGAGATAAAGGTTCGAGATAGATCCATTTACAAATATGAGACTAAATTGCCGGCTTCAAGGGCTCAACATAAAATCTACCCTCCTAGCACCAAAATATGTTGACGGTGTTGGATGCTGCGAACAACCAAGGGTCACCCCAATGTGAAGTTCCAATTAGATCTCACACTGTTTGGGATTGGATCCCCATACAGTATGTGGGCCCAAATTCCACCATGAATGTTTCACTCTTAGCTACCAAATGAAAATATGTCAAAGTGAGTAGAATAATGAAATGCCCCAGAAAATGAAACAAAGTCATCCCAAGATTAACAAACTGACAAAAGTCACAACAACACTAAGAAGAGTTATGTCATGAGAAGGATCGGTGAGTCAAAACCCAATCACACATACATGAACAAGAACATGCCAGAGGTTAATTGCAATTTAGTTCACAATATATCATTGACCTGGTGTAGAATAATTAAACATAGATTCGAAAAACAATATTGCATGAGACAAATACAAACCCATCCATAACATATTGCATGTATGAAATCACACATACAAATATAGTAAAAATATCAGAAAACCAATACAACCACCATGAGTAAGTATGGGAATCAGTGCCAAACATGAAAAACATCTTATTAATTATACTCCAAATTCAAGTACACATCTTGCAATTTTTTAAATCCCAACAGTGGAACATGGGCTTCTCAAACCATTACTGTTAGCGTAAATTCTTAACGTAAGTGTACAAAATGGTCTCACTTTAGATGTGTGTGACAAAAAACCTTAAAAACAGAAGTGGCTTCTTATCTCTTTAGATCTGCAATCAATAGTTAAAAAAATACTGCAAATAAAATATCTATACAGTAAAAGAAGTTAAACAGTGAAAACAAATAGTAATTTCTCCATGCATCTAAAAAACAAGACAAGATTTAAAGAATATTCTATATTATTACACCTGGTGAAGGGAACAAATAAAAGTTACCAGTCCCCCTCAATGGGATGGGTTCTTGGTTGTCCTCAATGCTTCAGTTCCAGAAGTTTCTCTCTCTCAATGGCACAGAAAATCTAGAATGTGTTGAACTCTATGGGAGCTCAAGAAGCAAAAGAAAATAGTAGCGATAATAAGAATGATTAAATCGCAACAATCAAAGTGATCAAATTGAAGAATGAATGGAAACCCTGCTATATATAACAATATATTGAGTTATCCATGATAATGGCGAATAATAAAATATTATTAACCAAGATCTATATCTAACCGCTTGGAATATTTTCTTATATTTTGTTGGAGGGAAAGGTATTTAAATTGGTTAAATACCTTTATTTAAAAATAATAAACACATAAATGATTTATTTATCATTTCAAGAATGTGGTTAAGGAATAATTAATAAATAATTATTTGTTTAGTTATTCCTAGGTGATTTAGTCAAATTTAATAAGGAATAATAACTAAATAATGATTTAATTAATTATTCCTAGAGAAAAATAAGAAAAATAATGATTTATCTAATTATTTCTCATAATTTGGTTAAATATTACTAGGAATATTATTTAAACAGTGGTTTAATTAATTATTCCTAGAGGAAAATCAAATAAATAAGGGTTTATTTAATTATTCCTCATGGGGTTTCTTGTTTAAACCAGAAATAACTTAATAAAATACGGTTTATTAAATTATTTCTTATAGTGAAAGCAATTTTATTATGGTAAAAATGGTATTACATGGTGTAGTTCGATCCATATAATTGTAAATTGTTAGATGAACAAATTTTGGTGATAACATATTCCCCCCAATGTGCGAGCGTTAGGAGCTAATCGTATGAGTGAAGCACGTTGTAAGCACACAATCACTAGATACTGAAGGGGATTCAGAGAGAGATAGAGAGAGATACATAGATGGAGCGAAGTGAGAGAGGACAATGACTGAGGGGGCGAGACCTACAAATGATATAAGTATCCTTTAATGTTGGGGTACTTGTTCTCAATGGGACAGGGGAGGCATAACTATGCCCGCCGAGATGACAAAGTACAAAGAATGATAATGGGCCCAACAATATGATACTGAGAAATAAATTACATGATAAATGGTCCATGACATGTGATGCAGGAGAATCCGAATTTAGCCAACAATGTGATTGTGTGTTCACATGTTGTGGCTAACAAGAGGTGGAGAAACATTGATTATTAATATTTTATTTAGTTTTAAATGTAAGAAGTCGGTTTGTTTTTATTTCCTAACTTAAGTAGGAATAAAATAGCAATTGGTTCTCCCTGTGAGGAGATTACACCAAGTAGGTTAGAGAATTTAAATATGATTGAAATTGTTTGTTAGAGTGGATTTATAGAAATATAATAAAAGACAAAGCGAACTACTTCAGATATCTCTCTCTCTCTCTCTCTCTCTCTCTCTCTCTCTCTCTCTCTCTCTCTCTCTCTCTGTATATATATATATATATATATATATATATATATATATGCATGAATAGGTGTGAGAGAGGGGTGGAATAGGTAGGAGAGATGAGTGAGAGAAGTGTGCCAGATGAGTGGACAGAGAGGCAATAAAAATGTAAAATTCAGCCATTAAAGGGCTCGAATCTGTATATTTGCATTGATTTAAATTCCAAGTGTGTTTTTATTTATAATATGGTTGCCTGTGTTTAACTGTCAGTCTTGTATTCCTCTATAGAGTCAGAATTTGCATCACGCACGGCGTGGTTTTCATTCAATAAGTTTAAGAGAAGTTAGAAAAAAACTCGTGAAGATGCATCCCAACATTCATAGTTGTTTTGACTTGATATAAGAGTGCATCTGGAGAAGGGTGATTACCAGTGCGAACAAAAGAGGCATAAATGTGGACCGTCCAATCCAAAAAGACCAATGGCGGAGATCAAATCTCACTTGGAGCGATTTCGAAAATCATAGATTTTAGAGTTTAGTATTAAGGCATCGCAATGGTGAGTTGTTTTTTTTGCGATGTGACGTGATGGAAGATCACATGGAATAGGGAGTACCCATTGTGGTAAAAATTAAAATGTGCGAAGTGCGAAATCATGAAATTGCGAAATCGCAATTATTGTTAAATTGTTGAAGTTTAAAATTGCGGGCAAGTAAATTGTATTTGTTGCAAAGTACGATCATTTGTGATCGGTTGTCGCTATGTGAGCCCATAACCCACATTTCCGTGTGTATTCTAATAATTGTGTAGCTTGTCTGCATCATTTGGTATCGGAGTGGACGTTGAGTTCTGTCCTCGAAGATTGTAGCAAATATTCCACCCAGAAGAGGAGCCGGCATAGGTCGAGGAAGACCGGAAGCTAATGCAGTTTTGCTAGAAGAGATTCAACACCTTCATACAAGAATGGAGACAATAGAGACTGCTAAGATGAGATCACCTGATGAATGAGATTTCAGCGCATACGAGGAAACTTGTTAGGAAGAAGAAGCGGTAGAAGACAAGGTAGCTAAAGTTTTCAAGATATTAGCGAAGGTTAGTTGGAAACCTAGAATGGAGATTCCTTCATATGAGGGGAACCTTAATGTGGATGAGATGATGGATTGGATGAGTTGCCATTGAACTAATCCAATCCATCAACTCTTTATTGTACTTGAGGCAGGACAGTTTTTATTTCTCAAAATATTACTTCTTAAGGTAGAGAAGGAAGCAAATGAGCCAGCTCAAAGGAAGAGCTTATTCAGGACTGTATGCAAGTGTAAAGAAAAGTGCTAAAAAGTTGTGATTGATAGTGGAAGCACTGATAATCTTGTTTCCACAGAGATGGTTGAGAAATTGTGGTTGATTAAGATAGTACACCCTACTCACAGAGTGTCATGTCTACAGAAGGGACATCAGATTTTGGTGATAGAACAATGTAAATCAGAGATACAGATCGATACATATAAGGATGCTATACTATGTGATGTGATGCCAATGGACGTGTGCCATGTATTTCTGGGAAGGCCTTGGAAATTTGACATAAAATCCATTCTTGATGGCAAAAGGAATACCTACACCATAGAGAAGGATGGAAATAAGAACACATTACCTTTGAACGATGAAGAAGATAAAGGAACAACTGTGAATAATGTTATGCTGATTAGTGGAAAGGAATTATTGCAAGAAGTCAAGAAGGAGAAAGAGATGCATTTTGCTGTTGTGGGTAAACCCGAGGTAATTATGACTTCTACTAATTTAGAAAATCTGCCTGTGGAAATTAAAAATATGTTAGATGATTATGCTTATATAGTTGTTGATAAATTACCAAGTAAATTTCCACCAATCAGAAGTATCAGTCATCACATAGATTTAATACCTGGTTCAAGTTTTCCAAACAAAGAAGCATATAGAATGACCCCTCGAGAGAATGAATAAGTTGGAAGACAGGTACAGGAGTTGTTAGATAAAGGACTGATCAAAGAAAGTCTTAGTTTGTGTTTAGTACCAATTGTTCTTAGTCCAAATAAAGGAGGTGAGTGGCATATGTGTAATGATTCCAGAGCCATAAAAAATATCACTATCAGGTATAGATTTCCATTTCCACGCATAGATGATTTGATGGATTATTTAAGTGGGTCAAAGTATTTTACTAAAATAGATCTGAAGAGTGGATACCATCAAATAAGGATTAAAGAAGTAGATGAATGGAAGACTAATTTTAAGACCAACAGTGGATTGTATGAGTGGTTAGTGATTCCTTTTAGGCTCACTAATGCACCAAGCACATTTATGAGAATAATGAATGAGGTTTTGAAAGAGTATGCAGGAAAATTTGTGATAGTCTATCTTGATGACATTCTGATTTTCAATCAGAGTAAGGAGGAGCATTTGGAGCATGTCAAGCTGTTGTTAAGCACTTTTCAGAAGGAGAAGTTTCTCATAAATTTGAAGAAGTGTAGTTTCATGAAGAAGGAGCTCATTTACTTGGGATTTATATTCTCAGAATAAGGCTTAAAGATGGACCCAGAAAGATCCAGGTAATACTGGATTGGCCAACTCCGAGAAGTATATTTGAGGTAAGGAGTTTTCATGGTTTTGCAAGCTTTTACAGAAATTTTATAAGAGGCTTTAGTGAGATATGTGCACCAATAATTGAAACAATAAAGGAGAGAAACCAATCATTTAAATTGACAGAAGTAGCAGATCGAAATTTCAAGTTTTTGAAAACGAAGATCACTGAAAGAACTGTCTTGGCCTTGCCAAATTTTGATAAAATATTCTAAGTTGAGACTAGTACTAGTGGAATAGAAATTGAAGTTGTCTTGAGTCAAGAGTAGAGACTGATATATTATTTCAGTAAAAATTTAAATAATACCAAGAGGAAGTATTCATCCTATGATAAGGAATTCTATGCTATTGTGCAGGCTTTGAAGAAATGGAGGCATTATTTGTTGCCCAAAGAATTATTTAGATAAACATGCACTACAGTTCATAAATAATCAGCCAAAGTTGAACCAAAATCATGCTAAGTGGGTATATTTTTTTCAGAGTTTTACCTTTGTAATCAAACACAAAAGTGGTAAGTCAAAAAAAGTTGTTGATGCTTTGAGCAGAGTAAATCTGGTTATGCAGGAATTCAAGATTGGTATTTTTGGTTTTGAAGAAATTATTGACATGTATGAGGAAGACACATATTTCAAAGAAATATATGAAGTTTTTAAGCATCCAGTGATTCATATTAGAAGCCAGTGGTTGGACTACTTGATTCAAGGAGGATTGTTGTTCAAAAATAATAAACTATGTATACCTAAGTGCACCATGAGGGAAAAATCTGATTAAGGAAAAACATAGCGGAGGACTTTTTGGACACTTTGGACAGGACAAAACATTTTCTCAAGTAAGTCCTTTTTATTATTGGCCAAAAATGAAAGCTGATATCAAAACTTTTGTTGAGAAGTGCAAGATTTGTTAACATGCCAAAGGAAGAAGCCAAAACATTGGATTATATTAGCCATTGCCAATACCCAACAGACCTTGGGAGGCTGTCAGCATGTATTTTTTTATAGGTATACCGAAGACTCAAAGAGGACATGATTATATCTATGTTGTCGTAGATAGGTTTTCTAAAATGGATCATTTTATTTCTTGTAATAAACTAGTGATGCAACTCACATTCCTAGTTTGTTTTTTTCTCAAGTTATAAGATTACATGGACTACCTATGAGTATTGTTTCAGACAGGGATACAAAGTTTGTGGGATATTTTTGGAGGACTATATGGAAGAAGCTAGGTACAAACCTCAGTTTTAGTTCAGCCTATCATCCTTAGACGAATGGAAAAACTTAAGTGGTAAGCAGGAGCTTGGTTTACAAAAATACAAAGCAATGGGACTTAGCACTTGCTCAAGCTGAATTTACCTATAATGATACTCCTAATCGGAGTACTAGAATGAGTCCATTTTAGATTGTGTTTGGGATGAATCTAAGAGGGGTGTATGAACTTAGAGATTTGAGCAAACAAGAGACAAGGAGTGAAAAAACTGAATAATTTGTAGAACATATACAGAAGTTGCAGGAAGATGTCAAGCAGAGGTTACAAAAAAACACCCAAAAGTATAAATAAAGAGATGATATGAAGAGGAATGAAAGGGAGTTTAAAGTAGATGATTCAGTCATGTTTTATCTAAGGAAGGAAATGTTTCCAGTTAGGACTTATAAAAATCTAAAAATGAAAAGATAGGGCCATGTAGAATTTTGTGGAAGTTTTCCTCAAATGCATATGAGATTGAGTTTCCAGCAGGAATTGGTATATCACCCATCTTTAATGTTGTAGATTTGTACCCATACAAAGGAACAGAGAAATAAATACAAGAATAATCTACAGAAGAAAAGGACCAGACTTTAAATTGGAAGGAACAGATGCCAAAGACAACAAAGAAAGAAGTGGAAGCCATTCTGGAGAAAAGAGCAGCAGAGAAAACCAGAGGACAGACCTATTATCAGTATATAGTCAAATGGAAAGGACACCCAGTGGAAGATGCCAGTTGGATGAAAAAAGTAGAGTTACAGAAGTTTAATACATATCCTAAAATGTTGATGGATCAATATTTTCTTCCCCAGGAGTCTGATGTAGGAGCATCCGGATTTAGCCAGCAATGTGATTGTGTGTTCACAATTTGTGGCTAACAAGAGGTGGAAAAACATTGATTATTAATATTTTATTTAGTTTTAAATGCAATAAGATAGTTTTTTTGATTTCCTAAGTTAAGTAGGAATAAAATATAAATTGGTTCTCCGTGTGAGGAGATTAAGCCAAGTAGGTTAGAGCATTTAGATAGGATGGAATTTTTTTGTGGAATAGGTACGAGAAAAGAGTGAGAGAGGTGTGATAGACTAGTGGACACAGAGGGAAAGAAATGTAAAATTAAGCCATTAAAGGGCTTGACTCTATATATTTTCATTGATTTAAATTACAAGTGTATTTATTTTTAGAATCCAGCTATCTGTGTTTAAATGTTAGTCTTTTATTCCTCTGTAGAGTCGGAATTTTCATCACGCATAGCGTGGTTTTCATTCAATAAGTTTAAACGAAGTTAGAGAAAAACTCGTGAAGCTGCAACCTAACATTTATAACCATTTTTCCTTGATAGTATAGTGCATCCGAAGAAGGTTGATTACCAGTGTGAACAATAGAGGCACAAATGTGGATTGTTCGATCCAACAAGACCAATGACAAAGATCAAATCGCACTTGGAGCAATTTCGCAAATTGCAGATTTTAGAGTTTAGTATTAAGGCATCGAAATAGTAAGTTGTTTTTGTTGCGATGCGACATGATCGTAGATCGCATGGAATAGGGAGTACCCATTGTTGTAAACATTAAAATGTGTGAAGTGCGAAATCGCAAAATCACGAAATCGCAATTATTTTTAAATTGTTGAAGTTGAAAATTACCAGGAGGTAAATTATATTTTTTGTGAAGTATGATCCTTTGTGATTGGTTATCATTGCATGAGCCCATAACCCATAGTTGCGCGCTATCTTGATAATTTTGCAGCTTGTCTGCATCAACATGCTGACATAAAATGGCCTAGGAAAAAATATAGTGGATCCCACTACATACTGCGACTGGAGAAACATGAGCCAAGACTGAATACAATAATATCTGAGTACATGAGACATAATAACAACCAAAGAAGCCCTGCTAAATAGGAAAGGGCTCTGAAAATTTGAATGAATCATCTGAATGATACATGCATGCTATGGGCGTTGCAACCAACTGAAACTGAACACATCAAATCTGCAGAGTTGCATATGAGGCTGTAGTATAATCTAAGCATGTGGGGGGCTACTTGAGGGGCCAGCCACTCATGAGGTCTGAAACATGTCA
Organism: Pinus albicaulis; assembly: GCA_034641835.2. Classification (NCBI taxonomy): domain Eukaryota; kingdom Viridiplantae; phylum Streptophyta; class Pinopsida; order Pinales; family Pinaceae; genus Pinus; species Pinus albicaulis. Next base: position 1,609,971,459 of record CM076578.1, on the reverse strand, counting down.
CACACACCTGGGAATCACTGGTACAATCTTTTGGATCACTAGACCATCAAGTATATGAATCTCAATCATGCAATAATGAGCTGAGGCTGAGCGGATGAGAAACAACCAAGTCAAAGGGAAATGATGATTCCCTTTTCTTGATCCAAGGCATCAAACAAGAATAAAAATTTGAACCAAGGTACACCACCCTCTAGACCTATCTTCTGGAATTAATGTGTTGAGGTTGGAAGAAGGAGGTATGCCATATGCGAGGCAATGATGAATCCTCAACTAAGGCATGAGGGATCATAGTAAAGTGACTGATGGACTGATACCAGGGATGATGATGGAATAGGGGATACTGAGTAACAGATGGATGACTTCCCTTGTCAGAGCATAAAAAGCATGGATGACCTGGAAGTGTCTGACTCGACTCCGAAGGGGAAGGGGGGGAGTATGACTAGAGGCCAAAATGGACGACACGAGAGGGATACAAGGAAAAAATGGATGGAACATTGTAATAGGAGGCAAAGGGACTCGGGGTAGACTTCACGAATGCGATGATGACTCAACTCGGATGCTCTGAACAAGGGTGACTCAATGATGCTGCCACACAGAATAGGCCCAGTGGGGACCATGTAAACAAGAGAAAAATATGGTCACCCATGAATAAAATCAACACATGGGTTTAAAAGTATGAAGGAAAATTGGTTACCCAAGTAGAAGCAGAGCATGTGAAGAAATTTGATTTTAAGAGGCGGCGAAGTGACCCTTATTGGAAAAATAGCTTCCTAGTGAAGTGTCAAATTACCAAAAACAAAGGAAGACCAATTATAATTCTTGACGACAACTTTCCAATTGTGTTGATGGTTTGTCAAACTGAGCTACAGTTTCGTTGCAATTGGGGAAGGAAAATTTAGGATTTTTCCTTTAAAATGGTGATTTCCCTCCAATTTGATTCAGTTGATAAGTGAGTTGTGGTGAATTTGGAGAGGAGGAGAAGGCCCTAAATCTTGCAACAATTGTAGTAAACAAAACAACCATTGGAATTAGGATCTATCATTGGCAGGTAAGTAGCCTAACCCTACTCTTCATTTTTGTCGATTTAGATTTTCATATTAGGTCCACGGGGCTCGATGGGAGACCCCTGCCCATCCGCATGGCCGAGTCACACTTCCCAGGCCCTTAAATGCAACCTAGCTCACATTTTTCAGTGATAAAAATTGTGAGCTCACAGTTCCAGGGAAGGAAAATGTGAGTTGGAGGTGGGGGTGGTTTTCTGTTTGCTGGTATTTTTTCTGCTGGTAGGCTAGGGGCCATGGTTAGTAGATTGGTGATATAGTTTCCTTATTTCTGAGCTGACAAAGATGATGGTGTTATGCATATATGGACGAATTGACGATCAAATAGAGTGAGGGATATTTGGATGCTCTTCGGGCCGAGATCCAAGGGGGATCTGGTGGTACGAGGAGCACTTGCTAGATATGGGGTTCTCACACTATAAGAAAAAATGACATTGGTGAGGGTCATTCTTGTGATGGACCTTTAAGGTTTGTCCCCAATGTCGCATATGGTGACAGTCCTTAAAAAAATGTCAGTGTAAGTGTATATAGTGATGGTCCTTTAAGATCCGTCACCAAAGCCATTTTCAATGACACTTTTGGTGAGGATCGTTAAAGGCCCATCACTAATTCTCTCTTTGGTGACACTTCTAGTGACGAACTTCTAATGTTCCTCATTGATGCTCTTTTTGTTACTTTTGGTGATGGTCAAAAAATGTTCATCATGATTGATCATTCCAATGATTTTTTGATAACGTTATGTGCTTGTTAATATATTTTTTGTCAAAATATGGTGATTTAATACCATTTTTGTGGAGCATTTTTTATAATATGTACAAGGCCATAGTGGATAGAGTTAGTCAATTTTTTAAGAATTAATTAGTGTGTATCATTTCCCTCAAGTAATGACTAGTCGAATAGAGTTTTCCTATGAGTCAACACATGATTCATATCTATTAAGTTTATTATCTAGAAAATTCCCTTTAGATAAAGTCCCACTAGTGTGTGTAGGAAATATATTATTTAATACATAATCAAGCTCTGTCAATTCTATTAATTAGAAATACCTAACACTCAACAATCCGGGCACACCTTAAATTAATGCTCTGGCACACACTATAATTTCTTGGCACCTCTCATGTCTTTGAACATGTTTTTACCTAGAACATCTTGTCATGACACTGATGCCTAAGCACATGGTGGCATGCACTAGCACAACATAGAACTCTCCTAGCATGTGTTGGCATGCATGTAGTCCCTAGCATGCCCTAGTACACCTTGGTTGAATGTATTGACATACATTAGCACTTGGCACACAATATCACTTGGCATGTATTGGGACCTATTATTAGTGTGGCTAGCATGCCCCTTTTGAAAAAGATAAAGTCCCGACTTATTTACCGTCTTATTTTTTCTTCCTTTTGTTTCCTTTAAATTTCTTGACACATATTGACATACTCTGGCACCCTGCACATCCTTAGCACCTGGCATGTATTGGAATATCTTGGCACTATTTGACACATATAATTAGCACAACTTGGAAAAAGTGCGCTAATTATTCCCCAGCAAATCTTACCAATCCTTAGCATACCTTGTCACTCCCTCCTTGGCATGACAACTAGCACTCATTAACATTAGTCCCTAGCACACGTTCCTCATATTCATTAAATTCCATGAATTTTTACCTAGTACTCCCTTAATGTCTTGTCCTATTACCCGTTAACACTCAACTTGCATTAACACTATCTAGCACACCTTAGCACTCTTCAACATGCCCTTCTACTTCATAGCATGCATAACACTTTGTGACACATATTGGAACTTGGCACGTATTGGCACTTGGAAAGTCTTAGAATGTATGGAGTACGTTGACATGCCTTGGTATGATTTGGCATGGTTTAATATTAAATTTATTTGAGATCAAATGTTGGAAAGTATATGAGAAGCAACAGAGGAAGACTTGGCACTTGGAATGCACTAAGACTTTTCACTTGGCACCTATTGTCATGTAGTGTTGGTGTGCCTAACATGCCCCTCTTGGAAAAGGTAAATTGATTATTTATTAACCATCTTATGTGTTCATTTCATTGTAGTTTAACTTGCTTCTCCCTTTTGGTGCCTTGACAGTCCCTGGTACGCATTGACACACCCTTACACATCTTGGCATGCCTTATCACTTGGAACATATTAGCATGTTTGACATGCCTTCACATTATCTGACATATCCTAGCATTCCCTAGCATGCCTTGGCACTCATGTCCTCACAGCTAGCCTTTACATTTTTTCACGACTTTGGAACCCAATCAATTCCTTGGCTATGGTAGTTCATGTGACAATATTGGCTTGAATCAACCGCAACAAGTTGAGCAATTGCACCTACTAAAAAAAAATTGTGCCTTGTTCACCTAAGAAATGCCTATGACTCATCTTATGCAACTTATGTCCAAGCTCAACTTGTCCCACTTAACTAGTTACCGAGACAAGGATCACATGATCTAGCCATGGCCATAAAAAAACTAAGAAACATAGCTTACATAGGAAATATTTCACATGTATGCTCAGTTCATAGAAACAGTAGAAAATTAACTGAGAGTTTGTAAGAACCACAAGATGCACAAGGCACACAAGATATAAGTTGACACAAGCTGAGTGCCCCAAAACTTATACACAACAATGCACAATATGCAATTATCTATAATAGTTTAAAACATGAGCATGTAGAAAAAGTGTGCCACATCTCATATAAAAGAATAGCTAAAGGAAAAACAATGTTGTTCCTAGCACAAAGTGATCTCCCTTTGTCTAAAAGTGCTATGTCGAGCCCTATATAAAAACCGTAGGCTTGCCTCCTATAAATCCTATTCTGGACTTCTCCTAACACATCATGTATCCTTTAGGATCTTCCATCCCACCACATGAGTACCAGTTTTAGATGGCATCCACATCTTTATTTCGGTAGCCCTGTATTAGTCCATCTAGATATTGTTCAAAAATCATAAATGAACATAAAACTAACATTGCCTTTTGTGATGGCCCTTAATCATGAAATTTTCTTGATGCAACATAAACATCCTGCATTCATGTCATTAGGGGAATTTTGAGGTATAAAATGGGCCTCCTAAGGAAGTTATAAAATAATAGTAGAAATAATAAAATAAGATTAGATTACATCATCAAATTTTACAGGGAAAAAATAAAAAACTACTTTTTCAACTCATATTTTCAACTTATCTCCCTATGGGTTTACTCAAATTTCAAGTGGGAACACTCATTGGATGCATAATTTGATTCTTCATCGAAAGAGTACCCATGTTTCATACTTTTGATGGATCGTGCTAAACAAAAAATGATAAATAAATGACAAATTTGATTGAAATGCTGATTTTTCATGTATTTCTCATTTTTCGTATAGTAAGGTCCATCAAAAGTATGAAACATGGATACTCCTTGGATGAGGAATTAAATATTCCATCCAACAAGTACTCTCTCTCGAAATTTAAGTAAAACCTTAGGGAGATAAGTTGAAAATACAAGTTGAAAAAGTAGTTTTATTATTTGATTAATTTTTAATATTTGATTTTTTTTACCCCAAAAATGGTGAATCATCCCCCATGGTTAACATCATCATCTTGAATTCTATTGGTTCTTATAAAGTTTATTTTGGTTGTACATTTTTCTTAGGAGGGCCATTTTAGACCTTAAAAGTTCTCGAATGTGACACGTCCGAAAGATATTCATTTGTCAAGGGTATTCTTTCTTTTCAGAATTTTCCAAGGTCTTCATATATTTCCCATGGAGATGTCATAGTTAATTCTTATATTCATAGGACGTTGGTTGCATTCTCAATAGTTGAATTTTCCACGATCTCTTCCTTTCTCTTTATTCATATATTACTTCCCATGAACTCCGAATCATAGTTCCTTCATTTTTTGAACCACCTTATATTCCATATGAGGAAATATTAAGTTGATTTAATCTAGTTTTTATGTGACCCATGCCTTCATATTGTATCCTTTTAATGAAGGATATAATTTTCCCTTGATCACGCTCATGAGGTATAGCATGCATCCTTACTATCTGCAACTATATAATGACATGACTTGACTCATTGAACATATGCATACATACGTCTTTTCTTCTTTGGTCATCTAGTCTTCCTTCAACAGCTTCATTTCCTTGATTGAGAGTGCTTCAGTCATATTTGACATGTCGCATTCCCTTTTCATCATACCATCATTCTTCTAAATAGTGAATCCCATTGAAGGTGGTATTCTTAGTGAGACACTTTCTTTATTCCAAGAGATGAACCTTCTAATGCATATTCCAATGGAGGATCTTGATTATCCTCATCCTACAAATGCTCCTTTCCAATTATGTCATGAGTTTTGCACTACATGACTTCCTTCTACCCATAAGTGCTACTTATGATTATAATGAGGTTACCAAGAGATAATTCCTTCTAATGATGACTTTCATATAATTCTACCTCAGATATCTTTCGAGCTTCTTATGATGATGTCTTGAACTCTTGATTTAATCATATGCTCCTATGATGCAATCTCATAAAATGATGCATCCTATCATGATCTTGATGATTCCTATCATGATAGCCATATTTTACAAGAACTGAAAAGAATTAGGTGGAGAAGACTTATCTCAATCATAGTAGACCTTTCATTTCATCCTTCTTGGATTTCTTCTTTTCATATTCTTCCACTTCTTCGGTGACATGGGCTTATTATCTTCCTCTTTTGATGTTTTTCTTCTTGAGTTTGGGAAAATCTCTCTTGTAGTGCCCATATTATTGACATCCATAGCATTGAACCTTCACCGTATTCTTCTTCCTTTTCTGAGGACCAAATTTCCCAAAATTTCCTTTCCTCTTTTCCATGGAAACATATGCTTGAGTTTGCTAATTCGATCCTACTATTAGTGCTCTAATCTGCCTTAGGCTGAAAGAAAGCAGGATTCAAGGTAACATCAAACCAAGCTCAGCCTCGTAGCTAGCCCTACGAGGACAGGAGAGGGCTCTCTCTGGGTCAATTCAGTAAACTATGTTTAATAGGGCCTGAGATGACCTATAGTGAATGCTGATTTTAGGCTAGTAAATAAATAGGAAAGAAATATTTGATGAATGACTGGGTTTTCTGGGCTGTATGGGACCAAGGAACAGTATGAGCAGAGAAGTTAAATCAAAGACACAGATTATTTCATGAGGCAAGACAGGCAGAAAGTCTAGCAATTAGATTTGAAATAATATGAAGTGGAAAGATTGTTAAGAGGGTGAAAAGGGCATAAATACATGAATCCTTTTCAACAGAAGAAAACATAGAACATGAAAACATCCCAAGGTAGAGCAGTAAACTGGATTCTACCTTTCATACTCAAAAGCATTCATCTAGAAATGATTATGAATGACTAGTAAAACATAAAGAGATACATATGAGACAGAAAGAAAAAACATTTGCTAAACTCACACCACAGGAATCTCATGAACCAGAGCTGCAACCTTTCATTAATTCTCTGTCAAAAACTGTACAGCGAATTTTTTTACCACACTTCTCCCAGAACTCTTCTTTACAAATGATTTACAAGAATAAATAAACTTAGAGGTGTGATAACAAATTGATGAAAATAGGGCGTTGTTTTAACTAAAATCATGAAAATAGAAAAAGCCATCCATCTGTTCTAAAGACAGAACAACGCTCCCCTTGAATTTCTCTGATGACCAATAAGAAAGCGGAAACTGTAATGTAGAGCCTTGGAATAGCAACTGAAGACAAAAATAGACCATCGAATCTGATTGCTCTGCTGTGATAGATATCTTCGCTTTATTTAAGTTTCGGTCTTTGACTGCCACTTTCCCTTATACCGTTTGAATAAAAACCAATTTTTTATAATTACAATTACACTCTTTTTTTTTTAAATGCAGGCACGGAGAATAATTGCCTAAGAAACAACCGCTGATGTGCCAATAGTTTTAGAAATCTTTGAAACATTCCCAGTCTGATCACCGCCTTCCTCATATTATAGCTGATCGACATCGTTACTTTCAACCAAGGGTGGTGCATGAATATAATCATCCCTACTCCCAATAACCCAGCTTTTTGAATTTACTAGAAGATAAGATCATGCATCAATCTTCTTCTTCAGTTCTTCAGCTGCCTTGTGAACTTGATCCGACATATCTCCTCCCTTCAGTTTTTCATCTTGTCAATGTTATTGCCCAGTTCACGCAAAACATTTGCACCTGCACAAGTCACTATCTGCAACTCATTGCTGAAAACTTGACGCAGATCAATAGGAGCCTGTATCTCTAAGAGTAAACATCCATGCAATGCCATAACCATGTATGCACAATTTCTTAATGCTCCTCCAACTTTAACATACTATTTCCAGGGATACTTCATCTTTTTATAATGGCCATGAGGTGGCTTCCAGCTGGAAAAACCTTCCAGATCATCTTCTCGCATGTCAAAAAGTTAACAGAGTAACAAAACTGAATAGTTTTATGTTACATCAATGTTTTTGCAAATATCACAGTAGCTTAGGATTATTTTTCGTAATATATCTAAGCATATCTAAAACCCTTTGATAGCCTCGAAGAATGAAATAATTTCATTGTGGACTAGATACAAAACTCAGGCTATTAAAGGCCTTTTATCAGCGGGTTATGTTGTCCATGTAATAGTTCCCTTAATAGTGTCAGAAAAGTCATTGCTCGAGTAAATATACCATGTTTATGTGCAATCTGTAATAAATTTTCAGTGGTTGTATTTATATGCCCACATAGAGCAGCTATATCATTGCACACTTACAGGGGAAACAGGTTGCACTTGATCACCACTTCCAGTAGAAAAAGCATATAAGTTTCTAAGATTTTGTGGCGAATGGTTAGTTTGTCCCCCGCTTTCTGATTTAGATCTGTCTACTGGTGCAACGACATCCATCTCACTTCTCTCGTTGAAGGAACCCTCTACATTAATGTCCTCTGGCCCATTTTCGGGCAACATAGATTTGCCAGGTATTGCCTAAGCATCAGCAATTACTGAATCATTATCATCTACAACATACAAAATTTTCTGAATGGCCGCTACCACTGGAAACTGCTCCAACTCTTCATTTTGAATTAGGATTTCTATATCTCGAATTTTAGCAAAGTAGAAGTCCCTTTCCTTCTCCAAATTTCTCACAGAAAGCTTTAATTCTGCAACCTGTTCAGTCACAGCTTGAACGTGTTCTACAAAATCATAGCTAGGAGGCACTAAAACATGCTTCCCTTGCTTACTTCCACTTGGGCCGGCCCCGGATCCATCTATACGTCGAATTGTTGAAGATGAGCTAGATTGAACTGATTTTAAAACTACTCCAATGCCCTTGTTCTGTGATGAGCATTGCATTGAAGACATTCCCTTTCTGTGGACTTCCTTTCCTCCTTTACATCTTCTCTCCACAGGATTATAATTGCTATTCATTATTCCACCTGTTGCAGAATCACAATACCGCTTCAACCACTGGAGAAACTCCAGATTGTCCAACGGCCGACCTTTAACAAGTTTATTAACCTCTATATGCTTCTCTATCTTTAATTTTGAAAATACTTCTTGGAGCAATTTATAATTCTGGATCATATCGTATTCTGTCTTTGCCTCGAAATTCACCTTGTGCATAGGGACAACTCCTGGGTGAATCATATCCATCATTTGGCATTGAACTGCACCTGAAGCTGCCTCCTCCACTTTCGCAAGGTTAAGTTGCAGAGTAGAGTTGATCCATGACAGAATCTCATACCTGCCGACAAAATAGGCACTGTCCATCATCCCTATGTTTACTGCTGCGGCCATCTCGAATGCCCAAGAAAGCAATATCTCTCTGCAAGAATGCGCAACAAATGTATGTGCCTCTTTGGAGCAAAGGAGCCAAGAAATTTGGGATTTCATTGAAAGCAATGAGAAAACTGGAGTATCAGCCCAATGCCCCGCGTCGCATGCGTGCGCCGCGCCAGTTTAAAAAATGAACTGTGGAGTTTGGCTCTATGCGTCGCGCTCCATGAATGCGCCGCGCCTCTTCAAACACTATCTCGTTCTTCCACAAATAAACTTCGACCTTCAACGAATCTCTTGGATGCAAATGAATGTTATAAATCAAATGAAAATATCTTATAGTGGTGGATGTGATTTTTGCTCCACTTTTATGATGTTTTTTTGACTATGGCACTTTTGTATTTAATACAACTCTGTCTTTTATTTCACTGACTTTCTGAGCTTGAACTAATGAAATTGGTTGATTTTTTACAGGGATATTGGCATTGATGTTTGGCAAAGGAAAACCGGAGCCTACTTTGAAGACTCCATGGCGGAAAAAATACATGATTATTACAAAAAAAATGAATTCGACAATTTCTTATTCAAAACAAAGTTTTGAACAAGAAATGTCCTCAAATTTGTTTGATGATGAAAATTTGAACTGAGAACTTCTTCGAAAACCATGCTCATGGCCTGCGGGCATTTATTGAACATGTCAAAAGATTGAACCCTAGACTCAAGAACTAAAAGACTCTTTTTGACCAAAATAATCATTTATGACTGTGAATGACATGACTTGAACTCTGATGGATTTTGAGGAGTTTTAACCAACCCAGCAGGTACAAGCATGAGGGAAAACAAGAGAACCAAACCCTTCCGTCAGTCAGTGGCATGCTCCTAATGGAATGCAGATGAAAGAACGGAATGAGACACCTAAACAATGAAATGAAAATAGAGAAATGATCTCTGATGGAGGGCTGCAAAGTCCGACTCTAACACCTACATCACCTTTTTCCTTTACTATGGTTTTTGTAGAAATTATACAAATAATATGTATACCAATGGATTCAATCCAATCATGCGATATGCTAAATCAAGATACTGAATCCTTATACAAATTAATTTGCGGAAAATAAACACGATTGCACAGTCACACCAAGTAAGAGAAAGAAGCAAATCAATCCACAACACAGATATTTTTCCTGGGGAAATCTTGCTGCTCAAAACCCATCTATCTCTATTGTATAATGAACCAAAGAATCATGAAACAATACAATGCACTCTTCTCACAAGAGTCTGCAGCACTATCCTAACTGTCTCGCACTGATCCAGACAAAATCAGGCTAGTATGTAGTCAATTCTTAGCCTTTCTTCAGGATGCCTTCCTCACGCAATTCATGTGGAATAAAATCCCTATTCTTTAGGAATTTCAACCTTCCTTAACGACGCAAACATCATGGGAAATCCTATGGTGTTTTAACTACATCTAAGTAGTTTTCTAAAAATACAACTGATAGTTAACTTCCCTTTAACCTTTGCCTCAACTGCGTCTTCATCAGAATGGACATGCATGCAGTTATTAATAGTAAATCATTAGTCACTTGACATATCACTGCATGTGAATTAAAATTTGATTTAATTCACTTCACCTCTCACTAGTGCAATAGTCAATTACAACTAGTTAAACTAAATTTAACTTACCTAATTGAGTTCATTGATTTATCATGCATTAGACTAATGCACTAACTACAACTTAGACTCAAAAACTAATAGAATCACTCTTCATGCCTCACCAACACCCTCAACTTGAAATTCATGAGCTAACTAAGTCTTTCACACTCAGTTAACTATTACAAGTGTTTATGATATAATATTACAATTTATTGTCCAATTTAATTAAGGGAAAATTAAATTAGACACAATATTTCCAAATTATTTAATAAATTGGCTTGCACACTAATGTATTGCTAGGACCCATCATTATGTGACATGTGGTCCCACACTAGTGTGTGTGCTCTCATGTTGTTTATGGATGCCAATTCACTGTTTCTCGTTGCAAATTTCAACACTCCCTCTCAACAAGAAAGGAATCAATCTGTCCCGATCCCGTACCTTTGGAATGTTCTTGCATTCACACATGCAACTCTTGCATGCAACACTTATCCAGTGTTGTTTGCACATGAAACTATTGCATGCAGCACTTCTCTAGTGTTCTTCTCACATGCAAATCTTGTATGCAACACTTCTCTAGTGTTTTTTGCACATGCAACTCTTGCATGCAACACTTCTCTAGTGTTGTCTGCACGTGAAACTCTTGCATGCGACGCTTATGAAATTGAATAGCCTCAAAACAACTAAATCAATATAATGCATCTGTCATCAGAGTCTTATGACTACTGGTACCTAATGCACATGTCTACTGGACTCTCTACACTGTTGACATCTGCATCCATGCACTCTGCATTGCTGCCAACTCTGATCTGTGCTCCAATATTCGACACATGTCACTAATTTATGTCTTCCTGACATCTGACTAAATCAATCTAACTAATCCTTCCTAATAATGTTGTACTATGGGCTCCTCGTAGCTAGGTTCGATCCATGAGACACACCATCTCAATGAACCTTGCCCAATTTCTACTTGGGATTAATTTTTCACATCACCCCACCTCACACTTGGAGGTAGAACTGCATGTACTCCCTCTTCCCTTCTGGCTCGAAATTTCCCCGTCCTTGAGGTCTCTTCTTGAGTGGAATTTCCACTCGGTCTCCTCTCTGATTCTCCAATTGTGGCTTCTCCACAACCTTCTGAGACTGCTTCTGAGGCTACATGTTGAGAAATAATTTCTCCCTCTCAACCACCAAGTCATTAACTACTACTTTGCTCCTCAAAGCCTTGCATGCATCCTCAACCTCGAGAGCATATGGGTTCTTAACTCTTACACTGATCTACTTCACTTGTCCAGTGGCTATGTGTTTAATGAAAAATTTTCCTTTTCTGAACATTACTTCATAACCACGTTCTTCCAATACTGCTATGGAGACAAGGTGTTTCCTTAGGCCTGGAACATGCAAAACATCTGCTAGTCTGAGATCGGAACCATTTTCCCTCTGAAAGGTAACTGTACATATGCCAGTAGCACTATACCTCACATCATCTCCAAACTCTATGCTCTACTAGAGGTCCTTCTCCTCCAAGTCACTGAAGAGATCTCTATTCCTCGTCATATGGAACGAGGCACCGCTGTATAAATACCACATGAATCCCATTACACTACTGGCCATGCATGCAATAAGAGTAAAATCAAGCTCAAACTATGAAGCCAATGCTTCTCCTGCTGCAACTTCAGGCTCCTTCTAGCTTTTCTTCTGTGGAAAATTTGTAGCATAGTGCCCATGCTCGTGATAGTGAAAGCATCTGATATTGGACAAGTATTTCTTGCTCACTTCTCCTTGGGATTTCTTTCCCTTGGCCTTCTTTGCCTTACTGGCGAAGGCACAATAGTCCTTTTCATTATTCTTTGATGAGGATCCATCACTGGTATGCCACCTGAATTCTTCTTGTACCAAATCCAACCAAAGTCCCTCCCAATATGGTAACTTCTCCCTCCCATTGACAGAGTCCTGATAACTATGCTAGCTCTTGGGAAGGCTTAGAAGTGCTAGGCTCACAAAGTCACCATCTGCTACAGTCGAACCAACACTTCCAAGCTCATCTCAACATTGAGTGAACTTCGCCAAGTATGTTGGTACCGTCTCGCCCTCCTCCTTCGTGATTTTCCTGAGCTTGTCCTTCAGTGCCAACTTCCTTTGGTTGTTGTTGTTCTGAAACAGATTTTTCAAGGCCTTCCACATTGCATATGGAGTCGCCTTTACATGGAGACTCGAGACAATGTGATCTAGAACTCCATTTAATAAGATCCTCCTCGCCCTTTCTACCTTCTTTTGCCAAGTATCAAGAAGAGCAGTGTCTGCTACTGCGGGCTTGGGAATATCATTATCAATGAATTCTTTCAACCCATTGTCCTCCAAAACTGCCTCCATTCTTTCGTTCCATGAAATATAATTATAACTTCCCTAGAGTGCATATTCCAATCTTAATCCATTGAAAGCCATCTTGATCCGCTTGTCGCACCAACAAAAGTGTCTGCAAGTTTGAACAGTTTTCAACACAAATGCAATTTCTTCTCCACTATATTTATTTGTGGTGCTCAGATACCATGTATAAATTATACAAACAATATGTATACCAATGGATTCAATTCAATCATGTGATATGCTAAAGCAATATATTGAACCCTTCTATAAATTAAGTTGTAGAAAATAAACATGCTTGCACAATAAAATCAAGTAAGAGAAAGAATCAAATCAATCCACAACAAAAATATTTTTGTTGGGGAAAGCTTGCTGCTCAAAATTGAACCAAGGAATCATGAAACATTACAATGCACTTTTCTCACAAGAGTCTATTGAACTATCATGACTGTCTCACACTGATAAACACAAAATCGGGTTAGTACTTAGCCAGTTATCAGCATGTCTTCAGCCTACCTTTCTGACACAATTAATGTGGAATGAAATCCCTATTCCTTAGGAATTTCATCCTTGCTTGAATACGCAAACATCATGGGAAATCCTATGGTTTTTTAACTTCATGTGGGCAGTTTGCTAAAAATAGAACTGATATTCAACTTCCCTTTAACCTTTGTGTCAACTGGGTCATCATCAGAACTGACATGCATGCAGCTATTAACAGTAAATCATCATCCACTTGACATATCAGTGCATGTGAATTAAATCTGTTTTAATTCACTTGGCCTCTCACTAGTGCAACAATTAGTTACAACTAGTTAAACTTATTTTAACTCACTTAATTGAGTTAACTGATTTCTCATGCATTAAACTAATGCACTAACTACAACATTGACTCAAAAACTAATAGGATCACTCTGCATGCCTTACCAACCACCCTCAACTCAAAATTCATGAACTAACTCAGTCTATCACCCTCAATTAGTTGTTACAAGTGTTTATGAGATAAGATTACAATTTATTTTCCAATTTAATTAAGGGAAAATTAAATTAGACACATGTCCAATTTATTTAATAAATTTGCTTGCACACCAATGTATCAGTAGGACCCATCACTATGTGGCCTGTGGTCCCACACTAGTGTGTGTTCTCTCATGTTGTTTCTGGATGCCAATTTCACTGTTTCTTGTTGGAAATTTCAACAGTTTCATCAATTTTGCATAGTGACCATAATTCATTGAATGGAGTAGCTTCCTTATTCCCATAGATGTTTGATGTAAATTTACCCCATTCTTCTAGAAATGCATTGAGCACTATAGTAGTTATTTCCTTGTCATGCATTATTTATCCCAATTATTGTAGTTGGTCCCTTCTTTCAGACACCCTCATAAAGTATGAGGCTATTCCTTCTTTTTATATCTTCATCTTGTATATTTCTTGTCTTCACGAGATCACTTCTCCTGCAGTTCTTACAAAGAACAATTTTACAAGTTTGTCATATATTCCTTTTGATGTTTCTAATTTTAATGGATAGGGAATGGGGGGGTCCTTAATAGATTCTATGAGAATCCTTTGAGCCCTTACTTCCCTTTTCATGAATTTTGCATGAGTTTGAGCTTCTTCCTTTGGAGGTTTAGTGATTGAGCCATTAAAATGTTCCATAAATTTATTTTCTATGAGGTTCAGGTCTGTCCTTTTCTTCCATGCAAGAAATTTTGAAGCCCCAACTAAATTGTTTCTTTCCTTGCAAAAATAAATTTTGATAGCTTCAGATGTAGACATAAATATACTTACTTGTGAAGATTCTCCTTTTCGACTCATTGCCTTCTTGATTTTGATGATGTTATTGATACTACATGACTTCTTCTTGATGAAGATGTATTTCTTCAAAAGTGATCCTTGATCCAATGAGAGGGATATCACATTGAATCGAAATAATTATTTTAAGTGCAGAATACTTCTTTGAATGAACTAGGGTTTGTATGTCTTATTCTATTGACTTCCTTCAAGATGATGATGTAATCCTTATCCTTGAAATTCCTTAGAGATGAGAAGATCTACTTGATGATTTGATGCTCTTGATAAACTTATAGAACTTTGGTCCTTGAATGTCCTTCGTTGAGCTTCCCTTACTTGATTTGTCACCTTAGCTCTGAAACCATGTTGAGAAATCTAGGGGCAACAGGTGTAAGCAATTCATTTGATTTGTCACCTTAGCTCTGAAACCATGTTGAGAAATCTAGGGGAAACAAGTATAAGCAATGCATCAACTTGATTTTTCCCTTTGATGATAACTGCTTCTGAACACTTTTTACTTTTCTTGAGTTATTTTCATAAAATAATTACCAAAACGTAATGAACAATGAGACAAAGGACACCACATATAGGTTATCAGCCAAGGTCAAAATGTCTCCAATATTGAGAGGAAAACCCACTGAATTCTTCTTCTTATAGAATCTTCAATTTATGAATTCCAAGGCCAAGACCCTTGACCTAAGAACCTCTCCAAGACCAAGTCACAAGGCTTAATTGAATAACTCTTCCT
Organism: Pinus albicaulis; assembly: GCA_034641835.2. Lineage (NCBI taxonomy): Eukaryota > Viridiplantae > Streptophyta > Pinopsida > Pinales > Pinaceae > Pinus > Pinus albicaulis. The sequence continues at coordinate 1,609,956,037 of CM076578.1, read as the reverse complement.
CCTCTTCAAGTCAACACTGGTAAAAATGACTTATATACCACTATTTTTGGCATCTCTTGAATTTTGACCTTGTCTTACAGGCCTGCAATTCTCAGCCTTCTTGTAATCACTGGAATTTCACATGTCTAGGATGACTACGGCAGACTGGCGAAACTCCTTCCCTTCGCTTGACTTGAACACTTCTTCTTGAGACCTTAGCTAGTAATAATGCTCTTTTCTTGACCTTTATCTTGACTTATTCGAGGATTATTGAAACCCTATTGCAGAAACCCTATCTACAGTCACATGTATGAGTAGAAGGACCCAAAAAGAGTACCAAAAACCTTTGATCTTCTTCTCCTTCTCTTTCTAGAAGAGAGGCTTCCTTCCTTCCTTTTTCTCACAGTTCCTTCTTCTTTGTGAATGCTTGATTGTTTATTATTCAAGTGAGGCTAAGTACTCCTTTATACAATATTTTTTCCATCTATTTGACTTCAATTGTCATCATTTTTTACGCTGACATCTCATTCTAGATAGGTATATAGCTCATTTTGAAGGTCAACTTGTTGTGCACTTGTGACAATGTCTTGTGTTACACCATTTTTTGGTCATCTCACCTTTTCTTATTAGATGGACCCAAGTACACCATGTAAGACCAGTTTGAGTTTGCTAGTGGCCCAGCTAGTATCAATTAAGGAAACTAGGAACCAATTAATTAAACCACAGTTGTTATTAACCTTTGATCATATTAACTTAATAGAAATTAATGAATGCACCTGATTTTATCTCTTATTATTTTCAAAGATAATTAATTTAAATAATATTATTATTAAATATGACAATCAATATATTAATTAAATAAATCATTATTTATTTAGATATAAACACTTTAAAAGGATAAATAAATCATTTATTTATTTATTCTTCACTAATCAAGGGATTTTGACCCAAGTCAAAGTCCCTTTCCCTCCAACAAATAATAATAAAATATTCCATAGAGGTGGATCTAGATTTGGTTAACATTATTTTAATCATGCAACAAGATCTAGAATGACCCAATATTTTGTTATAAATAGGAGGGTTTTCCCCTTCATTCTTCACCTTTTGTTGCATACTAGATCACTCTGGATCTATACACTTGGTCTCATTTTTTCTGCCATTTTGCTCCCATTGAGCTCTACCTTCTACATTGGGTTTTCTACATCTACAAGAGAGAGAAAGCTTAGATCTGAAGTGCTGAGGACTACGAAGAACCCATCCCATTGAGGAGATCTGGATACACCTTCTTGTTTCCTCCCAGGTGCCCTGTAATATAAAAATTCATTCAAAAATCGTGTTCTTGCCTTGTCTTTTGGATGCATGGAGCAAACTCTTTACTTTACTGCTTAATGTCTTTCTATTTATAGATCTGTTTGTTGCAGCGCTTTAACTACTAATTGCAGATCTGAAGATGTTTTGCAGCCATTATTGTTGTTAGGGCTATTAGTTATGCGTAGCTAAAGTGGTTCTTTTTCGTACGCTTCGACGAATAATTCATACTAACAAATGGCGACTCCACACGGGTTTTAAATTACGACCGCTGTCGTTTTTCATATTCCTGCATATCCAGCTACTTCAGGCCCTAGGGCTTCTTTTTTAGCTGCTTAGTTTTTCTCTTTTCATGTCATTTTCTCACATAAAACCCTAAAAACCTAAAATTTCTAACTTCCGTGTGTTTCTGGCCCTATTGCGCAGGTAAGCGACACCCCGGTATGGCGGGGCGGCAACTTTTCCAAAAAAAAATGTTGCCTTGGAAAGCAGTAGGAACGGAGGGGTGCTGTGCAACCCAAAACACACGACACAGGGCCCTTTTAACACCTTTGTTCCTCGACCTCAACTCGGATGATTCGAGACAACGTTTGCCTTTTTTTCGACATTTTTCGTAATGATTGAGTTCGTAACGACCTCTTGCCCGAGTTTTCTGACCTGCTGTCTCTTGCTTGACAAAGTTACGATCTGTTTTTACTCATCTAAGTGGGAACCCGGCCCTTGGGCTGGTACCCTCACTTTTTGTGGAAGAGTTTCAGCTGTTTCAGCCGTCGGTTTCAGAGCTTCAGCCCCCTCTTTTTCCAGATCTGTGATTTCAGAGCTTCAGCCCCCTCTTTTTCCAGATCTGTTACCTCACTTTCAGATCCTTTGAAATCAGCCTCTTTTCCTTTCAAATCACCTCTTGTCGTTTTGTGTGGACCTCTGCTAAAGGCCTCTGCCTTTCCCTCCCCCCGGTTTTTTGCTGATTTCCCTTTTTCCAGCCACCTTGCCTCTGTCTCTTGGCTGTGATCTGCACCCCTTGTCTGCAGCTTTATCCTCCAGATCTCTGTCCCCTTTGACCCTAGATCTGTTGAGTTTCCCTTGTGTGTGTTTCCATAGTTTTTCCCTTTCTTTTCAGCATAGTTTTGAGAGACCCACCTTCTTGGGTTAGATAGATGCATACGTAGCTGTTATTTTTCTGTTATTTCAGCATTTTATTCTGTTCTCTGTAGGTTTATTTTCAGCTACGTCGCACACTTTTTTCTTGCTCTCAAACAACAGAAAGGGTTTAAAAATTAAAATTAACGCACGCCACACACCGACCCTAAGTGAAGAAGCGCCTGGTTTACACCGCCTGGCAAAGACTCTAAAATCAATCGTCACTGCACCTTTTCTGCCCTTGACCTTCTTGATTTTGTCCCTTTCTGCCCTTGTCGGTTTCCTTCTTCCTGTCATCATTGCGCCCCCAAGGCGCCTTTCCCGGAGACTTCTTGGCCTTCATCCTTAGTTCCCGGTTGATCGACCTGCTCCGCACCGTCGTCGTCGAGCCAGTCCACCTTCGAGTCCGCACTCCGACTCCTCTCCTGATTCCTCAGGTCCCCCTTCTCCTCCCGGTTCTCCCCCTTTTACCTTCACCATGTCTGGATCAGGGCCCAATGCTAGCGGCCCCAATACCGGCCCCCCTTCTAGCGGAACCATCACAACCACTACTCCGGCCACCCCTGTGCTGCCATACATTGCAGGCCTCAGCCTCCCCGATTTCCATCAGTTGATTAACGACCCCATTCACCATAATACTACCTGGCCCACTATGCCTACCAAGTTACCCTTCGATATCCCTAAGTTCGAGGGCCTTAATGGCGAAGACCCAACCAATCACGTCCGGTCTTTCCACATGTGGTGTTCCTCCAACTCCATTACCGATGACTCCATCCGTCTTCGTTTGTTCCAACGCACGCTTACCGGCGAAGCTTCTAAATGGTATGTCGAACATGCCACTTCCTCCCATACCACGTTCGAGACTCTTGCCCAAGCCTTCTTGTCGTACTTCCAACTCCCTCTCCGATACGACACTGGTACGGAGCTCTTGACTTCATTTAAGCAATCCTCTTCCACACGCCTTTCTGCCCATGTTCAGGAATGGCGACGAAGACGGAGCTTATGTCGAGCTCCTCCCTTTGAAGATCGGGTTTACATGGACTGGTTCCTTCGCACCCTCCCGTCTCCCATCGGCAAAGATGTCGCCTCTCACTTTCCTCAATCTGAAGAAGCCGCCCTCCAAATAGCTTTAAAATATGACCTGATCTACGCTCAATCGGGTTATGTTTATACCGTTCTGCCTGACATCCCCAGGCCCGGTGGCGCTAACGCCCCGAGGGCATCTCATTCCGCCGACGGTATTGTTGGATCTCTTTCCCACCCATCTGCTCACCCTCCTATGAGCCATGGTCTCCCTCAGGGAGGGGCCAGCACCTCAAGCAATCTTCCCCCTCCCGGCAACATGTATCCAGGATACGGCATGCCTCCTCCTTTTGCCCAACCTCCTGCTTACCTCAATGTCGCCAAACCCAACCCTTACTTTTATCCACAGCCTGGTGCGCCAGCTCCTCCAGCATATGCGCTTCCGCCTCCCTTGCCTCCTCACCACCTGCAACAACCCTTACAACCCCATCCAGGGCAAGTATTTGCGCAGCAGGGTGCGTTTAATCCCTCTTCTTCTCAAAGAAGGCGGAGAGGCAACCAGAACCCATCTGCCCCCGGTAACCGAGGTCCCAATTCTGGTCCGGACCCTAACACTAGCAACCAGCCTCAAGGCATTCCACCCAGGCCGGACAGGCCGCTTCGCACAAACAAGCCCTGTTCGTGTTGCGGTGTTTACGGTCACTACACTCACGATTGCCCTCTCTTACCCCAGATGCGACAGATGTGGGAGTCTCAAGCCACATTGCGCGGACAACACGCTCCCTCACGCTCTCCTATCGTGGCTACTACTCAACACCTTAAACCATCGATCCTTTCCCTCAACAGGGATTCGTGGCTACCCAACCCCCTGACAGCCATGCAGCGACACCCTCGTCCATTTCTGGTTCCTCTGACTATCAGATCCTTATGATGCACTTCGATCCGTCCCCTTCCGTCGACCTTCACCTTCAAACTCGGTCTCGCCAGTACCCCAAGCCTCCTGCTCATTCTGCTCCCGAGTCTCCATCTTCAGGTTCTACAGAGCCTCTTTCGACATCCAGTGGCCCCTTACACATCCCTCAACCCAAAGTTGAGGTCCACCCAAAGATTCCAAAGGGTCCATTACGCCGAAATGCTTCTTCCGGTCGAGCCGCTCAATCGTACAGTATAGTAGATGATTTGGCACAATCCCCTGCTGCCATTTCCACACTGGAACTCCTCCAGTCGTGCCCTTCTCAAAGGAAGGCTCTACTATCTGTCGTGGGCGCTCATGATCCCCGTCGATGACCAAATGATTGTTTTCGACGCCACCCAATCTGACCACCCCTCCCTCTTCCTCCTTCCGTTTCAAATCCCACCAAAATCCCGACAGCCACCGTATCCCTGTATAATTGATGAGGGGGCATCCACCCGTGTGATGTCCGCTGCGGGGAAGCAACTTCTGGGATCCTCGAGTTGGCCCCTCCACGATCACCCTTCGAGCGTGATGGTCAAGCGCCTCCCACCCTATTGGCCTTTTCAGAACCGTCCCATCACCTCAATTAAGACTCGTTTTGCATTGATGTCAAGTCATAGACGCCCCGCTAGACTACAACATTCTATTGGGGCGAAGCTACACCTATGCTATGTCTGCTGTCCCATCCGCGGTTTTCCGCAAGATGTCTTTCCCCCATAATGGAAGGATAGTCACCATTGACCAGTTGACATATCATGAGCCAAAATCTCAGACCTCACCTGAGACGACCATCTCTTCAGTAGCCAACAAGAAAACCGTCGATTCCTTGACTGTCTCCCGGCTGCCTATAAAGATTCCACCCCGCTGGGACTTCTTCTCACCTTCCCCCCCCTCCTATTACGGATCCCAGCTTGTCGAATATTTGCATGATGCAATCGTCTCAGTCTGCCCATAAACGGCCTGCCTCGGCTAGTCCGCACCCTCCCCCCCGCCCTCCGCAACCCGCTCCTAGCCATTCATCTCCGCCAGCCGGACCTCCTCCTTCCGGACCTCCCCCTACAGCTGGTATCCTCGAACCTCTTTATCCTCCAGGCTCGGTCCCCCCCGGCCTTAACCATCTTGGAGCCGTACCTCCTGGTCACTACCCTGCTGGACAGATCCCCTTCTTGGCTCCCCCTCCCGGAGTATATTCTGTCCCCGTCATGGCCACCCTCTCTCTCCCTAACTTGACTTTGGGTATTCCGGTTTGGTACCTTGACCCCCCAGCCGCCACCCCCCCTGGTCACCCCAAACCTTACATGGCTTTGACACCGGTTCAACCGGTCCCCCTCGCTTCCTCCATAGCCACTGTGCCCCCAGCACCTCCACAGGACCCTTCTCCTGTTGGGTCAGCTCCCGGGAAGAAAGGCAAAGCCCGCAAGGGGGCACCCAAAGACCAAACCACCACAACCACCTCGGCTCCTCCCCCACCCTCGAAGCCTTGTGCCTTATGTGATGTCATCGGTCATGCCACTCATGCTTGTCCCGAGTTACCCCGTATTCGCCCCATGGTAAAAGTCGCGTTCCCCGACACTACGGTCCCCGAAACTCCCACTCCTGCTTCGACCGTCTCCAAGAACCCCAAGACTCTCCGCACCAACAAGCCTTGTGCTTTGTGCGGTGTCCATGGCCACTACTCCCATCATTGTCCTCACCTGACGCATTACTGTGCCTCCCTTGAGGTGATCCGCGAGTATGAGGTTGAACAGAATCAATCCGCCTCTCCCATTCTCGCGCAGTATGCTGCAGCCCAGCCTGAGGATTCCACCGCTCCCATCCACATCCCCCCCTGATGTCCAGATGACGGAGTCTACAGTCACCATTATTTACCTATCCTCCTCTGCACGACACTTGGAGCCTAACCCATCTGCCGCCTCCCCCGTTGTGTCCCTTGATACTCGAGATCACTCCACTTATGTCTCTGTTGACCTTCGCAGCCCGAGTCCTCGCCATGTTTCCGATAGCTCTCATACATCACCTTGTTTGAGTTTTGCTCATCCTGCCCCTTCCCCCCGCCATTACCGCTCGATGACTTCTGCCCCCTCACGCTGTCGTCCTTTCCTTTCATCCCCTCATGTGTTGTCTTGTCACACCACCTTGCGCATCCCCCCGTCCACATCCTTTATCGGTTACGCCGATGGTGCAAGTCGCTACTCCAGGAATCTTGCCTCGGCAGGGTGGGCCATCTTCACCCCCTTGCATGACCTCGTTCTGTCTAACGGGTATGCATTGGTTCTGCCACCAACAATCAGGCCGAATACGATGCAGTGCGTGGCCTACTAGCTGATGCTTTGCTGCATCGCATTCGCCACCTGCACGTTCGTTTGGATTCCTTGCTTCTTGTCATGCAACTAAATGGTGTTTATTGTGTGCGTAACCCTGTGCTGTTTAGACGCTATTTACGAGTAAAAGTCTTAATACGTGCGTTTGAAACCATAACTTTCAACCATGTACCCAGAGACCAGAATCACTACGTAGATAGTATTGCAAACCATGTTCTAGATTGGCATTTATCACACTCCATTCATACAAGACAATAAAATTAAATCAACCATCAAAAGACGATGCATATCCATAATATGTGTCGCAAACCATATATTGATGAGTCCATCTACTCTGATACACATGACATGCCCATAGCATGTTCCAAAAAACTGGGGGCACCATACGCCCCCCCATACATATACATACGACATGCCCATGGCATGTTACAAACAAAAACTGGGGGCACCATATGCCCCCATGCATGTACATACCGCGCGTGCCCGCCCAGCATGTGTTACAAGCAAAAATGTGGGGCACCCATTGCCTCTGTACATTCTGGGGCTTCCCACACTGCCCCTACATACATCGAAGGGGGCACCATATGTCCTAATCACTATCTGAAGCTCCCGGGCCAATGGCTACCGCCGGCCGACATGTGGATACGCATAGTTTGACGAAGCCATCGCCATGCGCGCGCCAGTACCTCGCCCTCGGGGAGACCAACTTTGTGGCTCTATGTGCGGTGGGTCTAAATCCTGCCACCCCACGCTCCGATACTCCGGTCAACAGTTGCTCACATCTACGGCGGATGTCCTCCAGTAGGGCGGCTGCATCCTCATTTTGCGCTGCTCTCGACCCACTCGGACCCGTAGCTCCAGACGCTGCCGGTCGTCCCATATATCCGGCCGGTTTTACCGGTGCTATATCTGCATACCAAAAGTCCCTGAATCAGTATCAGTATTTACTATTCAAAAACTTTAAACATGCCCATATAAGAATAGCAATTTTTCACTTACCATCGGGCCCCCAAACTCGACCAGCCGGAAGTGGCAAATCTGGATCCCCATAGTAGCTCATCCCACTATAAGGGTAGTCGTCTATGTACAACGGCATCTGATCCCAATGGGCAAAGAACTCCGGTCGAAATGTTCGCCCGACCGCCCCTCCACCTCCTTTGCAGAGTAGTCGTCCCCAACGACGCATCCTGGGCTCTCTCGGGCCCCCATCTGGAAGCTGCACGCGAGGCCTCAAGGTCGGGATCTTCTCCAAGAAGAAGGCGCACAACAAAGTCCCATATGAGCAATCATGATTCACCTGCCGCTTGCATAGCGACAACTGTCGCTTTAGCGACACCAACATCATTTGGGCCCACCCAAAGTAGGTCCCACTCAACACACTCTCCACTATCATCATCTGCCCACCGGTGATGTGATGGGACGCCTGGGTGCCCAGGATTCGCAGCACAGCTGCGGCCACTGCACGGGTTTCTAGCCTCTCTAGATCCCCGATCGATATCCGAGTCCCCTTGACTTGGAAACCCGGTCGACAATGGCGTTCCACAAACTCCATGATATGCCGCCCCCGCGGAAACACTGGCTGCGTGTCTCCCACTATCCCCAATGGTGGGAGGCCGGTCAGGAAGTACACATCCTGGACCGTCAGTTCAATCCTGTGCCCCTGCACTACAAAGATCTCCTGATCTGGATCCCAGTAACTGATAATCCGGGCCAGTAATGGTTCCCCTGCTCTCATCGACGGGTTCTCCACAAACTTGAGAACCCCAAATCTGGCCAATACACGACGGACGCCCTGATCCGCCTGGATCTCTGCCCGAAGTGTTCCCAGATCCCTCTCTCTCCAGTTGACCCGTAACTCTGCCATACCTGCACAAACACATTCTCTTTGTCGGGGTACAGATCGGGCAAACCATAACCACACACAAAAACCCATCTCCCAACCATCAAACAGCACCAAGCCCCTCCCTCCCGGGTCGCGATTTTACGCATTTACGGACTAGGCCGAGCTTTTTGCCCTCCAAACTGCGTCACGGGTCGCTTGCCCCAAAGTGCTGTTGGCACGTGGAAAGGAGGGAGCTCGGCATTTACGGGGTGTTGGGCCCTAAACTCCAAATCTAATCCATCAAAATGCAAGAGCAAGGTTAGGCCTCTTACCTCCAACTGACAGATCTCGAATCCAACGGTCGGTTTGTCCGCTACGTTCGCCGCAAGATTTAGGGCCTTCTCTCCTCTCCACATTCACCACAGCAACAATAGAAAATGAATGATTTTGGAGGGAAAACGGCCTCATTAAAAGAGAACCCCTGTTTCTTCTTTCGACTGCTGCGACCACACTGTAGCCCCGTTCGACGAACCATTAGCACCGCTGGATAGATCTCACCGAGCTCTCAAATGGGTTTTACTTAGTTTTTGGTGATTTGATACTTCACCCGGACACATTTTTTCCACGAAGGGTCACTTCACCACTCCTTAAAATCGAATTTCCTCACTTACGACACTTGTACTTGGGGCACCACATCGCCCCCTTACTTGTCCATGTTCGTGTTGATTTTCGTCATGAGTGCCCACTTTGTGCTCATGTTTCTATGACCCCCCATTGGGGCCTTTACTGTGTGGCAGCACTCTACAGTCGCCCTTGTTTAGAGCATCCAAGTCGAGTCATCATTGCATTCCTGGAGTCTATCCTGCGTCCTTTTGCACCCCACTATAGCCCTCCATCCTTCTTTGCTTGGTTCCTCCCTTGTGTCGCATATCATGACCTTCAGTCCCACTGCCCCCTATCCCTTTCGATATTGTGTCAGTCGCTGCCATGTCATTCATGCCCTTTATGCTCTAACAAGGGAAGTCGTCCATTCGCCACTCCATCCTCCCCCTTTCCACTATCATCATTGGTGTCAGTCTGTCTGTCGCTCTATTGTTCTTCTCTCGTGCCTTAGTTGAGGGTCTCTTATTGCCTCACCTACGGCAGACCTCCTTCTGTCGACATCAGCGCATTTATTCCAGAAGCAAGGTCTAGAGGGCGGTGTACCTTGGTTCCAGCTTCCACTCTTGTTCGGTGCCTCGGATCAGGCAGGGGGATCTCTCACTTCCCTTTGACTTGATTACTTCTCCGGCTCCTTTCAGCATGATCGAGATGAGTATACTGGACAGTCCAGTGACCCAGCAGCAGCTCTTGATGATTCCCGGGCGTGTGTGAGATGTCTCAGCCCTCATGAGGGGGTGGCCCTGCAGGTAGCCCCCCACATGCCCGGATGACCTTTTCATTGCAGCCTTTGATGCCGCTCCAGATTTTGATGATGTTGGCCTTAGCCACCTGCAGCGCCTCCATGATTTGCATGTATCAGTCAGATTTTGTGAGCCCTTCCCCATTTACAGGGGGCATTTGGGTTGTATTTATCTCATGTACTCGGATATTATTGTACTAGTCCTGGCTGTTATCCCAGGCACAACATGTATGTGAGACTCTTCATTGTATTTTTATCTGGCCTTTGTTTATGCCAGCTGTACTCTATGGTTCGGTCCCTTGTTTACTGGACACACTATTCTTTTGTACTTTGTCACGGCGGGCATAGGTATGCCTCCCCCGCCGCCTTCAGCACAGGTACCCTCTCATAAAAAGAGACTTGTTGCACCTGCGAGTCTCGTCTCCTTAGGGTCTAGTCCTTCAACACACTATCTACCTCACACTTCTCTCTCTAACATCCCCTTTCGTTGTCTGGTGATTGTATTCTTACAACGTACTTCGGTCATACGATTTGCTCCTGACACTCGCACGCTGGGGGGCAATCTGTTACACCATTTTTTGGTCATCTCACCTTTTATTATTAGATGGACCCAAGTACACCATGTAAGACTAGTTTTACCCCAAGTAAAACTGCTTTCACTATGTTAATTAAGGAAACCCCAAAAGGAATAATTAATTAAACCACAATTTAATTATTATTCCCAGTCATGTTTAGCCCAAAAACAAAGAAATTAATGAGATACACCCATAGTTATCTTATTATTTTCTAGGAATAATTATTTAAATAATATTCCTTGTTAAATATGACCAAATCAACCACTATTAATTAAATAAATCATTATTTATTTGATTATATCTCAACCACTTCCTTAAAAGGATAAATAAATCATTTATTTATTTATTTTTCACTAATCAAGGGATTTTGACCCAAGTCAAAGTCCCTTTCCCTCCAACAAATCATAATAAAATATTCCATAGAGGTGGATCTAGATTTGGTTAACATTATTTTAATCATGCACCAAGATCTAGAATGACCCAATATTTTGTTATAAATAAGAGGGTTTTCCCCTTCATTCTTCACCTTTTGTTGCATACTAGATCACTCTGGATCTATACACTCGGTCTCATTTTCTGCCATTGTTGCTCCCATTGAGCTCTACCTTCTTCATTGGGTTTTCTACATCTACAAGAGAGAGAAAGCTTAGATCTGAAGTGCTGAGGACTACAAAGAACCCATCCCATTGAGGAGATCTGGATACACCTTCTTGTTTCCTCCCAGGTGCCCTGTAATATAAAAATTCGTTCAAAAATCGTGTTCTTGCCTTGTCTGTTGGATGCATGGAGCAAACTCTTTACTTTACTGCTTAATGTCTTTCTATTTATAGATCTGTTTGTTGCAGCGCTTTAACTACTAATTGCAGATCTGAAGATGTTTTGCAGCCATTATTGTTGTTAGGGATACTAGTTATGCGTAGCTAAAGTGGTTCTTTTTCGTACACTTCGACGAAGAATTCATACTAACATCTTGGATGGTATTTTTTACTTTTACAATGACTCAAATAAATTTTCTTACAATATGTAACATTCCCCAGATGGGTGTTTCATACATAAACCATAACCACTAAATTCCCTATCCCTTTAACCCTAAAGCCATAATCCCTTAACCCCTACACTCATCACTCTAACCCATTAACCCCTTGATCCCTTAAAACCTAAGCCACTAACCCCTAACCCCTAACTTAGAATCCATGAACCCTCTAAGTTGTAACCCCTTATCCTCTTAAACTTTGGCTCTTAACCCTTAAACCCTAACCCTTAATCCCTTAACCCATTGACACCTAAATCTCATAACCCTTAAGCACTTAACCCTTAAATCCCATAATCACTAAGACCTTAGTGCTTAACCCTTAACCCTTGAAGCCATTCACTAAGTCATTAACTCCTAACCCCTATACCCCCTATATCTTAACCCCCTAGACTTCAACTCCCTAACCCAAAAATGCCCTAAGCCCTAACCCTTTACCCTTTACCCTTAACCCTTAAACCCATTAATTCTTGGAACCCCTAAGTATTTCTCCAGAGACATAGGTGCTCCAACACTAATATTCTTGGTCATATTAGGTTTTTTTCTTCTACCCTCAAAATGAAACCTACAAGCATTACTAGGGTCTAAGGAAAATATCCACAAGGTCCCCAAATCTAATCTACATCTTATGGATAATCACTTTTCCCCCAAATATCCTCCACATATTTTCTTTCAAATGAAACAATATGACCATCTAATGTCCACAAATGCATCTAAGTTCGTAGGAATAAACTAACATTCATCTCCATGCATGGCCCAAACATACTTCATGTCCACTCAAAAGAAAAAATAGGATATAATGATGTCCCTTTAAATATCATCATCCTTTAACACTGGTCTATTCTCTTCCCAAATTTATGGGTAACAATCCCATACAAGTATACAATCTTTCTCAAAGGTTATGTCCACAACATGCTCAAAACAACATTCAAATTCCATTAGTTAGCTCAAAGTCTATTCGAAACTGATATAAGTAGTCCTCAACTACATGAATGTCACACTCTTTAAGCTATCCATCTATAGGTTCATCCCCTTTTGGCCACCTTTTTTGTGCCTTAAATACAAATATGACCAAGTTCATATTATAATTGGATCTACCTTTTGTATCTAGTGAGAATATTACCTCGTTCTTTAGGAATGGCTTGCTTCTAAACATAATTACACTAATACTCTCAACATATGTGGGGATAAAAGATACATTAATAGGGGAAAATATAGGTCACACTCGACATTATTGTCAAACATATATAAAAAAATAAATAGCATACACATGTAATTATTACATTATTGGATGGTTTTGGATTAACTCCACCATTTTATTTCCCCACCTCCATGAAAGTTTTTTGTTCCATTAATTCTTCAACAACTACTTTCAATGTTCCAAGTTCCTTGTATTTTTCTCTCAATTTCTCTTATGTATCATGCAATTTCAGTTGATTGAGGAACCCTCAATAGTTGTGATAAGGGGATTAGGGGCTCCCTTATCACAACCAATAAACCCTAATGAATTTAATCCCTTATCCAAGGGAGCCCAAGGGTGTAGTTGTATAGGCATTGGCACCAAATTTTGGGGTTTATAACATTAGGATAAGTTGAATGGTATGCAAAAAAAAGGTGGGAGGGGTATCTTGTTGTGTATTGAATGGGGCAAGAGGGGGTCTAAGCATGGCTTAGTAATATCTATAATCCTAGCATTAGAGAATGAGAAGGCAACTTAAGAACTAATGTCATATGGGCTAAGGGGCCTAGAGGGAAGGAAACAAGAGAAATTGACATGGAACCCCCATTAGTGGTGATAATAGGATTAGGGGCCCCATTATAACAACCCATAACCACTAAATTTCATCTCTCCTTAACCCCCAATCAAAAATCCCTTAACTCCTACACTCATGAATCATAGTCCATTAGCCCCTTGACCCATTAAACTTTAAACTAACCCTGAACCTAAAATCCATGAACCCCATAAGCGCTAACCCCTTACCCTCTTAACCTGTGACCCTTAACCCCTAACCTATAACCTGAACCTATATATAGTACATATGGGTAGAAAATATAATGTCGTACTCCAATAGTTTAGTCATACTCTCAAAATTTACATGCAAATAATTTTTGTATTAAAAAAAAATCTTTGACATTTGTCAGATATCTGACAAACATAATTACCATCGAATATCCAATGATATGTTAGTTCGATATCTGAAAATAATTTTGTTTGTTAGATATGCTACGATACTTGAATGTTTGTAAGCTATTTGATGTTTGACCAGGTTAATTATCTATCTATCAGAATACCAACATTTGAAAAAATAAATATTTTTCCAGTTTGACAACATCTCTATGATTAACAACCATTTAAAGTTCAATGAAATGGCTATTTTTTTGGTCATAATATGAAAATATATATATTTTTAATTGCATTACAAATAGTTCAACACTATTGAAATTTATTTTTTAAGATAATCATCACTGAAAGTTTGGTAAGGAAAAATGTCACATAACATTCCTCCAAGAGGATAAGGAGATGTGAGATCTACATTTGAGGCTTTGGATGATTTCCTTCCCTTGTTTCATCCATGTTTATAATCCTTAAGCCCTCGAAGAATTCAAAATTACTCAAAAGAGACTTTCAATCTCTAAAGTTTGAAGATGACAATTTTTTTTTTTCTTCCAACCCATTTGTTTTATAGTTGGACATCGCACATCATTGAGTGCACCCATCATGTTTCCTATGGGATGGAATATAGGTATGAAAAAATTGACCAACATAAATGAAACTTGTGTATGAAGGCTTGGTTGGACCAACATATAACACAACAATTTTCATATCAATTTAGCAATGATAGAACTAAAATTAAATTTTTTTCCACCATTCACATTTGTCGTGGCATTCCCAACTAACAAAAAAAACATCCTCACATGCTAGCTAAATAATAATTTTAGGTAACTACAAAAGATATTTTGGGTTCCACATAAGTTTCAGGTTGGTGACGAGTTATGGTTGGATTTGCATAAAGGTCCATTGACAAAATCCCATAAGAAGCTCATATCACTTTGATATGACCCTTACACCATCACTAAGGTTATGGGTGAGAATTATTTGTAGGATAGTCATAAGATGATTTATGCTACTTCAAAGGTATATGTTAGGATGATTTATGCTTGATGGGGTGCATTTCTAGAAGGAGTTCCTTTAAGAGAATGGAAAATATGATCACACCATTGTTGACATAAGTAATTGTGATATTCCACTTGAGTCCAACGTAAGTCCTCCTCTTCTTTTGGATTTTAAGCTCAAACTCCAGACCCAAATACTATAAGTGGAACCAACAAAACAACTATAAAAATAAAGAGAACTACAAGATACAAATAACATAGAATGATATCTTTAATCAATGATTCAAGAAGACATTTAAATACATATGGATTAATAGACATAAGTATAAGAAAACAAATATTTTTGTATTAATGAAATGTAGGAGAAGATTAAAACCATTTTAAAATTCTTTGTAGAAATTGTGATGTATATTTGCAACTGCTTATGAAGTTTTAATCAAAATCACAAGACAAAAATCTACTTTATTGCTCTGTAGAAATAAATTCACAATTTAGAACAATAATTTGACACATGCAGTAAGAAATAACACACATGCACATAATATTTTTTTTCCCGAGAAAAGAAATATGCTAAAAACCCCAATGCATAATTGAATTAATATGATGAATAGAGATGTATTACAATTGCTTTGCTCAATGAGCACAACTTCCAAGTGAATATCCCATCTCTCTTCTCATTGAGAAGCTCTGGCCTAGACTTAGTCAATTTCTGAATTTGTTTGAGCCCCTATTTCCTTTTGTAATTCCTTAGGAATTAGGCCCCTATTATTTAGGAAATTCCTCCAAAATGATTGTGCGATTCCCAAGGTTGAGCATCTGACTGCATGCAACACCTGTACACTCAATATTACTCTACAATTGATGTTACACTACATTTGAATATCCACCACAACTGGGGAACTCGAATTCTCTGCATGCACTAGTTATTTTGGGTTTATTGATCAGTTAACGAGATGATCACTGAGTTTGACTGAAGTCCCACTGCACAACTAACCTTCCACTAGTTCCTCCAATAGTTAGAACTAGTTTAGCTAAAAACAACTTGAAATAACTGACCTTGGTTGCTACAAATTATCAATAGCACATGCTTAGCTGAAATCTAACTCCTCTAACTCAAATTTACTTAGATAACTATGTGAAAAGAGCCATGTCACCTCATTTAATTGCATCCAAGTTGTCTGTTGACGTGAAATTCAAATTTTCTCAATTTAATAAAGGAAAAATTAAATTGACAATTTCTTACTGCATTTTTCAACAATCTTGACCATGTAGATGTATCCCACCTAAATTATCATTCCTTAGCCAGAAAGAAAGCATTCAGTCACAACTCAAGGATGGTAATGCATCCTTAGATAAAAAGAAACAACATTAGGGCATAACTAAGAGTATCTAAAAGCCAACCGAGACTCTATGGTAGGTAGTGAATTTATAGAGTAAAAGTGGTAGTTTGGGTTTTTACCAATCTAGGACATATATCCACATATGAGCGAGGATAAGCTATAGGGATAAGAGATAATACCTATAGGAGAGGAATTTAAGATTTCAATCAATAGTAAATGGTTAAAACCACTTTGGAAGCTTCTAGAAAGAGAAGATTCAAAAATATTTTTAATTTTTATTGAAATTCTAGAACTGTCACACTTGCTCTGAAGGCAACATGCATGGATGAGTGCAATTTCTCAGTTTTGCAACAAGAAATAATACAAGTTACTAGAAGAGAAAGAGCGATGGGTCAAAAAATTTTGTTTTTGAGCTAATTAACCAAGAAAACTTGGACTCCTTGGAGAGATAATTCTCAAGGATTTGCAAAGGGATTATTGCAAGGTGTCAATCATATCGATTGATCTAGTTTATAGACCATTCAAGTGAATGCGATAAAACAACGTCTAACACTCCTCCTCTTTAGAGGCTAAAGTATATATCTAACTATATCTGATATCGTTGCAATGCCTTGTGGTGACCCCTCTTGGATCATATCTATGGAAACTCATTTTTCCAAATCTGAATCGTTGCAATTGTTTAGTGTCTGCTTCTGTGTCTTTGAAATTCTTAAGGGAGTAGTGTCCAGTATCAAGTGGGAAGATAAGCCACAAATATTTCTTCACTTTCACTAAGTTCTTGTACAATCCTATAGTGAGTTGGTAACCTACCTCCTACGACACCATTAGGGGAATTTTGAGGTCTAAAATGGGCCTCCTAAAAGAAATGTACAACCAAAATAAACTTTATAAGAACCAACAAGATTCAAGATGATGATGTCAACCATGGGGAATGATTGACCATTTTTGGAGTAAAAAAGTAAAATGAATAAAAATAATAAAATAATAAAACCACTTTTTCAACTCATATTTTCAACTTATCTCCCTAGGGTTTTACTCAAATTTCTAGTGGCAATACTCATTGGATGAAACATTTAATTCCTTCAAGGAGTACCCATGTTGCATACTTTTGATGGACCTTTCTACACAAAAAAAGAGAAATACATGAAAAAATGTGATTGCAATAACTTTTTTCATATATTTCTCATTTTTTGTGCAGAAGAGTCCATCAAAAGTATGCAACATGGGTACTCCTTGGATGAGGAATTAATTTTTGCATCCAACGAGTATTCCTGCTTGAAAATTTAATAAAGCCTTATGGAGATAAGTTGAAAATACGAGTTGAAAAAATAGTTTTTTATTTTTTCCCTCTAAATTCGATGATGTAATGAAATATTATTTTATTATTTCCACTATTATTTTATAATTTCCTTAGGAGACCCATTTTAGACCTCAAAAATCCCCTAATGCAACTTTGTCCATAATAAATGTAGGTAGAGCATGTGGAGGTTTGTATGCATCATACACTCTAATGAAAGTGGAGTCAACAAGGGGAAACCAATATGCAATATCATGTAGAGAATCTTTGGCTTTGTCGGAGATGCATGGAGGCTCTACACCAAAGAGTAGATGATACATGGAAGATATGAAATGTTTAACTATCTTCTCATACATTACCCTAAATCCAATATTCCACAAACTCTTAAAATAGATGTGGACAGGTTATTCTTGATCAAAGCTCCATTTTAAACCCAACGCTTCAAAGTCTCATTTTGCACACATGACATCCAATAGGTAAGATTCCATATTGAATTTCAACTGCTCCCCCTTTGCTGGATTGTTCGTTGCATGGACATTAGATCTAGTGGACTACAAACATTTTTTCCAAATTGAAGATTTTTCCTTTAGTGCCACATTGATGAATCAATGGAACCCAACTTTCTTGAAAGGTCTTTGCGCTTGATTTTCCATAAAGCCTGCTTACCATAACTATTTGCATTTGATAAACAATCTTGTGTGATTTAGTCTTGTAAATCCCATCTAATTTGTGCCTAAAATTACTTGGATCTTGCCACCAAGACTTTGATATGCATTTAGTTGATCCATCAAATCTAGAAAGCCACCGGGTATTGAAAGTCTCTTAAGTTTTTGGAAGCTTGTGATAATTTTCTATATTAGCCGCTATGAATGATGCCACTAATTCTCGTTGATCAATTTTCATTATCATTTTTTCCTCATATGTACATTGAAGAATCCATTCTACAGTGTTTGCACAAGGGAAGGTTGGGGGTGTGTGGAAAATTTGTGCAAACAAGACTTCTTCACATCAAAGTAAACCTAAAAATCTTCCTCATACTATGGAATGTCCTTCTTGGAGAATTTTGAGTAGGATTCACCCCAAGTAAGATATGTTGTCTTGTCAATATAGCAAGCAATATCACCTTATGGGGAAAATTTAGGAGGGTTGTTCGCAACTCTTATGCGTCTTTCCACTATTCCAGAACTATTTACGGATCCTCTTATGATGGGTGGAACCATTTGTCCAGAAGAAGAGGATATGCTGAAGCAATCCAAATCAAGTGTATGTGACATCTCAAAAATATTCGATGTAGACATAAGACGTTAGATTACTTATTGCAATTCCATAAAGCAAAATTCAATGGTTTAGGTTGTGATTTTGAGACGGTAGGGTTAGGTTTCATATTGCATCAACAATGGCCAAGAAATTTTAGTTGTAGATCATATTTATAGGAAATTTTCATATTCAAGTTCTAGCACATTGACAAATCGAAATTCTAGTGTCACTGAGAACTAGAAGTGCAATTTGCGACTTGAGGAATAGAGGCCTTTTACTCTAGCCGTAGACTCAAATCCTAGTTTCAATGATTCTTGAGAATGAAATTTGTGACTCTAAGGAAGGAAGGACAGAAATTCTAGTCGTAAATTTGGATATTCATGTCATTGAGGCTTGTAAATGTGATTTTCAACTTAAGAGAGGGAATATGCCCAATATATTCACCAATTACATTTATAGACTGCAGAGGATATAAGTATACATAGGAATCACAATTTGCGATTTACTAGAAAGGGGTATTCTCTGCAAATAAAAAATTTAAGGATTGATTGCGCTATGTAATGATCTATATTATTTGATTAAGATTTCAACTAATGGACCATATGAATTCGACCAATGAAAATATATGATTTCACCCAAATTAATCTATATGATTTCAACCAAGTGAACATATACACTTTAATCAAATATACCTATACAATTTCACTAATAAAATTATAAAATTTCATCAATAGACTCGTACAATTTCCCCAATAAACTCAAGATTTCATGCTTCGTAACTAGGAAATTAAAATGACACTTAGCCGATGAAATGTGGGTTAGATTTGGGGTAAAAACACTTGGAAAATATGATGGGTGATGGTTTGAAAGGATGGAGGCTGAGTTTGAAAATCGAGTAGGGATTAAAGTGTTTATGCAGGGGAACGATTTACATAGTCAAGGGAGGGAGTGAGACGATTCATATGCCATGGCTGGACATAGAGAGAAACAGGGGAAACATGTCTTAAGAGTATAAATATTCATGAACATGGGTAGATGATCTGAAATTTAGATTCCCCATGAAGAGGACAAAAAATAATGATGGCAGGGGGAGAATTACTTACCAGAAAAAATCGTAGTCGCAACTTCAATCTAGAGAGATGGCTCACTTGTTCAATGCTAGAGTGCATAAGAAAATGAGAGGGGAGCAACTTCATTATATAATTAGTTGGCACATATGAGGAGGCCGCAATTCAAAAGTGTAACTGGGTTAAGTTTCATGTAACTATTGCAAGTCAGACATCAATATTACAATGAGGATAAGAAGGGGTTGCAAGTCACATTTGTAGAAGGAAGTCAATAAGACGCTACACTTTAAATGTGTGTCTTGCGAATTAGCAGGATATCATATAATATTTGTCGCAAATTGTATTTTTAGAGGCAAGATAATATATCATTAGGAACTATACTTGCAATTTGCAACTTTGTGAGATCAATTCTATAGTCTAAGTTGAAAATTGTAGTCCAAGAGGCTAGGTAGAGTGCACTCCAAATTGCAATTGTGGATTATGACAAGGAAAAAAATCACAAGTATTTCAAGGCATAAAGTTAATCTTGCAATAATGCAATGCAAATAGAGTCAATTAAAAATATATATGAAGTCTTATAGATTCATAGGAAAATCTCGAGAAAGTGGTAGGTTAGGAGGACTCCAAATTTTGAAATCCTCAAAAATTTGGGGTTGTTGTAGCAACTACAACAATTGGTGATTTATATTTAGGACCTAAAAATATCTACTTAGCCTATACTTAAGATGAAGTTTAATCTTTAAGAATTATTTTCTTAGGCTTATGGATCCCACTAGTATCCAACTTGTACTAGAGCCTTGGAAGAGGCGAGATAGCTTGAGGAATTGCATTTGCAGCAAACGGGGTCCCCTCCTAGTTTGTGTGGGATGAGGGTGAAAATAAAGTCAATTATTGGGATTCCCGAGAAAGTAAAAATATGTGTGTTAGAGGGACTTTTGGCCTGTGAGATAGAGTGACTATTTGCCTTATGGAATCATTGCCTTGGCTTGTGGGTTTCCTGTTTTTGAGAGTTCTAGAATCACTATGTCTAAGATTGGGAGGAACATCCTTAGTTAGCAACCAGTTAGTGATTTCACGATGATAGGTATTCTCATGTTTATGAATACCTTAAATTGGTTTATTATGTGTAATTCATATTTAGTATTTTTTGTTGTTATTATGGTAAATATGTTGCATAATATGTTTTTGTTGGTTATACCTGAACTACAATGTTTATGTAGGATGAAAAGCTTCAATATTTATTTATATGTAGAGCATAATTATTAATTGGTATCAAAATTTCTTAATTGTGTAATTAAGAACCAATTACAATGGAAATTTGGAATTTGGAAGCGTTGGAGTTAGAAGAATAATCACATGCCTTTGCTTAGGGCAGTTAGAGGACATGGCATTCAACTATACACAATTTTTTAATCATGCTAGAAGAACAATCACATGCCTTCGTCTGGTTTGATATAACGTCCAAATTCACACACATCTTGAATCATGCTAACACTATGTTGATGTTTGGAATTTTTACCAACTTCTTAGTAAATTTATGGTCCAATAAAAAATATTTCTACTAAAAAATTAACTCAAAAAGTTGCAAAATTAATTTAATCCTTTCAAACTTATACATTTAAATCAATCCTTAAAATTTTTACATAATTAATTAACTAATAACAGTAATCTAATTTTAAATTTATTGGTAATCTAGAAACGAAATTACTATATAAAATCCATTTATTCTTAAAAGAAAAATAATCTAGCATTTAAAATTTATAGAGATATACTTATTAGGCCAAATTAAATTTAAACCTATAATATCCTACCATATATCTAAATAAATTATTTTATAATATAATATATTATTTCTTATCAAATTTATAACCAAATAACACAGCAAAATAAACTACAACATTAAATAATAATCTAAATGCACTAATTAGTAAAATAGTTACATAATGGAAAATTTGTAAAGGATACTCTTACATTCCAATTCAATATAAAAAAGAAAACAACCAAAAATACCCAATTTTCCATTTCTTAGTAGGTTAGTTTGAAATGATCAAACTTTTCCTCATGATTCTCCTTCCAAAAGGAAGTGTTTTCTTAACCTGTCATATTTAGCATCAAAATTATTTTATCGGTGAAGCAACCACAATGATCCTGGATTCTTAACCAAACCTTCTAAATGTTGGAAGGTTTCAGGAAGGTACACTAGAGAGGGGGAGTGATAGGGGTATTTAGTGGATTGGTTGCTGAAATCTCAGACACTACTTGAGAAAAAAATAGGTGGATGCACCAGGTTTCGAGTTTGAATTCTGTGTACAGGATAATATACCTTGTCGGGTCAATCAAAAAACTAGATACCCTAATGGAGATCTAGGTAACAGTTAACTTCTCTCACCTCACTAATGATATAATGTGGTCTCATTAATTACAAACTCATTAATGCAAAGTTTGAAACCTTGAATGAAATATATTTAATGACTAAAAAAAATTGTTTTGTGATTTTTTCACCTATTTTCCATTCAGTTGCAATGGGGAATGATGTTTGGGGTTTTTAATGGAAAATTATTGAATTTTATGAACCAACATTGATGATCAATTAACCCATTTAGTTATGAGGGCGAGGGATTTTTGGGGATTTTAATGAGAAACTATTGAATTTTTTGTAGCAGAAGAGGAGAGGCCTGGTAGAGAATGGGGGTGACAAAAGGGGGGAATTGGCATTAGCCTCTACGATCGGGAATGGAGAGGATTTGGGTTCAATCATTAGACAAGAATTTGAGGTTGAGAAGCCAAAATATCTATTGCAACAACTCAAACATTTTTTCAAGAAAAAGGAGATTGAAATAGAGGACTTATGTAAAGTTCATTATGAAGAATTCATCCATGCAGTGGATAAGCTTGGTAGGGTTTTAGTAGATGTGGATGAGTTAAATAATGGGATGGCTAATCATAATTACCAGCTTCAACAAGTGGGTAATTCTCTCCTAGATAAATTTGAAGAGCTTTTAGAATCTTATGCAATTAAGAATAACTTTAAAGAAGGGATATCGTCATCGAGAATTTGTGCACAGCCCATGGATTTGTGTGAAATTAAACCATCATGTTATAAGTGATAGTTAATACTCCACATTTAAAACTTTAGACTCGATAGAAATAGGTTACTTGCCCAGAATTCCAGCCAAGGCGCTTCATAAAATGGTAAAAAAGAATATCCCTGAAATCAAATCCCACATCGATAAAAGAGTGGATAAGAAATTCAATGGATGGATGGTGAAGATTAGGAGTACTGTTAAAGAAATTGGTCAGTTTTCAATTGAGCAAGCTTCTTCAACTCGACAGAGAGAAGAGGAGTTGTGAGGACAGAAAAATGCATGCAGAGGAACAAAGCATGTCAGGTGTAAAGGAATCTGTATATGCTTTAGACACTGACGATGCAGA
Source organism: Pinus albicaulis (assembly GCA_034641835.2). Lineage (NCBI taxonomy): Eukaryota > Viridiplantae > Streptophyta > Pinopsida > Pinales > Pinaceae > Pinus > Pinus albicaulis. The sequence continues at coordinate 1,609,932,978 of CM076578.1, read as the reverse complement.
AGATGCTGATTCTATTTTGAAATTCGACATCACTCCAGTTTATAGGGCACACCATATCTAGAATTGTCTTGGGCTGGAAGACCAGTTTTTGGATTACTACCAATACAAATCGTTAGCTGTAGCTTAATTCAGATTTGCAAATCTCATAAGTGAAACCTTTTCTAGAATCACATCATTTTTTCTTTGCTCAGATTGTTGGGTTTTCATAGTTGAAGATCGTGTCTTGAGGATGGCTAGAGGATTAATCTCCATTCCCCAGGATGAAATGATGTGGGATATAGTTGTAGCAAAGATGAGTTGTATTTTAAAGAATCGGTTTTCACGTATGCAGGTTGCAAGCCATATTCTACTTATCAAGGACTATGTGAGTCTACTTGGTATGACTTTGAGAAGATATGGCTACCAGGTGGGTACTTTGCCTGATATTTTTAGACAAGAACAGAGAAAAATATCATGAACTTCTTCTAAATTAATGCATAAAACATATCAATGTTGTCCCTACTAATGTCAAATACAAGCAGATGTTGATGAAAAATGAGTATAAGTACAAATGAGGTGGTAGTTTCCTTGGAGACGTTGGTTTCTACAATACAACAAATATTACCATTGGATTCTTTGTAAAAGGTAGGAAGGGGGGTATTGAAGCACATATGAGGTTGCCTTATGGTGACAGTTATGAGGGACAATGTCAAAAGTTTCAATATAAATTCTATAATGGGTATTGATAATTATTTAAGAGTGATAGAGTCCTTTGCCGATGAGGGATTCCACAACACTGGCTTGAGTGAGCTTCAGTGTGTTACAAATTTGAAGGATTTCTTGACAAAAGTGTGCCAATTGCTTAATATTTTATTTAGCAACCAACCAGAGAACCTCATGAACCCGTTATAAGTGATAAACACTACATTTATTTGGATTATAGAAAGCTTTTAGTGATTTATGAGAAATTTAGATGCGCTAGAAAGACTATTTGGAAGATTGGGGGTAGGAATTTAAAGAAAAGTCCCCCCAAAAAGTCCATGGATACATTAGTAAGGAGATTGAAATATTTCAAATGATGGATTCAATGGAATTTTTCAAGTCACTACTGGAAACACTGGATGTTTAATTTCTATTCATGCTCGCTTCATTAGATTAAAGTTTATTTACATGTTACATGTTTATAGCTATATGCTTTCTGCTTCTCAGGGCATTTAAGAAAAATACAATTTTTTGTATGGAGTATTTTTCTAGCTACAAAATTTAAAAGCCTCGGTAAAATTAGCATATTATCCCATGAGACTCAGGTGAATTATATCATTAATAAAAAAAATCTTTCTAATCTACTCTGTCATGTGCAATATTTTTTTTCCCCTTTCCATTTATGTTTTTACTTCCCATTTTATATGTATTTTTCTTACTTTCATAGGAACCTCCTTGCTTATGAAAACCCTTTGAATATGGTCTTGAATCAATTCTTGCATGGTTGATCTATAAAGTGCAGTCAACAAGTATCTTCAAGCAATGAAACTGAGCATCAATAATGCCTATAATTTGTTAAAATATGTGTAAACTTGGAGAAATTAACCATTTAATTATTTAAAATTAAATAGGGTGCATAATACAAAATATACTCTAGAAACCTTTGACCAAAGAGGAGGCAATGGTTCTTGAATAAGGCTTGAGTAGACACTAAATTTGGGATGATTGAAATCTGTATTTGTATTTTTTAGAGGGGAAAAGGCGGGGAGTTTCTATTGGTAGAACATAGCTATTGAAGCTATATAACTTCCAAGCACAATATTTGTAACTTAGTTCAGTGCTGAACAAAATTGTTGAAGCTTCTCTCTTCAGGAGTGTTTCTTTACCTAGGCTTACCTAACCAACATTATTATTTGTCAGGTATCTTTCAGTCTCAGATGCTATTGCGTCTTAATTTTAAGTTTATATTTAATACATTGTAATATAATTGGTATTTGAGATAATATAAAAAGGATAGAAAATTAAATTGTAATGATGATGTTGTTATATGTATAAGGTCATGATTTATGGCAAAGGGCTATAATGACCACATATATAATCCCCTGGACTGTGCTAAATCACCATCCATTACAAATATCAAGTAGTCTATAAAAACAATGTCCAATGTGAACACTTGTAGGATACAATGATGTATGAATTTATGGAAGTGTTATCAAAATTAAGGTTGTGATTTTGAAATTTTTGGGGTAAGGCAGCGGAACCCTATCTACTTTCTATTCCACTACTCGAAATTTCACATCTCTTATTTCCCATTCTTAAACTGTGCATATTTTTTTGTATCATTTTCACTCTTACCCATCCTTACTTTTCTTTGTTCCAAGCAACTTATGCTTCCCATCTATACCTCGTTGCACCTCTCTTGTCTGATTTATAGCTATTGGTTTTGGAGCTGGGGATGGACAAAATCTAGGTGATAAAGCTTTGATTGATAGAGAGAAATACGTTTCTAACTATTTACCGAGATAAGCAGGTCTAGTCATTTATTCTGAGGTTCGCTCCTGCAACTTGTTATGATTATCTTGCTGATTCACTTACTTCCTGTTTCTTACCATTTTCTTGCTCTTACTCGCCATCAGAAATTAGATAGAATATATAGATCCATAGCTCACTGAGATGGTTAGTCATGAGTCTTCTGGTGCATCTCGAGTAATGGTTGTTCCATTTGAAGGGAAACCATAATCATTACTATGCTTACAAAATGTAGAGTGTACTAGCTTGGAGTGTACGTATGATATCTAATATACATGATAAGAATAAGTAACATGAAAACAATTGTTACATAGTTATAGGGTGACTGTTATCTCTATCACTTTCATCATTATTGTTATTGCTTACATGTTATAGCAGTCCCCTAATTATATCTAAGCTTACTTATGACTAATAGCTTTGTACTCATCTTAAATGGTGTTCATAAGCATATAAAACATAGTAACACAACTAAGCATGATGATACAAGAGTATCTACATTCCCTTATTGGTACTCTAGTAATAAGCATATACATAGTAATCATAGTCATACAGGTCATTTCATCCCATTGATATCATCCTTATGAAAAACCTTTGTCGATAAGCAGTAATAATCATTACTCTATCAAGCTATATGATTGGAACATCTTTACATAAGTAACCTATTTAAGCTTATATGGTATTCAATCTAAGCTTGATGCATACTCGACATACCAGTGATCTCGAACTTACATATGTTGTGAGCTTACTTGTTTGATTAGACTTTACCTGCCTTCATGTCCCTATTCCATATATCCCATTCCCACTTAGTACTACCAAGATCAATGCTAACCCCTCTAGCTCAAGATCAGGAAACTACCTTTGGTAAATAGCATCAGAATATTCTTTCAGGAAACATCTATAGTTACATTATTGTTGCTTTCTATTCTGTGTTTCACTGCTCTCCCTTATTATAACCACCTTTCTCCATCGTTTTTTGATTTGGCCTAGGTTCTCACTTATTAGCAAGCCTTCCCATCCCACACTCTAAGAGGGGTTTGTGGGGTTCTGATAAGAATAGAAAACCTCCTGCTCAACTAGGCCTGGATTTCCTGGAGGTCCCATTGGAAAATTCACATTGGAAAAGATACTATAATAATCTATTCAAAGTATGCCTCTTTTTTTTCATGGCAATTTCCATTACATAAATCTTCCCATTTGGATGGTGAATATTTACTTGAAAACCTCGTGCTATCGATCAGTGTCAATAGAATGACAAGTTTATTTTTTACACCAAAATCACATGCTTACTACAGTTAAAAGATTCAGTAGAATCCCCTGATTTTGTGGTTCCAACTTCCTGCTACAACAAGACATATCTAACTCCTTCATTAATTTCAAATTTCGATTCCATGAATCCATAATCGAGTTTCATAACTCTTGAGTAAGTTTATTTTTCCATGGTTCACTATTTTATAGAGATCATTTTCCATCTTCATAAAGTCCACTCTTTCAGTCAATTGACCCTCTCTCATTAATTTCGAATAGTTCTGTGCATTGATAAGCTTTATCGGCTTCACAAACAATTCTGTAAACAAATCTTGATTCTCCTCTCTTTCCTCGTGATATTTTAATATGTTTTATACTATTCGTTGCAGGGTAGTGACACACTCAAATTTGAAACATAAAGGATGATCACTGCAAGGGATCGTTACTAAAAAGCCTAAAATGTGAAATTTGTAACCTTTTTGTAAGGAAATAACTACTACAGAATTTGAGATAGTTTGGCTAGATATGAATAATGGAAACATGCAAATAAAATTGTTTATGTATGTTGAACAGAGTCACAATACCTTTCAAGTATTTGTATAAATATGTATTAAATAGGTTTTTATTATACACTTACATGTTTGTTCAACATAGTATTTTCTTTTGGATTTTTCGATCACAGGTAGTTGATGAAGGTGACTTAACATGGAATCATGTTTGGCATGAATTTATTTTCTAGATTTTGTTGATGAGGAGAGAGGGTGCAAGGTTTGTCAATGGCTTGCACTAGAGGTATGTCAATGACTTGGACTAGCAACAATGGGCACACAACCATGCCCTCCCAAAATGGGAATAATACAATGAAACTTCATTTAGTGATTGATGTTCCATTGAGGGCACTGAAGGGCTTATGGCACAAGAATTATTTCACAGGGATTGAGATCTTGGGCATTTCATTTGTAGATGACCTGCTAGGCATGGAACTTTGGAAGTTTACATTTCATTAGATAATTTCTCACCCAAGGTTACAATGAAAAGTCACAGAAGCTTGCAAACCAATATTGAGTGATGACATACATATAGGGAATAAAAGTGAACATGGACATCACAAACACTAAAGCATGGAATATGGGTGTCAATTCTCAGAAATATAACCCAAACCCAGTGAAAAACCAAGTTTGCTAGTTGGTGACAAGGGTTAGTTAAGTGGTTCAGGTAAGTTTTCTAAGGTTTATAAATATTTTAAACATTTATCAAGTGTAAGGTTATATGTAATTGGTTTTATGGCATTATGCTTATTTACTTCCTAAAAGTTCAAGTTCATTTTTCATTTTTAGAGGCATTCTTTTCAGCAGCATTGTACCAGCAATGTAATTGTGGGAGCTTGGTGGGACTCAATGGTTCAAGAAACATCTTGTTTATCATGCACAAGAGAGGTAGTGATGGAGATCCATGCAATTATATTTATTTTTTCATGTTGATTGTTGTTCATGTACTTGGAGGTGTGTTTCGTTGTTGCATTCACATATTTGGAGGCACTATGGCACATGTGTCAACACTTAATCATTTGTTGTAGTTGTGGAAAAATATTTTGATGCATGTTTCTCCATTTAATAATTCCTTTTGGGAATATTTATAGTTATGAGGCATAATTTACATATATGGAGGAAATATGGACGCAATGGCATGGTCAACTAGCAAGATTACCAACATGAAGAGCAGTGACCTACCTAGTAGGTGTTGGATGGTTTTATGGCATAATTAAATTTAAAATGCACAAGAGAAGATGTGTTCTCTAGTTAAGAAAATAATCTAAGTCAATTTCAAGGAAAATATGGTACATAATCCTATGGTGTTCCAATTCTAGATAAGTTATGGAATATTTTATGAACACATGGACAAAGATGCTTCTAGGACCCCCTCTGAAACCATGTTCGAAGCATACACTCCAAGAGAAGAAATTTTTTCATATAATGTCATAAACAGAGGAAGAAGGTCCCATACCAAGAGAATGTTTTTATTTGAGGAACATAATCTATGGGAAAGCATGGCCCAAGTCATAGGAAACAAGGGTAAACATACTTATCTAGAAGAATTTCCTTCCATGGAAGATACATATTGACTTGATAACCATCATAGAAGCCCCAAATCTAGATATAGCTTAAGAGTAGAGGATTTATCCATAGTGTAAGGGATTTAATTATATTTTATTGGAATATTTGATGAATAGTTAGCCTAATTAATAAGGGTGTCTTAGCTTCAAGGGCTTGAATGAAGACCATAACCCACTTATGCACATGTACCAAGGGTGTATCACCTCTTTAATAGGTATATTAGTATTTTATTTGGTCAAAGTGGTTAAGTTATAGGGTAACTTGGCTATGAAGGTGTCACGTGGAAATGAAGACCACTTCAAACCTCTCACCCAATAAAAATAGGGAATATCCCTAATTGAAAGGGTTTATAGAACATTCCGTGAATATTCTGTTCATGAGCTAGTTAGGAGTGAATCATATAGAAAAGAGGCTTCATCTCATTAGTGAAGTATAGTTTTCAGTTGGAGGAAGATAACTCAGCTCATGGTATGGATGTTACTGTTCTTTGGGTTAGATTTGGAAGCAATAGTCAAAGGGTCTGACTTTTTTTTCCTTTTCAGAGTTTGGTTGATTTTTCCTGAAATCTGGCTAGAAATTAGGAAAATTGTAGTTTCAAGATGTTGAGGCTACACAATCCAAATGCCCCTGGGGATTTTTAGGATGTTGAATCCATTTATGAATTCAAAATTTCATTTGAAATGAAAAAATATTGCAATCTGACTAAGAATCATGTCACTAGATTCCGACCAAAAAACCAAGAAGTTGCTTGGTTAAACTATGCCAATTCGAAGCTTCTAGTTGTCCAAGGGCTGAAATAGTTCTGTACGCTTGACATTGCATGCTTTTATTCACTTTTAATGTCGAGGAATTGTGTTTTCTATTATATGGTTTTATTTTCTTAGATAAGAGGGTTGTTAAGAGAGATATGTGCATCCTCTTATAGATGATATGATTTCAGATCTCTTGTGTATTGATTGTCATGGTTTGTTTTCAATAGAAAGATCCTCTATCAATTTAATTCTCTCATATTTGATGCCATATCCTCATATAGGTATTTTCTAGAAGTCCTGATGTATTTTTTGAACATTTTCACATGACTGTTACCTGTATTTCAAAACTATTAAGGGTTAATGATTTTGCTAACTTCTCTTTTGCTTCTTGGTTAATATTTAATATTATTTATAATTCATCACTTCATGGCCCTTGGATAAGGCGAAAAGCCATTGAAACTCACCACTAAAGACATTAAAAATCCAAAAACAAATCATGCAACAGATGTGCAATGAAATCAAAGGCAAATGTGACACTTGTATTTTGGCTCTAATCTGTCAAATTCCATCCTATATAATTCGTTAAGTGTGTTTAGCCAAATTCCTGTTCATAATTTATGTTGATTTGTGTGCATATTCTTAGACCGACTTCAATCCTAGTAAGAGTTTCTACCTCCAATTTGGTATGTTGTATTCTTCCACTATCTCAAATTCAGGAAGTGTCCACAAGCCTCCTCGCCTTTTCATTAATTAATTTTCCATGTAAATTAATATTTGACTAATCTTAATAAAATTATAGTTATATTGTGGAGGTATTCAATCCCAATTCATTGTGAAAGATAAAATGGGAAGAATACTAACTTCATTTCTATGATTAATTAGGATTACATATCTAAAATTACTTTACAAACTTGTGATTTTAAAATGCAATGAAATTAGAGGCAAATAAGACACTTTTGCATTTTGGCTCGAAGCTCTCAAAATCCATCCCCAAAACTCTCTAAGCATGTTGATCCAAATTCCTAGTTGGATTTTATGTTGATTTGTATGCATATGCTTTATACCAACTTTAATCCTAGTAACAATTGTTGTCTTTAACTTATGGTGTTATATTCTTTCACTATTTCAAATTCTGGAAGCTTTCATAACCCTCTTCACCTTTTCATTCATTTACTTGGGCATGTGAATTAACATATGGCTAATATAAATGAAACTATAGTTATATTGTGAAGGTATTCAATCATAATTCATTGTGGAAGTCAAAAGGTGAAGAATAATAACTTCATTTCTATGTTAAATTGAGAGTAATTTTCTAAAATTACTTTCCAAACATGTGATTCTGATATGCAATGAAATCCGACTCAAATAAGTCACTGTTTCTTTTTGGCTCAAATTTGTCAATTTCCATCTCCTAGAATTATCCAACTGTGTTAAGCCAAATTCTTGGTTGTATTTTATGTTGATATGTGTGAATCCAAGCAAAAATTGTTGCCTCCAACATAGGGTGTTATATTCTTCAACTATCTCAAATGCAGGGAGCTTTAACAAGATTCTTCAACTTTTCCTTCATTTACTCAGGTATCTGAATTAATGTCTAAATAATCTAAATTAATGTCTAGCTAATATCTAGCTTATCAACTTAGGTATTAGGGCTAAACATGTAGTGTTAAGTGGCACAAATGGCACAAATACCTTACCCACAATCCTTGCTTCCTCCACCACTGAGAGTAGATCAGTACCAAGAATATTTTTAAAAAAATTAAAAAACTTTATATTCTAGTCATTAGGCCAAGGAATTTTGTCCTTATCAAATTTAGAAATTACAACCAATATTTCCCTGAAGGATATTTCCTCATAAATAGCCATGTTTGCCTCCTCATAATTTAATATGGAGAAATCCAAAAAAAGTTCGATTATCTCAACTATATTAGTACTTCTTGGATTCTGAAAATCCTCATCAAAGTGATTCGCCCCTAGACCAAGTAGTTCATTAGAAATTATGAAAATATTAAACTCGCCACCCTCCATTTCCCAAATAGTGTTAGTACTTTTATTCGAATTTTGAAAATGATGAAAATACTTTGGCATTTTCATATCCAAGTTTCAACCAAGTGGTTTCCTCTTTTTCTTTTTAGGGAATCAATCTAGTGCATGAAACTTGTAGTTGAGCACAATTTATCCCTTTCTATATTGTTGTTCCTAGATGACACCAGAGGACTATCATAAAATTAGTCGTGATGTTGTTCACTATTCATTCCTATTTCAGAAGTGTCAACAAGGCATCAAGGGAACAATTTCATTTCTAGTTTAAATCCCTAAATACTACTATATGGTTCTTTAACAATAAAAACATGTCTAGTTTATGACTGGGTAAATGATTTTCCTTTGCATGCTTTAAGGAGGGTAACCTTTCTGTAGGATATTTGGCCTTTTTGTTGTCATATATTCGTCAAAATCAGCCATCAGAGATTTCCATTCTACTGTTACTTTAAAGTATAGTGCCAAATGTCAAATTCTTGGTTAGCTTTGATCCTAAAATTTATTTCGAAATTTTGAAGTGGTTTACCTAGTAGTCGCTGCCAGATAAAGGTTTCCAAACCATTGTTTCCAGTAGTAAATAGTGCATGAAATTAGGCCACCCATTTCCTCTAATATTGTGGATATATAGTAGGTTCTGCATGCACCCTTCCCTACTCTCAATAAGGTAGAAAACACACCAAATTTACTTTCCAAAATCTAAAAAGGCACTGCCCACATATTGTGACATGAGAATAGTGTAATTTTCAAGGTGCTAGACCCATTGTCAATGCACTGTAAGGATTAAGAACCTTTCTGCCATAAATTTGGTGAGAATATGTTGTTTAGTATCCTCCAAATTATGCCTCAAGTCAATCAGTTTGTGATTGTTATGGTTATGCACTAGAAACCCAATGTTGTTGTTGGAAAAAGTGTAGTACAAACCATTTCATTTCATCTTTGATTCTATGCTCTATGTATGACTAAATGTGTATTGACACTACCTTAACAATTGTAGCTACATTTCCCTTTAGGTTGTACCAAAAACAATTATACTCTTGAAAATTTCACCCTTCAACAGCTGAGTCTTATTGAGGCTGAATTTATTACTGTCAATGCAGATCTTAGATTGGTTCAATGGGGCCACAAATGTTTAAAATATCTCAACTCGAGGACTAGTGAACAAACACATGATATACCTGTTGGGAAAACAAGCATTCTAATTTTTCAACAAGGCTTTCGAAACAGAGAATCCCCATTTGGATCATGGATCTTCTTGTCTATCATTGAGGACTTGGATAGCATGGATTCTTAGCAAGCCTTGCATTAATACATTATTCTTGAACACAAGAATATCTAGATTAGAAAATCAAATAGCCTACATGTCATTTTGGCATATTTTTCTAGCAACTGGATATTTTTTGTGATAAAAAATTGAAGTGAGACTTTGAATTATCTGTGTCCTCCAAAATATGAACCTTATTCTTAGATTTATTTAATGGGTTGACATGATTACATAAATAATTTTTTCCGAAAGAATTTTTCTGGAAATCTGGAGATATGATTTCTAAACTTGTAAGTTCTTTTACTAACTTGAATGTTTTATCCTTTCCTAAATAATTTTTTGACATCACTTTTGGGTTTTTTGTTGTTAATTTTAGATTGGCCCTATGAAGTAAAAGAGCATCTCCACTGGTTTTGGTGTTTTGGTTAAAGAAAAAGGAGCAAAGGGTTTATTCAAAAGCTGGGTGCCAACTCTTCTTGGATATAGTGCTCAGGGTGCCTGCAAGTTTGGGTTTTATGAGTTATTTAAGAAGTAATAATGAGACATTACAAAGCTTGAGTATACTACCAAATGCAAGAAATTGATCTACTTAACATAATGTGTGTCTGCAGAATTTATTGTTGATATTTTCCTTTGTCCTTTTGAAGTTGTAAACATTAGAGTAAAACCACAACCTGGATTTGTTAGAGGATTATCTGATGGGCTTCCAAATTTTGTTAGATCAAGAGTTCTTGGGTGAGTTTTCCCCCCTTTCTTACATATTTTTTATCAATTTTGAATAAACTTTCATGTAGTACTCATGAAATTTGATTGTTTTTCCTCAATGAATGCAGTTTATACAAAGGCATAGGTCCATTTTGGGGATGCCAAATTCCTTGTCAGTATAAAATATTCCCATTTCCTATCATAAATATATATATTTGTATAAGATAGATGCTTATATTGAAGCTTTATACAAAGTATTATAATAACCTATGCTCTCTAGGGGTGAAAGTTATTTTTTTCAATGCTTTTAAATCTATTAATATATTGGCATACAAGGGATAAGTGCATATATTGTGTTTTTCTCTAAACAGTATTATGATAATCTATGCTCCTTTGGAGAAAAAAAATTCATTTTAACATGTCTTTTAATCTATTTCAGTGGACTGCATAAATTTGTAAGAACAATAAATGTGAGTCCAAACTGCCTCTTACTAGTGGAGGGATGGGGCCACCTATGTCACATGTTACTAGTAAAACTTGTTGTGATGGAACCAGTTTTGTTCAAATGGAAATTGTTTTTAAGAAATATTCCATAGGAGATACATGTGCTCAAGTTACAAGGGTAAAGTGGGATACATATCAATTTGAGCAAATACCTTCGCTGCCAACTACTCCTTCAGGTGATTTAACTAGATTTTTAGCTTCAATAAAGGCATATTCAAATAACATTATATCTCTTGTGGGTCTAGGTTCATATGGGGTAGTCGCATCATATTTGGAACTTCAAGGTAAGGAGTAAAAAGATTCATATCTTCCAAATGGTTTCACTGTTTCTTTTTCATCCAAGGTTAATCTTAATCATCAAATAACAACAGAGGAGCTACCTGGGAAGGTGGCATGGGAGAATCAAGGAGTAGAAAAAAAGGAAATGAAGTCCAAGGTTTTTATGGATGAGAAAATTTTAGGGTACAAAAACCAAGAACATGTTTTCTCTAAAGAATAATTTCCACCTTTTGATTTGAAATGATTGTATTGGTTTTGTTGTGCTAAGTGTCTTTTCACTTTATAAACATGTGCATACTTGATTCATTAGTTTGCTTAAGGATTGAGGTGTTGGTCCATGAATTATAGATGATTTTAGTGAATTAGAAGCATAAAATAAGCATATAAATAACACTAAACAAAAGTATAAAACAGAGAAATAAGTCACCACATTAAATTTACATAGCAAGCATGATGAAGCAGTTCACCCCTCCTAGGCTACATCTGTTGGTCTAGCTCCCAATGGCATTTCCATCTTTCATTATGTTAAAAATTTTGAAAATACATGTAGTTATAGTGCTCTAATGGTTGTTTTCTCTACACCAATGGCTCCAGAATGCTCCAATTAGTCAAAAAATGACTCTTCATTCACTCTGAACTGGCGAAGATTGAGTCTCCTACTATTTTTCCCAGAAACACCTAGAAAATCTCCACTAAAAGTGGAGAACTCCACTTAACTGGAGTTAAAATAGCAATCACCGTGACAAATAGTGTGCCCACTAGTCTTGACCGCTGAATAAACCATGGAAATTAAATTTTACGGTTGGGGTGGCCACATGCCAACCCTAAACCCGCGGGTTTTATAACCATCAGAGGTTAGCACCTTATCTGCAGAGTTAATGTTTTAAAACATGGCCATGTGAAATATATATATGAAACGGTTAGATGGCGGAGACTGCGGGTTGGATTGGTATTGACTGCAACAACTGAGGTTTTATGTTTTCCATGTGACAATATATATGGGAACCACTGGCGGGTTGGGATCGCTGGCGATTCCCAACCCCCCATACACCATTCCATTCAACCATAATACAAACCCATCGACATAAGATGTTAAGTCACAATGTATAGCGCAGTTGGTAAACCTCGTGTCTGCCTGGCAGGAGGTCTTGGGGTTGAGCACCAAAATTTTACTATGTGGTTCCAAGGCCACATGGTAGTCTCAGGGCTGGCCATGTGGTAGCTCCTGATTGGCCCACCAAAAACGTACAACCAATTTCACCTTGACACATTTCAACCCAATAATGGCTCTGAGGAAAGGAATATTCTTCAAAATATATTTTTTTTCTGACTATACCTCCACCTTGTTGATTGTGCATCTGAGTTAACCCTAGTCAAATTGTCGCAATTTTACTTGTTTGGCATTTCGATCAGAACGTGATATCTCCCTCATACGACATTTTTTCGAACCGTTTATAGCACCAGAATCAGGAAGACGAGTTCTACGCAACCATATTAGTTTCAACCAAATCTTGTAACTTTAAATTTTGAGCAAAATTTATGAACTCGTGATCACTTCTCCCCATTGGGAAGCTTTTGGGCCCCAAAAGACTTGATTGCATGTTCAGTAGATGAGGGTACAACTCCCTCGCCTTTCCAACCTCCATCCATATTTCATTTCTTGGTTTAGTGCCTTTGAGCCCAACTCGAAGGTAGTTAACACTTCCCCTCTTTGATGCTCTTGTCCTCCTGTCAAGAATTGTATCTTCTTTGAGCTCATCCAAAAATTTTGGTGAGAAATCTTCAATAGAAGGTAGCTGAACATCACTTCCTTGATCATCAATCAAAGGTGGCTCATACAAACGTAAGTTTTCAACATTAAAAACTGAATACATTTTCATATAAGAAGGCAAGTAAAGTTGGAATGCATTATTACCAACTTGATTTATTATCTTGAATGGACCATAGCGAATGGGTTTGAGCTTTTTACCTTCCCCTTGCATCCTTTCTTTGCTAATGTACAACCATACCTCATCTCCCTCTTGAAACTTGTGATCAACCCAATGTTTGTCATGCCTTTCTTTGTATTTTCTTTGACTTTTCTCAAGTTGTTCTTGAACTTGTTGATGTATAATCTGAATTTTCTCAATGAACTTTTGAGCCTTATCAATTTCAATAAGGCCATAAATTGCAACATCCTTCCCAAAAATGAATTCTAATGGCAATTTTGGAAAATACCCAAAGCATACTTCAAAAGGCGAGGTTTGTGTAGAAGAGTGCTTTGCCTGGTTGTAAGCGTGTTGAATGTAATGCAGTTGTTCATCCCACAACTTAGGATGTTCGTTGCAATATCCTCCCAATAGATGCACAACGGTTCTCTTCACCACCTCGGTTTTTCCATCTATTTGTGGATGAAAAGCGATACTCTCTTTCAACTTTGTGTCCATCATTCTCCATATATTTGACCAAAAATTCCCAATGAACCTGGAATCCCTATCACTAATAATAGAATTTGGCAATAAAAAATGAACCCAAACATGTTGAAAATAAATTTCAGCAGTTTGCTCAACATTAATGGTTTTCTTACATGGCATCAGTAGACACATTTTACTGAATATATTCACAACTACATAAAGATAATCATGTTGTTTTCTTGACATAGGTAGACCTCCAACAAAGTGCATGGAGACACACTCCCATCGCCTAGATCGTATCGGTAGTGGCGCGTATAACCCAAGCTTCCTATTACTAGGCTTACTTGTTGCACACATAGAACAACCTCTTATAAAATGTGACACACTATCTACCATGAGAGGCCAATAGCAATACCTTTGTAGATGCACCATTGTTTTTCTTACCCCAAAGTGTCCAACAATAAGAGATGAATGAGCTTCTCTCATGATACTTAGCCTCTCTCCTTGTGGAATACACAACTTTCCCAAATGAAACAACAAATTTTTGAGCATGTGATAATCTTTTTCTTCAACTTGATTCCCTTCACTCAAACTAGCATACACATATTGAAAATCAATGTCATGTGCATATTGTTCTATGTAACTCTCATGTACAACAGAATCATTTTTGAGTAAAGTAGAAGCACTAATGATTGGTCTTAAAATAATATCATAAAATTTATTGAAAATACCTTTCTAGTGCCTTACAACCAAGTGAAATTGTTGAAGAAATCCCATCCACCTGAAATGTCTTGATTGCTGCAATTTTTTTGTGACTGCAAGTACTATAATGGTTGGTGATCTGTATGTACAATAGTATCTTTACCCATCAAGTAGTTTTTCCACTTCTTGACACTTTTTACCAATGCATATAGTTCTTTGTCATATGTAGGATAATTAGTCACAACACCATTAAAATTTTCAAAATGAAAGGCGCTAGGCTTACCATGCTGCAAAAGTACTACGCCCATGGCATAGTCGCTAGAATCGGTTTGAATCTCAAATGGCTGTCTCAAATTTGGTAATTCAAGGGCTGGAGCTGAAATGATCTTGTATTTTAAAGCTTAGAAAGCTTTTTTTTGTTTTCCTCCCCATTGGAAGCCTTTCTTCGCACTTGTCACTGCATGCATAGGAACTGCGATGGATGAAAAGTTAGCAATAAACTTTCTCCAATATTGAGTTGCACCTAAGAAACTTCTTACCTCGGTAACTATTTTGGGTGTGGGACAATTCACAATGGCTTCCACTTTAGAAGGATCAATCCTCAATTATCCTCCTCCTACAATATGTCCCAAATAGACCAAAGAAGTCTTTTCAAACTCACACTTTGACAACTTAAGAAACAATTTCTCTTTCTTCAAAGTATCAAGCACTTTATTCACATGCAAGACATGATCTTCTCCTGTTTTGATGAAAATCAATATTTCATCTAAGTACACAATCATAAATTCATCAAGTAATGGACTCAAAACACTATCCATAACACACATGAAAGTTTCCGGTGCATTGCACAAACCAAATGGAATAACTAGCCACTCAAAGAGTCATTGTTTGGTTTTGAATGCAGTTTTCCATATATGACTTTTTGCAATTCTTACTTGATGATATCCACTTCGTAAATCTAACTTAGTGGAAAAAATTTCTTCTTTCAGCTGATCATTAAAATCATCTATTCTTGGGAGTGGGTAACAATTTTTTACCATAATCTTGTTCAAAGCTCGAAAATCTACACACATGTGCCAAGTCCCATCTTTCTTTGGTCTCAAGACTATGGGTGAACCGCATGGCGAGGTGCTTGGCCTTATGATGCATTTATCCAAAATCTCTTTGATTTTCATCTTTATTTCAAAATTCTCCATTATCAACATGTGATACATACCGATGTTTGGAAGAGGACAATCTTGCTGCAACTGAATATCATGTTGAATCTCTCTTTTTGGAGGCAATCCTGTTGGATCCTGAAACATCTCATGATGTGAGTTAACTACATCATATAAATCTGATTTCAACTCAGGATCACATCCCTCAAATGATTCATGATTAACATCAGCTTTAGGCTTAATCATAAGAAGAAAAAATTTCTTATTTGAATTTACCAACCTCTTTATCTATCGAGCATTTACCATAGAAATGTTTGTCTTCTTGCAATGAGCTATAACAATGAACTTCTTGCCATATTTGAATAAATGATACTTGTTCTCATGGCGATGGAAGACCGATTTCCTCTCATACAAGTAAGGACTCCCTAAATACAATACCAGTGATGTTAGGTGGAACCACAGCTAATTCAACCGTGTCAACAAAATTTGCAGTGATTGCAAACTGCAATATACATTTCTTTGAAACCTGTAGGTTTTCATCCTTACAAATCCAACCCAATGGATATGGTTTTGGATGTGGTATGGTCTCAAGATTAATTTTCTTGACCAAGTATTCAGAGATTAAGCTTTCTTGTGGCTCACTGTCAAACAATGTGTCAATATTGGTATGTTTACATATGACCCCACATGAAACAGTTCTATTATTTCTTCTTCACTTGGAGTCTTTATGTGATAGTTTGATGTACTGGTACTAGGTTTAGTTTCAATTTCTTTTCCCTTCATGTTCTTCAATCCCATGGTTGTAATCTTAGATTCATCACCTGAATCAGATCCTAAATCATGTTGAGATGTAGCAAAAATTTTCTGTTTCCCTTTGTTATTAAGGTTCTTTGGCCTCATTTCAGGATGTAATTTCCAACAATGAGTTTCATCATGGCCTTCTTTTAAACAATGTTTACAAACCAATTTTTCTCCCTCTTTCTTAAAATATGAATTCTTTTTGTTTTTACCTTTTGATGTATTTTCATTGGCTTTACCCTTAAAAGGTTTCTTCCTACCCTCTTCAAAAATGTTCTTCCCTCTAGCTTCTAGATGTGTGGCCTGAACACAGACTTCATCTAGATTGGTGGGGTTAAACATGAGAATAGTATGTTTTAGGTAGCTATATAAGCCTCCTATGTACTTGAGCAAAGTATCTTGGCTCTGCAAATCCACCCCTAATAAGAGAGCTCTTCTCCTAAATCCTTGGGTGTATTCTTGCACATTTTGTCCCTTTAATTGACTAAAGTTTTGCCAGTTCATGATGGCTTTCTACATATGAGCTAATGGATACAATTTTTTTTTTATAGTAGTAATGAAATTTGACCACGATAGAGTAATCTTACCATGTTTCTTGATTTCCTCCTTTGTCTTGGCTTCCCACCAAACAAGTGTTGCACCTTCCATTCTCAATGAAGCTAATTGGATTTTGGTATCATCATATTGAGGGTTCTATATTATCAAACAGACCTCCAAATTCCTAATCCAATTATCAAGACTTTTTGCATTGACTTCACCATTAAACATTGGAAATTCAAACTTAACATCAAGTTTTAAAAAAGGACTTTTACCAGTATTGTTTGACTTGAGTGGCTGATGTACTGAAGAATAAGTAGAGGATGATGATTATGAGGGTGAGGATGATGGCTCTCCATTCCCTCCATTTACTCCATTTACATTCTTTGAATTATCTTCATAATTGTTACCTCCTGAAGATCCTTGTCCTTCCTTGTGAAGTTTAGATCCTTCTCCTTCTAGTCTCTCATTCCTTTCTTGATAAAGGATTCTAATCATCTTATTCATGAAAAAAAATTCTTTCCTGAGCAATCTTTCTTCCTCCTTGGGATCAACTTATTCATGTATTTCTCCTCTCTATTGAGGCATGCTTAATGGAGATTCTGCTTCTTTAGGAGGTGAACTAGGTGGTGGAGATTGTGGCAATATTTCTCTCCTTTGCTTTCGCTCTTCTTGAGGCCCTTCTGCTTCCACCAATTTGCGTTCTCCTCTTTTGAGCTTGAGCCTTGTAAGCATATAAAACTTGCAAACAGTTAAACAATTCTTTGCACTAAACAACACCAGAGAATAAACTCTACCTCTAATACCAATCTGATCTGAAATGACTATATTATTTTTTCTGTGATAAGTGTCTTTTCAGTTATAAACATGTGCATACTTGTCTCATTAGTTTGCTTAATGATTGAGGTGTTGGTCCATGAATTATAGATGATTTTAGTGAATTAGAAGCATAAAATAAGCATATAAATAACACTGAACAATAATGTAAAATAGAGAAATAAGTCACCACATGAAATTTACACAGTAGGCATGATGAAGCAGTTCACCCCTCCTGGGCTACATCTGCTGGCCCAGCTCCCAATGGCATGTCCATATTTCATTATGCTAAATTTTTTGCAAATAGATGTAGTTACAATGCTCTAATGGTTGTTTTCTCCACACCAATGGCTCTAGAATGCTCCAATTAGTAAAAAAATGGCTCTTCATTCACTCTGAATTGGCGAAAATTGAGTCTCCTACTCTTTTTCCCAGTTACACCTAGAAAATCTCCACTTAAAGTGGAGAAATCCACTTAAATGGAGTTAAAATAGAAATCACCACTACAAATAGCACGCCCTCCAGTATTGACCGCCGAATAAACTGTGGCAATTAAATTTTTTGGCTGGGGTGGCCACATGCCAACCCCAAACACACGAATTTTATAACCATAAGAGGTTAGCGCCTTATCTGCGGAGTCAACGTTTTAAAACATGGCCATGTGACATATATATATGAAACCATGAGATGATAGAGACTGCAGGTTGGATTGGTATTGACCACGATGGATGAGGTTTTATTTTTTCCATGTGGCAATATATATGGGAACCGCTGGCGGGTTGGGACCACCTACGGTTCCCAACCCCCCTTACACCAGTCATTCAACCCTAATACAAACCCGTCGACATAAGATGTTAAGTTAAAATGTATAGCGCAGTTGGTAAACCTCGTGTGTGCCCGGAAGGAGGTCTCAGGGTTGAGCCTTGTAGACCGAACCAAAATTTTACTATGTGGTTCCAAGGCCATGTGGCAGGCTCAGGGCAAGCCATGTGGCAGCTCTTGATTGGCCTGCGAAAAAAGTACAACCAATTGCACCTTGACACATGTCAACCCAAGATTGGCTTTGAGGAAAGGAATATTATTCAAAGTATTATTTTTTTGCTGATTATACCTCCACCTTGTCAACCCTGGTCAAACTGTCACAATTTTACCTGTTTGTCATTTTGATCAAAATGTGATATCTCCCTCATATGGCATCGGTTTTTCAAACCGTTCACGGTGCCAGAGTCAGGAAGACGAGATCTACGCAACCATCCTAGTTTCAACCCAATCCTATAACTCTAAATTTTGAGCAAAATTTATGAACTCCTGATCACTTCTCCTTCTAATCACCTGTTAATTTTTAGTTAACAATCGTATGTTCTATGCTTAGAGAAATTTACTTCAATATTTCTTATTAGCTCAATTTAATTTCTTGTTTAGAAATCACATTAACTTTGATAGTAAATGCTGATAGAACATTACAAAATAACCAAAAAACAATCCAATACTAGAGGACACAATATTTTGGCAGATGCTAGGGGAAAACCCCAATGTGGAGAAAACCCTTTGATCAAATCTTCTTATTATTCTTCAAATTCAACAGAGAGAGAAAGTACAAATTACAGTGGTCAACAGGATGCCCTAGCCAACAAAGTCAACATTGGCAAACCAACAATATTCCTTCTCCAATGAAGCTCGGTCAAACCCAGTCAAACTCGGCCTCCAAAATCAATCAAAGTCAACCCAATTGTTTTTGCAAATAACTCGGTCAAACTTGGTCAACGATGCAGTAAAATTGTAGTCAAACTACCCAGAAATCTCGAAATTCATGCCACCAGCTACGACCTAGCAAGATCGGATCTTAGCCCAAAAATTGAAGTCAGAAAGTGAAGGTTGACCCTTGGTCAACACTAGTCAATGCTGATGTAGAATCCCTAAAAACAATTCGAAAATGAGAGTATGAATCTGACCTTACTTTCACACATGTGGATGAGAGAGAGAGCCTTCCATGAGGTTGTACGAACCAATGAGAGAGGAGAGACATGTGTGATGAGATAGTTTCCAAATGAGGAATGAGTCTCTGCTTTTTATATCCATCAGTGAGGGGTGGAGACACATCTTTTGGGGCTTATGTGCCTACATAACAATTATGGCTGACCTTGATAGTTTGCACATGTGTGAGAGAATAAATTCAAAATCCAACTTCTCCTCATTCAAACAAGATGACCTTTAGATGAATCTTGCACCTCTCAGAAAGAGGAATCCAAAAAAGACATCATCTCGACCATATGAGCATTCCAAAGTGGACTTTGGTCATAGTTTCCAAATTTAACATCATCAAAGTATATTGGTTTTGTTATCGAGTCACTATGTGTTGAAGGGGACAGTTTGTGGGCGTTCACAACTCTTTCGCCTCAAGTATTATGGTAGTTTTGACAAGCCACTAGGAAGGTACCTCAAGGATTATTTGTTTGACCAAGTAGATTTTTTCTTCATGCTTTTTTATTCTTCTATAGTTTTCAAGAAGTTTTTTTCTTCATGTCTATTTCTTCTTATGTAGTTTTCTCTTTCTATCTTGTATAATTTGTATTTACACAATAATAATTGTCAAATTTTGATGTAATAAAATACCAAAAAAAATACAAAATTCATGTTGACATTTCTGTAATGAACCCTCAAAAGCACATGTTCTTTGCTACACACACTGTCAGGGAAACTTCATGATATTGGTAAGATAGTTACCTTTATTGTTGACATTTCCTAATGAACGTGAAGGAAAAATATGGATGTGGTATAGGTGCTTAAAATGTACATGAAAATATGGAGTTCCAAAAGAAACATGATAAACCCCACCTTGCCTATCTGATGCTCCATGAGATTTATCCTTTGAAAACTTCCTAGAGCTTAGTTTTTCTAATGATGTTGTAGAAAGTAAAGTTTTTGGTTGTGGTCATTCATTACATTGAGGCTCCATGCTACCATAACAACCAAGGTGCCAACCCAAAAACTGTGAATCTCCAGGGCTCCAGACACCCTCAAGACCATAACCAATTCATTTTGTTAGTTATTCCAAAACCCAAGTGGCACACCCTTCTCTGAGATGGCCAATCCCTCTACAATGCCCACCTTCCAAGGTTCACCAACTGGTTGCTAGAATTTTTGTCGATTCTAGAGTACGAGCATGAGACTCGCCAATAATAAAATTGATGTAACTTCAAAACCCAACACAAATTCCATCATACTTCAAAACTGATGTAACTTCTTAGTGTACATTTTTGCTGGAATCCTCAATTCAAGGACATCCTCAATTCCCTGTGCACGAACAGGTTCCATAGATGTTTGTCACACCCCACATTGATGGGTGTGCAACCCAACACATATTACATCATAATTCAAAACTAAGATAACTTTTGAGTGCACATAGTGTTGGAATCCTCAATTCAAGGACATCCTCAGTTTGTTATGCATGAATAGTGTCCAAAGATCTTTCTCACACCCCACATTGATGGGTGTGCAACCCAGCACAAATTCCATCATACTTCAAAACTGAGATAACTTATGAGTACACATTTTTACAAATGGCCATCATAAAGACTTCCAACCCATGAATATCTCTCCAAAACTGAAATTCTTCCCTTGCAACTATCTGGTAGCATACAATATTGGTTCTGCTACCTCAAATTTAATTCAAGTTTTGTAGGATAAGGTCAATCTTTTGTCATAGGAAGAAACTCATCCTCATAACGTTTTTCTCTGAATTAAAACATAGTGCTGGAATACTCAATTCAAGTACATCCTCGATTCCGTGTGCAGGAACAGGGTCCAGAGATCTTTGTCACACCCCACATTGATGGGTGTTCAACCCAACAGAAATTCCATATTACTTAGAAACTGAGATAACTTCTGAGTGCACATTTTTGTAAATGGCCATCGTAAAGACTTCCAAACCATGAATATGTCTCCAAAACTGAAATTCTTCCCTTGAAACTATCAGGGAGCATACAATACTAGTTTTTCTACCTCAAATTTAATTCAAGTGTTGTAGGATAAGGGCAAGCCTTTTTCATAGGAAGAAAATCATCCTCATAGCTTTTGTCTTTGCATGAAAACATAGTGTTGGAATGAATATCATCAACCTCACCATCATCTGCCAGTCCCTCACTAATGAAGTCATTGTTTAGCTCCCCACTCTTGTTGAAATTCAAAATAGATTTCTTGTCTTCTACTCCCTTAGAGATGCTGAGATTATTTAGCCACAAGGGTTTGCTTCAGTCTTTCCAGAAAATTCAACTATATTATTTCTATCTGACCATTCTCCCTTTTTTTATAACATTCACTTGTTCACTGGTGAGTTCACTATTTAGCTTTACAAGAGTAACCTCAAGCTGGAGTGGTGTCTGAATGTGGACCTGGACATAAGGAAGTGACTCATTTTTCAATGCTCAAACTGAATTTCTACCAAAAGATGTCCAGGACAGGGCCATTCACCATAATTATAGACCCTCATTTTTAGTCTGCTTTATTTTTCCATGAAATTATTTATCATAATATTTGTAGGTATTATAAATGGGAGAAGCACTGAAACACACCACAAATGATTTGAGATTGTTTTTCTTGAGAAAAGTGTCTAGATTTCATTCTACTTAAGGGTTTCTATGGTATCTTACCTCTAGATCTGCAGTACCCTCTCTAAATGTACCAACATTGATGTCTCTTTCCAATTATATGTTGCCTTCTCCATCTAAGATAGCAACAACTTCTTCAAATTATGGCCTCAAAACTTCCTCTGTGAGCTTGTAAAAAAATGTTTTTATTTTTTTCTTTCATCAAATGTACCATGTAGTGTTGAATCCTCTCTCCACTTACCCTTTTCCAGCCCTTTCAACCACCATGCTTTAAGAAATATTCTAAACCATGAAGTAAACTTTAAAACTACACCTAAAAAATTTCCACAATGTTCTCTCTGCTTATTCCACTGAATTAGGCTGCTTTATATTTTGGAAGCAGTTTTCATATTATTTTTTTATTTTGAACTTATGAACTCTTACTTAATTTATGTAACTCATGATTTTTCTAGAGTACCCATAATTGTGTATGAAAACTAATTATGGGTACTCCAGAAAAAACACGAGTTACATAAATTAGTGAAATTATTGATTGTCATTTTTAGCTCCCCACCCTTATTGAAATTCAAAATGGACTTCTTGTCTACTACTCCCTCAGAGATGTTGAGATGATTTAACCACAAGAGTTTGCTTCAGTCCTGCAAGAAAATCAAACTATATTTTTTCTATCTAACCATTCTCCCTTTTTTCTAACATTCACTTGTTCACTATTGAGTTCACTATTTAACTTTACAAGAGTAACCTCAAGCTGGAGTGGTGTCTGAATGTGGACATGGACGCAAGCTAGTGAATCAATTTTCAATGATCAAACTGAATTCTACCAAAATATGTCCAGGACAGGGCCATTCACCATAATACTTGACCCTCATTTTTAACCCACTTTATTTTTCCATGAACTTCTTTATCATTATAGTGGTAGGTGTTATAAATGGGAGAACCACTGAAACACACCACATGTGATTTGTGATTTTTTTTCTTAAGAAATGCATCTAGATCTCATTCTACATCAGGGTTTCCATGGTATCTTCCCTATGGATCTATAGTACCCTCTCCAAATCTACCAGCAACGCTTGTTGGGTGTGGAGGCTGATTATCTTTTTTATTTTGTATCACAACGTTGGACCCCTGTACCTTAATGGGGCGACAACGCTGCCTGTAATTAAACTTTTCCTGGGGGGTCCACGGGGGGCGACTGTGACGTTCTTGACCTCCCCCCTGGCGGGGGGTTTTATGGGCAGCGCCCCCAAAGCTAAAAACAGATGTAAAATTGCCTTCTTAAAATATAGTAATTTCTAGTCAATCTGGGCCGTTTAAGAGAAGGATGTTCTGAAGGTAGAAGTTATGTTTAGTTTAGGGTTTTTTTCCCTAGAAGGCAACCCCTCACTTGTATGAGGGTATTGTATTGTGGTTGTGTATTGTATGTGTATTCTCAGAGAGAGAAACAGATAGGGAGACTGTGAGAGAGAACAAAGGATATTATAGTGGATCTGTTGTAGGTTGTGTCTCTTCATTTTGCTAGATAATAGAAAGGAAGGATTGGTTGTTCAGGGTGAACATAGCCCAAACTGGGTGAACCACGTATATCTGTGTCTCTCTAGTTTTATGTGTTTTTTGTGCTTGTGTTTTCCGCATATTTTATGTGTTGCATTTCTTTGTAATATCTAATTATCTAACAACTGGTATCAGAGCCGAAGGTCTATTTTGCTGATAACCGTGCTGGAAAGAAGGGTTCCTCATTCGAATGGGAGCAATGGTGGAAGATGATAAGTTGAGGGTTAAGAAATTTAATGGAAAAAGCTTCCCGCTGTGGAAGATGCAGATGAAATATTATCTGTATCAAAAATATCTGTACCTACCATTGAGCGGAAAAACAAAGAAGTCGACAACTATGACAGACGCAGAATAGGAGATTCTCAATAGAAAGGCACTCATAACAGTACAGTTGTGCCTCGCGGCATCAGTAGCCTTTAATATTTTGAAGGAAACAACAACATAGGGTTTGATTAAGGTGTTGGAGAAACTATATGAAAAATCCTCAGCCTCAAACAAGGTATTTCTTATGAAAAAATTATTTAATATGAAGATGTCGGAAGGTGGATCTGTTGTAGACCATTTAAATGATTTTAATACAGTTACCAGTCAGTTGAGTTCTGTAGGGGTAAAATTTTATGATGAAGTTAGGGCTATGTTATTTTTTTCCTCATTGCCAGAAAGTTGGAATGGTTTAGTTATCACCATTAGTAACTTTGTCTCTGGATCTAGTACTTTAAAGTTTGATGATGTTGTTAGTGCTATCCTGAGCGAGGAAATGCAACAGAAAAGCTCCGGTGAAACATTAGATAATGCTTTGAGTGCAGAGTCTAGGGGAAGAAAAATGGAAAGAGGAAAGATCTCAGCATATTGCAGAAAATCAAGGAAAGGCGGATCCAATTCTAGATCAAGGATAGTATGTTGGAAATGCAAAAAGAGAGGACACATAAAGAAAGACTGTAGATCTCGGAAGGGAAAATAAGGAGACACATAGCAAGAAAACAAATCATGAAGCAAAGGTGACAGGTGATGTGTTACAAGAAGCTTTGATTCTTTCTTTCGAAAATGTTACTGATTTCTGGGTGGTAGATTCAGGGGCCTCATTCCATGGCACACCTGATAAGAAATATTTTCATGAGTATGTTCAAGGAGATTTTGGACAAGTCTGTTTGGGTGATGATAAACCCTGTAAAATTGTTGGAATGGGTAAGGTTCTTGTAAAATAACAGAATGGAAACCAATGGCTATTAAAGAAGGTAAAGCATGTTCGAGATCTAAATAAAAATCTAATTTCAATAGGGTAGTTAGGCAGTGAAGGCTATGTGACAACTTTCCCAGATAAAACTTGGAAGGTCACCAAAGGAGCCTTGGTAATAGCAAAAGGCGAAAAGGTTGGTACATTGTATTTATGCAATGGTATTTCTAACTCTGTTAATGCTTTAACTTCGAAACGAGCAGATGCAACATTACGACATCATAGGCTCAGACACATGAGTGAGAAGGGGATGAAGATTCTTCACTCAAGAAAATTTTTTCCAGGTTTGAAGAATGTTGATTTGGATTTTTGTGAGAATTGTATTTATGGAAAACAAAAGAGAGTCAGATTTCTTAGAGTTGGGAAAGAAAAGAAGAGAAAAAAATTAGAGTTTGTGCATAAAGATGTATGGGGACTTGCTCAAGTATCATCTCCGATGGCTCTCGTTATTATGTTACTTTTATTGATGATGCAACTAGAAAAAATTGGATTTATTGTATTCAGAAAAAATCTGATGTATTTGATACTTTCAAGAAATGGAAAGCTTTGGTTGAGATTGAGACATAAAAGAAGTTGAAGTGTCTTAGATCAGACAATGGAGGTGAATATTGCAACAAAGAGTTTGATAGGTACTGTTCAGAGCATGGAATTCACAGAGAGAAGATAGTTCCAAGAACAAAGAAAATGGTGTGTTAGAAAGGATGAACATAACAATCATGGAGCATGCAAGGTGCATGAGATTGCATGCAAGATTGCCTTTACAATTTTGGGCAGATGTTGTAGATACTATTGTTTATCTAATAAACAGAGGGCCTTCAAGTTCCTTGGATGGTGGTATTCCAGAGGAAGCATGGACAGGTAAAAAGGTTAAATACTCTTTTTTAAAGCCTTTTGGTTGTGAGGCCTTTGTCCATATTAATAAAGAAAACAGAACAAAGCTTGAGGAAAAATCAAAGAAATGTACCTTTATTGGATATGGTGTTAATGATTTTGGTTATCACTTACATGATTATGAAAATCACAAAATCATTAGGAGCAGAGATGTAATATTCAATGAAAATTTATTGTATAAGAATCAGTTGTAGGAAAAGAAACAAGAAAAAGAAAACAAAGAATACACAGTTCTTGATGAGATCATAAAAAAATTAAAGGTGCCTGAAAATAACAATAATAAACAACCACAACAACAAAAACCACCACAACAGCAACATGCACCTCAAACACTTGACAGTGGTGTCAAAATATCTACCAGGATAAGTAGACCCCCTGAACAATACTCTCCTTCATTATATTATTTATTATTGGTTGATTCTGGTGAGCCTGAATGTTATGAAGAAGTAATGCAGGTTGAAACCAGGAAGAAGTGGGAGCTGGCCATGGAAGAAGAGATGGAATCCTTAATACACAACAAGACTTGGGACTTAGTCAGGTTTCCTGCAAGTAAAACAACATTGCAGAATAAATGGGTTTAGATGGAGGAAAACAGAGGTACAAAGCTAGACTTGTGGTGAAGGGGTTTGCATAGAAGAAACGTATTGATTTTGATGAAATATTTTCTCCTGTTGTTCAGATGACTTCAATCAGAACTATTTTAATTCTTGTAGCAGTGGAAGATTTGCATCTTAAACAGTTAGATGTAAAGACAACATTTCTCCATGGATATTTGGAGGAAGATATCTATATGTAGCAACCAGAAGGATATGAGGTCAACGGAAAGGAAAATTTAGTGTGAAGGTTAAAGAAGAGCCTGTATGGCTTAAAACAGACTCTAAGGCAGTGGTAGCTAAAATTTGACAGGTTTATGTCTGAACAAGGTTATACTAGATGCACTCTGATCATTGTGTTTATTTGGAAAAAAAAATGATGGAAGCTATATTATATTGTTATTGTATGTATATGACATGCTTATTGCAAGGTCTAACATGCAAGAAATAAACATGCTCAAAATAAAAATTGAAAATTCATTTGCAATGAAAGATTTGGGAGCTACAAAACAAATCCTTGGTATGAGAATAACTAGAGACAGGAAAAATCACAAATTAACAATGTCTCAAAATGAGTACATACAAAAGGTGTTGAAAAGATTTAATATGGAGAATGCAAAATGAGTTAGTACACATTTTGCTAGCCATTTCAAACTTACTAAGGAGATGTGCCCCAAGACACAAGAAGAAATGGATTATATGTCTAAAGTTCCATATGCATCAGCAGTTGGAAGCTTAATGTATGCAATGGTCTACACAACGCCTGTTATTGCACATGAAGTGGGAGTTGTAAGCAGGTACGTGAGCAATCCAGGAAAAGAACATTGGATGGTAGTGAAATGGATTCTCAGATATTTGAGAGGTACCACAAATCAAGCATTATGCTTTGGTGCTTCAAACATTTCTCTATAGGGATATGTTGATGCAGATATGGAAGGTGACAGAGATAACAGGAGGACCACTACAGGGATGTATTTACTGTAGGTGGAACAACTATTAGTTGGGTTTCAAAAATCCAAAGTGTTGTTTCACTTTGAACAACAGAAGTAGAGTATGTTGTTGCTACAGAGGCTAGTAAGAAAATGATTTGGTTACAAAGGTTTATGGATGAATTGGGTAAGAAGCATGATATGGGCATGTTATACAGTGATAGCCAAAGTGTCATTAATATTGTAAATAATTGAGCTTTTCATTCCAAGACTAAACACAGACATCTCAAGTGCCATTTCATACGGTCAGTGTTGGAAGATGGACAGTTGAAGCTGGAAAAGATACACACTAGCTAGAATCCTGCAGATATGCTAACAAAAGTTGTAACCAGGGAGAAACTGAGAATATAATCAGTTTCAATTGGTCTTCAAGTATGATGATGAAGATGAGAAACAACCAGGTCCAAAGTGGAGTCATTGTCTAGCAAGTGAAGTAGCGGTGGAGTTGCTACAATCAGTCTCCAAGTGGGAGATTGTTGGGTGTGGAGCCTGATTATCTTATTTATTTTGAATCACAGCATTGGAACCTTGTACCTTAATGGGGCAGCAACTCCGCACATAATTAAACGTTGCCTGGGGGGGGAAGGTCGTGGTGGTTGGCAACATGAGCGCTCTTGGGGCATGGGTTTTGAGGGACAACGCTCCCGAAGCTAAAAACAGATGTAAAATTGCCTTGTAAAAGTATATTAATTTCTAGTCATTCTGGGCCATTCATTAGGTGGATGATATGATGGTAGAATTTATGTTTATTTTAGGGTTTTTTTCCCTAGAAGGCAACCCCTCGCTTGTATGAGGGTATTGTATTGCGGCTGTGTATTGTATGTGTATTCTCAGAGTGAGAAACATATAGGGAGATTGTGAGAGAGAATAGAGGATATTACAACAGATCTGATATAGGTTTTGTCTCTTCATTTTGATGGATAATAGAAAGGAAGGACTAGCTGTTCGGGGTGGATGTAGCCCAAACTGGGTGAACCACATATATCTGTGTCTCTATGGTTTTATGTGTTTTGTGTGATTGTTTTTTCAACATATTTTATGTGTTTCATCTCTCTGTAATATATAATTATCTAACAGTGCCATCTCTTTCCAATTATATGTTGCCTTCTGCATCTAATATAGCAAAAAAATCTTCAAATCATGGCTTCAAAGCTTCCTCTATGAGCTTGTAAGAAAATTTTAATTTTTGTTTTCTTTCATCAAATGTACCATGCAATGTTGACTCCTCTCTCCACTTAGCCTTTGCCAGCCCTTTCAACCACCATACTTTAAGAAATATTCTAAACCATGAAGTAAACTTTAAAGCTACACCTAAAGCATTGCCACAATGTTCTCTCTTCTAATGCCACTGAATTCGGTAGCTTGAAATTTTGGAAGTAGTTTTCACATTATTTTTTTTATTTTGACCTTTTGATATCTTACATAATTTATGTAACTCATGATTTTTCTGGAGTACCCATAATTTTGTTTGATAGTTAATGACTATTCTATACTAATATATTAGACTTGCGTTCTTCCCAAATTCAATGTGAGAGGTTTGGAAGTATGATTGCATGTTTATGATATTCCTCCATAAATGTTTTGTCTCTGCATTTTCCACGTTCAAAATTAGAGTTCGATGATCCACATCAACAAGATTGGTTTAGAAAGGAAGCTGCAAAGGTACTTTATGAAATAGATTATACATATGGGTATATGTTTGCTAATTAATTTATATGCCTATCATACCTATGGCATATGACCCCTCAAATCCAAACTAATGTGCATTTTGATGCAAATGTACATGTAGATAAAGTGGAAATGTTGTTTAGATAGGTTTTTAATTTTCTCTGTTAGATAGGATAGAAAATCACCACATATGGATCCTTTTATTATGGTATTAAGGTTACTGAGTCAAGGAGTAAAATTGCATAGCTTGAAGGAATGTTGCATAAAGAGATAGTTGAATTTGAGGTGATATTATAGATGTATATAAAGGAGTTTTAGTATACTTTAGGTTGTCTAACATGATATTATGCTAGAATAATCTTTCGATTTAATACATATTTCCTTATTTGTTTATAGAAATTGATTAGTTGGAAATAATTTCTTCATAGAGTAATTTATTCTTTTAATGAAATCTGTCAAATTCAAATAAGGTTTGTTGCAAGAGGCATAATTAGTGACAGGCATGTTGGAAGAACTGTTGCTGATATTTCAAAGCTAAAAAGTATAAGGCGTCTTCTTCTTTATGAATCTTATGAATGATATCGTCATCTTTGCAATTATTCATAACTGAGTCATATATACTCACTATTTTTTACTTTTTGGCATGCAAATCAGCCTTTTAAAGGTAGATTTTTATGCTGTCACAACAGATTTATATGATTCAGAAGGTAAAAAATCAATCTTTAGTGTAATTGTGGATCTTAGGTTTTATAATTGTAGGTTATTTATAGAATATAATTGTCTTCAAAGTTTCATTTTTAATTGAGTATTCAATCGAACATATTGAGTATCTTATACATAACTATTTGTGATTTAGTATCAACTCTTTTGGTTCATTAGAATTAAGTCCATTTTTTATTGGAAGATAATTAAACAAATTGATTTTTCCCAATGTTTTGCAGTCTTAAAATGAACTAATTACTGTGTTATTGTTTGGTGTCCACTGCTGAAAAGAGATACTCTTACTGTGATAAGTTTCATTTTTTTATTTTTTTTTTGGTTGTTGTCATGTTTTGAGTGTGGACTTGTGAAATTCCAAATCACATGTTGCTTTATGTGAAGGGAATATATATATATATATATATATATATATATATATATATATATCCCCCATGGTTCCTTGAAGATATGTGTTACATTTGCACATAAGTTTAGATATCATTCAGATATCTAAAATTTCTAATTTTAATTTGAATATTTATGTGATAAAGGAAAGACAAAGGTCCCAATTAAAAAAATTCACCCAACAACAACAACATTGAGATTTTTCTTTCATTCAACCTGTAACATATTGCATATGTCTTCATCAATGCTCTTCTTCCATATGCTATCCACTTATGACATTTCCTTTGCAATATTTGGTAAATTTGCGAGTTATAGGTCATTTGTAGGCTATACATGTCTTCAAAGTTTCAATTCTAATTGAGTATTCAATTGAAAATATTGACTCTCTTATACGTAACTATTTTCTCTCCACCCACTTTTCATAACATCCATAAGCATTAGGTAGGGACCTACAACTTCGATGATGTTTTTCTTGTTTAGTAAAAGATTGTTGAGACTTTAATTTATTGAAACTTGTAGAATTTAAAATCTATAAAGTTTCAAGATATAATTTTTAAAAGTCTAATTCTTCAAAGGGTTCTAGCTCAATGGAAGATCATCTTGTTTACAAGCAGGAGGTTGGTGGTTTGATTCCATCGTTCCCTGATATTCATATGGAATGGAAGTAATTACTTTTTTGTGACAGAGGCTCTTTTGACCATCACCAATGAGCTTATGGTGATATTTTTTTACCCTCACCAAAATATGAAATGGTGACGGTTAACGAACACCACCATATATATGCATCAATAGTGATGACCATGAAAGGTCTGTCACCATAAATCATTGTTGTTGATATGAAATGGTGATGGTCATTGTTTGTCATTATAATCATGATAAACCTTGAAGTCACCAATGATCTTGTGATGACATTTTTTTACCCTCACAAAATATAAAATGGTGACGGTCAATGAACGTTGTCATATATATGCACCAATATCGACGACCATGAAAGGTTCATCACAATAAATCGTTGTCGTTCATATGAAATGGTGAAGGTCACTATTCGTAATTATAATCAATATTTGTGATGGACCTTGAATGTCACCACAACACATACTTTCGGCAACACCACCTTTGGTGACATTCAGGTTTTTGGTGATCGAAGATATTGTCCATCACCATTACTCATATCAAATGGTGACGGTCACTATCCGTCATTATAAATCATTATTGGTGACGAACCTTGAATTTCACCACAACACTTATACTTTCGGCGATGCCACCTTTGGTGACGTTCATTTTTTGGTGATGAAGGCTCTTTTGACCATCACCAATGCGCTCATGGTGACATTTTTCGCCCCTCATCAATGTCCTCTTTTATTATAGTATAATGTTGGTTGAGAACCCATTCATGAGGGTAGGTAAGCCCTTACTATTGAGGATAGTGAGCTATTGGAATCTAGACCAGGAGGCCTTCATGGTTCAGGGGAACATGGTTGAGCTTGCTATCCAGGACATCTATTTTTTGATCAGACTCCCTCCACTAGGGGTGGTGGGAAACATACATCCATTTTTACTATGTGGGTGAAATATATCAGATTTCATGGAGCACCATTATAGATTAGATTCTTGTGAAAAGGGCATGACCATTCTGATCAGTGATCTAGAGCGGCTAGAGAAATGGG
Organism: Pinus albicaulis; assembly: GCA_034641835.2. NCBI lineage: Eukaryota > Viridiplantae > Streptophyta > Pinopsida > Pinales > Pinaceae > Pinus > Pinus albicaulis. The sequence goes on along the minus strand of CM076578.1, from coordinate 1,609,900,881 downwards.
TTGTTGCCGTAGTAGTAATGTGGATCCTGGGCAAGAACGCATTCCAACACATCACTAGGGGGCAGATGATGTTGGTAGAGAGTGTTTTGAGCGGGACCTACTATGGGTGGGCCCATATGATGTTGTCATCAGTGAAATGATAGTTATCTCTATGCAAGAAATAGGTGAACAATGATTTTTATTTTGGTACAGTTTTGTGCTTGTTCTTCTTTGAGAAGATCCCCACGCTTTGACCTCATGTGCAGATCTAGGATCGGGGCCCATAGGATCCCAGGATGCGCCACTAGGGGCAGATGTTGAAGAGAGGAGGAGGAGGGGGAGTCAGATGGGTGTTCCAACTCGAGTTTTTTGTACACTAGGATAACATGCCGTTGTACACAGACGACTATCCATACAATGGTATGAACTTTTAGGGGGACCCTGACTTTCCATTTCTGCCTGGTTAAGCATGGGGACCAGATGGTAAGTGAAATTTGTTATATATTATGCTGCATTTAAAGATTTTAGAATATGTATGTGGTACTAATTTGTGACTTTTGGTATCCAGATATAACACTGGTGAAGCCGACAAGGTACGTGGGACGATCCATGGCACCAGGGGTTGTGAAATCTAGTGGAGCGAGCAGACCAGAGACCTGATTGTGAGGCTCTGCTAGAGGATGTATGTTGCATGCGTGATATGTTGCTAACTAGTGTATTAGAGAGTAGATGGCATGATCTTGAGGACAAATACATTGAGGGATGCATAGGGCTTCCCTATGATTGGCGAGGGGTCATGTGACGCATGACGATGGTAGGGAAGGTAGTTTGGGATCTACTAGTTAGTGGAGCGGAGCCATTAGCTGTGGACCCTCCGTATAGTGATTAGATGTAGGAGCACGTGGTGCCCCCAATTTTGATTTTTGTAACATGTTGTGGGCATGTCAGATGTATTTAGAGTAGTGGAATCCAAACATTTATGATTTTTTCGATACATAATATGGATATGCATATTTTAATATATGACAAGTATATGGTTCTCCATTTGTTTAATTATTTCCTTCTATTAAATACATGTGGTAAGTGCCAATCTAGAATATTGTTTGCAATGGTATATACGTAGTGATTCTGGGCTCTAGGTACATGAATGGATGTAATGGATTCAAATTCACTCATTAAGAGCTTCACTCGTAAATATCTTCTAAAAAGGATATGGTTATTCACACAATACATGCCATTCAATTGGATGAAAATCAACAAGGAATATAAACGAACATGAATATGAAGGACGCGATGAGCAAGGGAATTGACTAACAAAACTATCACTGCATCATATTCGGCTTAGTTATTGGTAGCAGATCCAATGCATACGCCATTGGAGAGGACCAAAAAATGCAAAGGGGTAAAAATGGCCCAAGCTACCAAGGCTAGATTCCGGGAGAAGAAACTTGCACCATCAGCATGGCCAATATACGATGTGGATGATGGATCCATTTGAAAGGCGTTGCAAGACAACAAATTAGATGATGATGGAAAATTCAAGCTACCTAAATGCATGACAGAAATAAATACATGCATGTCAATGGGATATGCTATGGGTAAAATTTCTTGAGGTAAAGTGCAGTGCAGGGGTTAGGAAGGAATTGGCCTTAGAAATCCTCTAGAAGATATGACCCCTTGCCTAAATCCTTACTAATGATGTAAGTTCCTAGCCATAATGAGTCCAAATTCGCATGACCAAGGACATCATGATCCTGGTCATACACTAGAAAAATATTGCCTTAGTGGAAGGTATGAGGGTGGAAGTTTTAGTCATATTGAGCTTTGGTGTGCTTCTTAACCACTTCAATGGTTTTCAATGCAACACGACGGTCTTTGGAAGCACGCTCAAGCATGATAAGTCTTTGTTCTAAAGGTTGGGTGTCAGGGAGAAGTTTGATGGCTAGGTGAAGGGACAGGGTTTCACACTTGATTGGTAAGACTTCCTTCTCGCCAAAAACAAGGTGGAAAGGAGTAAACTTGGTGGTTTTTTTAACATAATTTCTATAGGCCCACAAAGCAGGGAATAACATAAGGTGCCAGTTGGTTTTGTGCTTGTTTTCCATCCATTGAAGCATAGTTTTAAGGATTTTATTGACCGCTTAAACTTTTCCATTCCCTTGGGAAAAATAAGATGATGAATATTGGTGATCAAAGCACAACAGAGAGGATAGCTCATGCCATATCTCATCTTCGAAATTTTGACCATATTCAGAGACCAATTGTTTCAGAACCTTGAATCGAGAGATAACATAGTTAAAGAAAAAGAGAGTTTCGGTAGCCATCGTGTTATTGAACATTGGCATGGAATCAACCCACTTCGTGAAAGAATTGACCACCACGATGGTATACTTGTGGTTACTAGTAGCTGGAGGTTGAAACTCCATAAATTCAATGGCCCACTTAGCAAAGGGACAGGCTAATATGACAGGATGGAGGGGAGCAAGTGGAGCTCGCGCCTTTGAGGCAAATAATTGGCAATTGGAATAGTGTTAGACTACTTCAATACAATCACAAAAGAGAGAAGGCAAAAAATACCCAACATGCATCATTTTATGGGCAGTGGCCAAACCGAAGAGGTGGCCACCACAAGCACCACTATGGAAAGAATTAAGTACTTTCTCAACCTCAGCATGCTTGAGACAATGACAAAGGAAAAAATCAACACCACGATGATACAAATCGTCACCAATGAGAAGGTAGCGTGGGGCTTGGTGTCATATACATCGTCGAGCATCACGATCAAGATGGGAAGAAAACTTCTAGGTTTGCAAATAGATAAGGATGTCACCATACCAAGGATAGTCTGAAGTAATGGCAAACAAGTGTTCATCGGGTAAATCATCATTGAACGGTGGATCACGTGTACTAGTAGGCAATTCAAAAACAAGTTCAGTGAGGGCTAAAACTTTCTTACTCTTGGGTGTGACAAATTCAAGATCAAACTCCTGGAGGATAACGATCCAACGACCATATTTCCCATTAATGATCCGTCGACTCCATAGGAAATGCATGGGGTTGGAATTGGTCATGACCTTGATGGAACATTTAAGGATATAATGACGAATTTTTTGGACCAAGAACATAATGGTCAATGCGAACTTCTCTTCATGTGAGTAGGACATAGGGGTCTTACAAGGTTTTCGTTGACATAATAGATAACAAGTTCATTTTTGGTGTCATCTTCCTGAATGAGAAACCTAGCGACCGAGTGGGTGGAGGATGAGGTATACAGGATGAAGTCCCTCTCAAAGTTAGGAGAAATAATCAAGGGAGCAGAAGTAAGAGCATGTTTTAGGGAATCGAAATACTGTTTGACATAGTCATCCAAAACAAATGAAATCTTAGATCAAAGGAGTCTTAGAAACCCATGCACAGTGGTGGCATAGTCAAGGACGGACCAACAAAGTAAGTTGGCTTTACCTTGGAGGATTTGTAACTGGCGCAAGGTACAAGGAATGGGAAACTCAATAATGGCTTGAAATTTGAGGGGATCAAGCTTTATACCATCTTTGGAAATGATGAATCCCAAGAGATGGCCGAAAGGAACACAAATGACACACTTCAATGGGTTTAGGTGGATATTATACTTGCGTCATCAGAGAAATATAGTACGCAAATCATGAATGTGTTGTGCCAGAAGCCTAGAACAAGCAGTGAGGTCGTCAAGGTAAGTAAAGAATACAATATCAGATAATTCATGGATGCAGTATGACATGGTCTATTGAAAGGTGGCTCAAGCATTATTTAGACCAAAAGGCATGAACCTATGAAGAAAATTTCCCCACAGACTAATGAATGCATTTTTTAACTAATCAACATGGCAAATAGTAATCTTATTATACCCGTAGAAACCATCCATAAAGGATAGAACCTCGTGCCCTGAAAACTCATCAATGATTTGGTCAATAAATGGTGTGGGGAAGTTGTCTTTGGGACAATATTTTTTCAGGTCGTGAAATTCAGTGCAGACATGAATGGTGCCTTATTTCTTGAGAACGGGAACTGGGTTCGAAACCCATGTGGTGTATTCAATGGGATAGATAAAACTAGCCAGTTCGAGCTTCTTGATTTTGGCTTTAATAGCCTCTTGTCTCGAAGCATTGATGGGTCTCAACTTTTGAAAGACAGGATTAGCATCGGGCCATGTATCGATATGGTGTTTGACAATGGCAGGATCAAGTCCAGGCATCTCTAAATAAGACCAGGAAAAAACATTACGGAATTCATTGAAGAGCTTGGTGTAAGCTTTAATTTTTTCCAAGGTGCAATGTGCCCCAAATTTAATGTTTTATTCTAGCCATGGTTTATCAAAATTTTTTATTTTAATGGTAAGAGAGATGTTGGCCATGTTTCATTCTTCGAAATCATTTGGTGCAGTAATGGGATTTCTAAACCAATGGACTTCATCATGAATGAAGTCTTTAGACTCCACACCATAATGGTCATAGGACTGCTGCAGAAGGAAGTATGCATGATGGTGCATATCATCCCAGGGAAAATCAGGGGTGCTCATGGCTTCCATAATGTCTTCATCAGAATGGAAGATGGGAAGATTGGCGGAAGGGAGACCACATGATGCGGCAGGGCTACCACGCGCATCACCATGAGAGCTATGGTTCACATATGTATCGCTATGGAGGGTAGGAGAATATATAGTAGATGAAACATCTACCGATGCTAATAACAAGGTTTTAGACGAGGGAGGTTTGACCGAATTAGAATGGGAAGCCCCAAAGGGGTCTTCCACCATGGATCTTATGGATGACGATAGATAGAGAATAGTGACCGAAGAGTCTGTCATCTCGACATTGGGGGGAGGTATCACAATGGGTGTAGAAATGTCCTCCGGTTCTGCTGAAGCATAACTCATAAGTAGAGGAGTAGATGATCCACTACGAGAGACCTGTATTTCATGAATTGCCTCAAGGGTATCGCAAAATTCATCGAGACAGGGACAATTATGAGAAGAGTGACTAGAAAGGTTGTACAAAGCACAAGGGTGGTTCATGCACAACAACTTAAGTTTCTTAGCTAAATTGGGTAAGGTAACATGGACCTCCAGGATTTCATATTTAGGAAATGTTTCGTTGACCACATGTTTGAGACGAGGAAGTTCAAGACAGTTATGGGTGGAATGCCCAACAACATCACACAAAGTGCACAGAGGTGATGAATTTGGAGGCTTAGGAGGAGCTGGAGCTGTTTGGGGGGCCTTGTCCTTAGGTTCTTTATTTTTGGCTTTCTTCCCCTCACCAGATGCTTTCGAAATAGGAGTAGGTTCTTGTTGAGGTGGCTTTAGTACTAAAGCATAGGGAGGGGTCATGGTGACTAGTTTGACTGGGGTCAAAACTATATAAGGTTTGAGTTGATTAGGTGGAGTGTTTGCTGGTATAAATCTACCAGACTAGGATCCCCAGGGTCAAATTGGGTATAGTCAACGTAGCCATAACATGCACCAAAAATAATTTAGATGGGGGAGCCAAAAATGGTATCTTACCAGAAGGGTAATGGCCTAGCGGAATGACTCCCAAATTGTTAAGACTTGGGGGCACTATTACTAGTTGAAAAATATTGGGAGAGACACCAACAGAAGGAGAAGGTCCTTGAGTAGACTGTCCTAATGGCTTTTTTGAGTGAAAAATAGAAATTTGTGAAGGCATTGGCTGTTGGCTACTCAAATCAGACCGCCTTTGGCTAGGCTAAGATGTTTGCAACATGAAAACACTCGATGAGCCAGGATGAGTGATAGGAGAGGGGGGATCAAGGAATGAACCAAGTAAGGTGGAATATTTATAGACTCCTAATGAGAGGTGTGACTAATTGGTTATCGGTCACCGAAGATATTATGTGCTCAGGGGAGGTCTGAGACTTCAGTTCGTAATATGTCAACTTATCGATGGTGACCATATTTCCATTATGGGGGAAGCACATCTTACGGTGAACAACAGATGCGACAACTGACGTCGTATAGGTGTAGCTAAAAACCAAGAGGATATTTTTATCCAAAGGGGCATCAATGACTTCTATTTCAATGCAAACCATCTTGCCCACAAGTGTGACTGGAAAATTGCAGAACATGCCAAGGTGCTGAGATTCAGGGTGACTATCCCACGCACACAAAGTGATGGTGGATGGAGCCAAACCGGCTGATTTTATCTTATTCCAAACATAGGTGGACATCACACAAGTGGATGCACCCTCGTCAATGATACATCTCTGAACAAGGGCATTACGTATCTTGACTGGTATTTTGAAGGCAACAGATGAAGGTAAAGGGGGATGTTTTGATTAGTCAACTTCAAAGAGAATCAAATGATCATCTGAAGGATCCAAAATGCCTAATGAATATAGTATAGATTTTCGTTGGGATGGGAACGATTGGAGGACTTCCAACATTGACATGGTAGCAAGAGACTCTACCAAGTCATCTACTATGCTATAGGTGTGGGTGGATTTTGTGGAAGAAACATTTCGGCGTAATGGCCCGTTGGGGATCTTGTGAATGACCTCTCCCTTAGGCGGAGGCATCTGTCAGGGAACATTGGGTGTCAAAATGGACTCAGTGGGAACTTTGGTTTGAGACTTGGTTTCAGACGTAGTGGGTTGCTTTTCATATTGGTGCAACCAGGTCTGAAGGTTGACATCAACGATATTGACCGCTTCAAAATTCATTATGAGAATATAGTAATAAGGGGTACCATACGATGGAGGTTGAGGAGAAACCTGACCGTGAGGTAGTTGGGCAATAACATGTCCTTGCTAATGGAAAGGATTAGTGAACAAAACCGGTTGAGTTGGTGTAGTGTTTGGAGGAAGTGAAGCAGTGGTTTACTGTCCTCTAAAAACTGCTTGTGCTTCCCACAATTGGAGCATCTGGGGTAAAAGGAAACAATAATGAGTATAATGGCCATGGAAACCACAACATGAACAAGCTTTATTCATATGAAGAGGCTTTTCTACTTGGGTTGTTCGCCTTGTTGCTGGTTTGTAGTGTTAGGCTAGTTCCCTTGGGGTGCGTTTTGTTGATTACCTCAGCGCCCTTGGTTATCCTGTGCTTTTTGGTTCTAGATTCCTTTCCCCTTATTCTTTTTATTTGAATTAGTAGGATTATTCATGCTCTGTTGCATATACACCTGACCCTAAGGAGGCGGTGGTTGTTGTGGGAGAGGTTGAGAAGGCATGGGAGGCTAGGGCACTAATGCCAGAGAGGCTAGAGAGTTGGGTTGTGGATAAGGATAGAAAGGAGGTGGGGTAACATTTGGGTAAATAGGTTGAGCAACAACTAGCCCTGTAATTGATTGATGTGGTTGGGAAAATGCACAAGGTGTGCTTTAACCAGGATACAAGTTATCGGGAGGGGGATAGGTGTTGGAGGAACTGGTCCCCCCTAGGGGTAACATAAGACATATAAGGATGAGGATATGGATGTGAAAGAGATCCAATGATACCATTGGTGGAATGAGATGCCACCAGTGCGTTGGAACCACCAGGTTTAGGAAGATCTGGTAAATGGTATAAACATAACCAGACTGGGCGTAGATCAAGTCGTATTTTAACGCGACTTGGAGAGCTTCTTCCTCTGTCTGAGGAAAATGAGATGCGACATATTTACCATGGAAGGAATTTTTTCTTTAAGAAACCAATCCATATAAACATGGTCATTGAATGTAAGAGTTCGACACAAGCTCCTCCTTCTATGCCATTCTTGGACATGGTCAGAAACACGAGTGGCAGAAGTTTGACGGAATGTGGTCAACAACTCGGTACATGTATCATAATGTATAGGTAACTAAATATAAGATAGAAACACCTTAGAAAGGGTCGCAAAAGTGGTATGGTATGCTGCAAGTTGATCTACATACCACTTTGTGGCTTCTCGAGTGAGCGTACATTGGAAAAACTGAAGGCAGATGGAGTCATCAGTAATGGAATTAGACGAACACCACATTTGAAAGGATTGGACATGATCGGTAGGGTCTTATATAGTTTTTAATTCAAACTAAGGAATGTCAAAAGGAAGCTTAGTTGGCATAGAAGGCTAACTTCGATTGTGGATTATGGGGTCATTGATTAACTGGCTAAAATCGGGAAGGCTTAAACTTGACATAAAAGGTAGCAAAGGTGTAGCCATAATGGTTCCAGTAGTGGTTCTTCTCGTAGAGGATGTAATGTTAGGTCCAGGAAAATCACCAGATTGAGGACCTGCACCTACATTGGCGCCTGACATGGTGACGGTATGAGAGTGAGGGGAACCGAGTTCAGAATCAGAGCAAGAACTTGATGAACCAGAATCAGAGTCGATATGGGGACTTGGCGGAGGACTAACTCGAACCCTACGTGGTGGAGTAAGTCTTCCTAATGGAAAATGAGGGTGAAGCCCTTGGATTCTCTATGATAAATGCCTTGGGGGTGTAATGATGGAAATTCACAAATGACACGAAAAGGTTGAAGAGTGATAAGCAAAGGCTCTATGAGGTAGACTGATTAATTATGATGTTTATGTCTTGGTTTGGTGGTGTAAACCAAGCACTCTTCACTTTAGTTGTGAGTGTGTGCAAGCTGTGTGTTAATTTTAACTAAGCCCAGATGGTTGTGTAAAGAAAAATAAATTTTTTTGAAGTACTATAAATAAATCTAAAATGATAGTAAAATAAACAACTAATTATGCATAAATTCAACCCAAAAGAAGGCTTCCCAAAAAACTAGTCTGAAAGGCGAGAGAAATTGACTCAAAACACATAATATGACCAAAATATATAAGTTCTAAGGGACAAGGATATAATGAATCATATTTTCTAGAAATGACGCAAAAAACAACAAGAAACCGGAGGGAAAAACTGCTGCAACATTTAAGGCGGAAGGTTAAAACCCTAGGGGAAACAAGGATACCCTAAGGGAAAGACCAAACTCAACTCAAGTGGGGTTTTTGGATGGAATAATAACCTATCAAAAAATATCTGAAAGAAGGATAGATTAGACCCTGAAACTGTTAGCCTCCACAATGTCCCAAGGCTGAAAGAAAATTGATGGAGGTAACCTCAAACCAATCTTTCAGTTTTGCATGTAGCCCCACCAAATCAGAGAGGGCTCTCTCTATGAAAAATTCAGCCAAGTGTTTGACTATAAAATAGTGTATTTTATGCTAGATAGCTCATCTCTAGGGTTTTGAAAGATTTAGGGTTTTCTGCTGGATCAGGGATGAAAACCAAGGAACTAGGTCAAAGTATAAAAGGTTACAACTGCAAGAGATATAAAGGATCAAGATAGCTATTCTTTTCTGATGGTTTATGAGTTTGTCAGTGTAGTGTAGGGTTTGAAATAGCAAGATATCATAATGAGCATGTGCACCATGAATTCATTAATCAATAAGGAAATTTACACGAAATGAGATTCCTAACAAAATAGAGCTTTAATGAAAATAATTATGCTTATAAACTCTTAGGAAAATCACTTAAGATCATAGATATGGTAAGAAGACTATTATGTAATTCATATAAAATTATAACAGAGAGAACACATTATCACAAAGTCATAACACAAGGATTCCTGAATAATAGATGCAACTGTCCTTTGATTTCCTGTAAAAAGTGATGAAGTACAAGGTACAATATTTCCACTGTCTGATGTCCAACCATCAAAATGATTGAAAAAACCATACATATAGACTCAGATAACAAATTCCCCTCTCTTAAGGGTCGAATACCTCAGTGTAGGAACATCTCACAAGATTATCTCAACCAAACCTTAAAGACTAGGGAGGTTTGAACAAACCCTCCATTTAGAGTTTGACTGACCTGCTCCTCATTAATGAGGTCAAAAATTACATCAAATTGACCATAACAGCCTCATTTACATCATATTACATGAAATAAACATGTAATTAAATAAATTACATCATCATAACAAGATTTACTAAGAAAAAACTCGAAATTTGGACAAATAGGGAAAAGAGCAGTGCATCTATGATAAAGCGCAGTGCCCCGCTTGTGAGAGACTTTTGAAGAAATTCCCATGCTCCAAATCCAATTATGAAATATTTTATGGAAATATGAGGATTTTTAGTTGTCATTAGACACCTCAAGCAAGAAAAATGGACACTCCATGAGGGAGAAAAATGCATTTTCCCACATCTACTCCCAAAAACGCAATTCCTGTTCCAAAACTGTGGTAGAAAGTGTGTGTTTTTACCTATTTTTGTGCATTTTCTCTTCACAAGACTACTGAAAAGGCACCCCAGGTGGATATTTGTGATGTATAGGTCATTATCTCTCCAATAAAGGTGAATTTTAGGCGTTTTCATGGATGAGGAAAAAGCACAGCACAAAGGTGTTGCGCTTTTGGGTGTACTGCAATTTCCAAATTGGCCAAAAGTCACAAAAAACCAAAAATTTTCAAAAAAAAATTCAATACTTCTCCAAATGTTGTGTAACAAACTCCAAAAATATAAGAAAAGAGATATCAACGCCTTAGAAATAAGCCACTTCGAGGGGGCAACGTCCAATACATTACATAAATGAACAATTCTTGGATGCTCCAATTTACAAAACCTCCTTTCTATATATAGGAGTCCATGGGGCCATAATGTAATCCTAGTGGGCCACAATGCAATCCTAGCCGACCTAACAATAATAATTTAAGGGCACAATAATAATAAAATGGGGGTTACAAGGGTACAATAATAACAATAAGGGGGTTACACTAACAACAATAAGGGACTATACTAGTAATATAGGGACCTAACATGCCCCTCTCCTTCAAAAACGTGTTGTCCTCAACACTTGAGTAGCTCTGGGTGCTTCTGTATAAAATTCTCATCCTCCCATGTAGAATCTTCAGTGGGTAAGTTCTTCCACTTGATGAGATACTCTGAAATTGATCGATTCCGTAGTTGTCCAGTTCTTGTTTCCGTGACCGCTTCAGGTTCCAATGTGATTTTTCCTTCCTCATCAAGTTCTGGTAATATTTTTTGAACTGGAAGATTTTCACCGATAACCTTCTTTAAGCATGAAACATGGAAAATTGGATGTACTCGCGAAGAAGCAGGAATCTCCAATTTGTATGCCATAGTACCAATCTTTTGCAACACCTTGTAAGGACCATAGTACTTTGGCGATAATTTATTATCCTTCTTTTCTTGCTTGAGGGACATTTGTTTGTATGGTTGTAGCCGTAAAAATACCCAATCTCCTACATCAAAACTTCTCTCGCTACGATGTTGATCTGCCCGTTGTTTCATTCGATTTTGTGCCAAATTCAGGTTATCCTTTAAGAGTTGGAGAACTTCTTGCTGATGCTCGATGTGATATTCCACTTCTTGAACCTTCAAATTTTCCCTCAAAGATGATGTGATGGATGGTGGATGATATCCATAAAGTGCCATAAATGGGGTCATTTTTGCTGCAGTATGGAAGGAAGTGTTATACCACCATTTAGCAAGAGGTAACCACTTGACCCATTGTGTTTGTTTATCAGATACAAAACAACGAAGATATCCTTCCAAACATTTATTTACTATCTCAGTTTGACCATCAGATTGAGGATGATTAGATGAGCTATGAGCTAATTGAGTACCCAAACAAGAAAATAACTCCGTCCAAAAATTTCCAGTAAAAATGGGATCTCTGTCGCTCACAATAACCCTTGGGCTTCCATGTAGCTTTTGAATTCTGTCCATAAATGTAGTAGCAACCGTACTTTCTTTAAATGGATGAAATAATGCACAAAAGTTTGCATACTTTCTGGTAATTCTTTAAACTACCATGAATGATTTTCTGATGTTGCTATGTTTCCATGGATAAATCACTGAAATCTTCTTGCCGCACTGAGCTGAGTATGTTTATAGTCTCCTGTTTTATCTTCAGAGCTCCATCTTGTTCCTACTGAAAACAACATCCACACGAAAAATTTTTATGAAATTACTGTGATTTAAGGCTAATCCTAAAAAAAAAATTCTTTCTTTCACCTCTTTGCAGTTTTGAAAAATCGAGGTCTCCCTAACGGAATCATTTGTTCCTTAAGAATATTTTGTTTAGTTGGGAATTCTTACAAAGATATAAGCGATCTTTGTACCATAAGGAATCATTTTTCCAACTAAATGTATCAGATGTACTAGGATCTTGCTGCAACTTTTGAATGAGTGTCCATACATATTTTTCCTTCTTCCATTCATCTCTTTCTTCGGTTATCCAATCTAGTTGGATAATAGAAATGGCACAAAGCAATGCTTCCACCTCTTCATTCTTTCTCGAGAGTGCATCTGCAACAACATTAAACTTTCCTTTTTTGTAGATTATTTCAAAGTCATAACCCAACATCTTTGTGACCCATTTTTGCTGCTCTTCTGAAGATAGTCTTTGTTCCAAAAAGTGTTTAAGACTATCATGATCACTTTTTACCTTGAAGTGTCTTCCCATTAGGTAAGTTCGCCATTTCTTTAGTGCATGCAGTATTGCTAACATTTCCTTCTCATAAATAGGTTTCTGTAAATACTTTCCTTTGATTGGACGACTTTCAAAAGCAATGGGTCTTCCTTCTTGCATTAAAACAACACCAATTCCATTTCCTGAGGCATCACATTCCACAATAAAGGTTTTTGTGAAGTCCGGCATAGCTAAGACTGGTGCTAGGCACATTGCCTCTTTAAGATGTTCAAAGGCCTTAGTTGCTTCAGGAGTCCATGAAAATGCATCTTTCTTCAATAATGTTGTTAGAGGTGCTGCTATTCTCCCATAATTCTTAACAAACTTGCGATAATACCCGGTTAACCCGAGAAATCCTCGCAACTGCTTTATGGTTGTGGGGACTTTCCATTCCTTAATGGCTTTAATTTTGTTAGGGTCTACTTTAACACACTCGTGAGATACAATATGACCCAGATATTCCACCTCTTGTACTCCAAAGAAACATTTGGATTTTTTTGCATATAATTGTTTCTCCTGTAATAGTTTGAGGACCATGTCAACATGTTCAACATTATCCTTCCAAGACCTACTGTAGATTAGTATATCATCAAAAAATACTAGCACAAATTTTCTAAGGAAGGGTTTGAAAATGGAATTCATCAACCCTTGAAATGTAGAAGGTGCATTGGTAAGGCCAAAAGGCATGACCAAAAATTCATAATGACCCTCATGAGTTCGAAATGTTGTTTTTTGAATATCTTCAGTCTTCATTCTAATTTGATGATATCCTGAACGAAGATCCAACTTGGTAAAATAAATTTCTCCATGTAATTAATCCAATAATTCATCAATCACAGGAATGGGAAATTTGTCTTTAATGGTGAGCTTATTTAGCTCCCTATAATCTGGACACATTCACCATTATCCATCCTTCTTGTGTACCAATACTACAGGGGTAGAGAAAGAACTTTGACTAGGTTGAATTATACCCGCCTCTAACATTTTTGCAATCATACGTTCAATTTCCCTCTTTTGGAAGTAAGGATATCTATAAGGCCTGATGTTTGGAGGAACACTTCCTGGAATCAAATGAATAGCATGATCATGATCACGAATAGGTGGGAGTCCTTTGGGAGTTTCAAACACCTTGAAATGATTGTCCAAGACTTGTTGGAGATCTGCAGAAATAGATGATTTTGATGTCGGAACTTCTAGTGAGCATAATTGTGCAATTACGCTTCGTTGTTCTTTCTTTAGAAGCTTTGTCATGACATTAGAGCTTATTATCCTTCCCGGCTTCCCTTCAATACCCCGTAATTCGACTTCCTTTCCTTCTGAAAAAAATTTCAAGAAAAGTTCTTGAAAATTAAAGCTACCGTCCCCAAAGATTGTAACCATTGTACTCCTAGTACAACATCAGCACCTCCCATAGGAATGGAAAGCATTGGACTAGTCAATACATATTCTCCCATGGTTAGCTTGATATTATGGCATTTTCCAGAGCAATTTATAGTTCCTCCATTTGCAACCATCACTTGACATTCTGGTGTTGGGTATAGGAAACAATTTAATTCCTTGGCTACCTTACAATGAATAAAATTATGGGTGCTACCTGAATCAATCAACACTATTACCTTTTTATTCTTGATTTGTCCTTCTATCTTGAGAGTTTGAGGAGTGGTAATTCCTGCCAGTGCATTACACGATATGGTCGGATTCATTTCTTCCTCTTCTAGGGGTGGTTCCTGGTGTATATCCTCTTCTTGTTCATTTTCTTCTTCTTCTTCACAATCTATGTAAAATAATTTCTTCTCGGCACACTTATGACCTTTAGTGTATTTGCTATCACAACCGTAGCAAAGCCCTTTTGCTCTTTTTTCTTCCAATTGTTGTGGTGTCAACCTTGTAGGTTGTGGAAATCTAGGCGTAGCAACACTTCCTTCTTTATAGAATTGAGTGGTAGGCTTCCTTGTCGCCATAATTTTACATTCAACTTTTCTTGCCAACCCGAATGCCTTCTCCAATGAATCAGGTTCCAAAACGCGAACTTCATGTTGGATGTTATCCTTTAAAGTGCCTATGAAGAGATCAATCATGTGTTCCTCTGGAATATCAGTTACCCTTATATTCAATTTTTGGAAGTCCTCAATGTGCTGCCCCACTAAACCCTTTTGTTTGAGATTTATCAATAAGCTAAAGAAGGTATTGCTCTTTTTATCCTCATAATGTGTTATCATTTCTTCCGTAAAAATTGACCAAGTGACAATTTTTTTACGGGAGCAAAGCCATCAATGCCATACAAATGTATTTTGTTCTAAATGTAAAGTTGCAATGCGTACTTTTTGTGTGTTTTGTACATTATGGAGATCAAAATATTGCTCCATTTGTAGTATCCATGTTACAGGATCCTTCCCATCAAAATTCCTCATATCCATTTTTGGAATATGGTGGTTCTTCCCGCCAACATTAGAGTTTACGAGATCGCGATTAAAATTTATTTTGTTCTCATCATGAGGTTCTTATACTATCTTTTCACGATTATGAAACATTTCTTGTATCAACTTGGTCAAACCTTCGATGTCTGCATTTAGATCATTCTTCATGTTTTTCATGTTTTTTTCCATGTTGTATTTCATGTCATCCATCTTAGCTTCCATGCCGGCTTCCATGCCATCCATCTTAGCTTCCACACCTTTCTTCAAACCATCCATCTTCTCTTCCATGCCTTTCTTCAAAACTTCCATTTCATTTTTTGTTGCTCTTTGCGAGAGTGAAATTTGTTGCACTTGCTCTTGTAATTTTGATAGCTCATGTTGCAATTCTTCATCTTCATGAGTCATAGTAGACCCTTCTAAAGGCTTAATGTGTGTTGAATTATTTTTATGGGGCATATTTTAGAACCCAATACTGATATCTAATCTACAATATTCCCTTGGAATCAATTCAAATTGATTCTTCAAACGAGACTTATGAAATTCGGAAAAAAAAAAAAATACACACCTTTTTCTTGCTTTTTAGGAGCTCGATATTGAAATTGGATTATCTCTGCGATTGCAACACTTCAATATCTGAATTTTAGTACTGACATATCCCTCTGAATTATGTTTTGAATTCCACAGGTCTGACCTGATTTGGATTCTCCAAGACAAAGTTGTGTCCAATCTCCCACAATGACCTAATTATGAACTGGTTCAGTAGAGCGAACTTGTACGACCTGCCACGTGTCACTGTTTCATCCTTTGTCTCTGAAATTGATAGCCAAGAAACTACAGTCCTTGTACTTGTGACCACTTTTTACGGCACTCCAATCCGATGCCCAGAGAGAGAGTTATTGAACTTTTCCCACGATCACCTCTTTGAGATTAAATTCAGGAGCCTGAAAAAGCACTACCTTCCACATATCATATCTACAAAAATATTGCGAACCAAGCTCTGAAATTTTTTGAAAAATTTCCTCAGGATTTCAGCTTCGCACCATAGGAATTTCAGATTCTGAACCTTCGTAGAAAAAAATTTATAGCGCACATTCCACGATGACCTGTTTAGGAGCCTAAAAAAATGCCTAACTTCCACAGATCATATCTCTTAGAATATTGTGAACCAAGCTATGAAATTTTTAGAAAATCTTCCTCTGGATATCAGCTTCACACCCTAACAATTTCAGCTTCTGAAACTTCTTATAAAAAATGTTATAGCGAAAATTCCAAGATGACCTGTTTGGAGCAGCGAAACCCTAGAATCCAAAGCTTTGATACCAAATGTTGTGTAACCAATTCCAAAAATAGAAGAAAGGAGATATCAATGCCTTAGAAATAAGCCACTTCGAGGGGGAAACCTCCAATACATTACATAAATGAAAAATTCTTGGATGCTCCAATTTACAAAACCTCCTTTCTATATATAGGAGTCCATGGGGCCATAATGTAATCCTAGTGGGCCACAATGTAATCCTAGCCAACCTAACAATAATAATTTAAGGGCACAATAATAATAAAATGGGGGTTACAAGGGCACAAGAATAACAATAAGGGGGTTACACTAACAACAATAAGGGACTACACTAGTAATATAGGGACCTAACACCAAAATTGTCGCATGAAGGCCTGTGATGATATGTAACGCTATTAGAGAGGCTTCAAAAAGTAAATCCAACTTATGCTTCTCTTTTTGCCTCATTAGGATTTCCTTGAGTTTCTTATTTAACTACTTGATTCTTGCTTGCAGAGACCTGATTTCTTGTATAGTACTGCATGGCCATGTGTATTTTTAGGTTGTTGTTCCTATTGGCCTTCTTGAGAAGCATTTCAATGTGGAAATTCACTCTATCAATCCAACGTACCTTGTATTTTTCAATTTCTACCACAATGAGTTCATCATATGTCATTTGAGTTTTTGGTGGAGATGCTTATTTTTTTTGCTCAAGTGCCCTCTTGAGGCCTATATTCTTTGGTATATTTTTTCTAACCTACTCTTATTGGTCCTCTAAATCATAAATCTCAACCACTTCCTTACCTTTTTCATCCTAATTTGTCCATTTAGTCTTGTTTAAGAGCATTTGATTTACCTTTAATTCCATGTTCTCCTACTACAAGAGTGAAACCAAGAAGTTGGCCTTTGACAAACTCTCCTTGAGCTCTTTAATCTCATCCTCCTTCTCCATGATGATCTACTCCAGTGTTCTCCTCATTCACCTCCAAATCTTCCATATCAGTGTCATGATGGACTGGTTCCCATCCTACAATAGTGCCTCATGATGTGATGATGATCCTTGCTCACCTCATGTAGGCTTGGCCATTTCAACAATATCTGGAGAAAATGCAAGCCTCTTACCTCTGACATATTTTTATGTCACCTCTTCCCTAGGGACTCTTTTGATAAGTTTTTTTGAGGAAGCAACCTCTTGATATGCTGGTGAAGCCAAGGGTGTATATTGACTGCTAGACTGAGCTAGAGAAGACAAAAGAGAAGTTGAATACATAAAACCATCCCATGAAAAATTAATTTGTGTAAGCTGATGGGAAACCAGGACCTTCACCAATCCATGGTGAAACAAACTAGCTTGATGATTTTCTTCCAATCTTCTTACCTTCTCTTCCATCTTTATCATGCTTTTGTAAAGGTAATGAGGCAATTTTAGGGTTCTTACACTGGTAAAATGCATCAAGTCGAATATGATACCGATACAACCTTGAGTATCTGCCCTCACATGTGAAATATCTCAATATCAATTTCATGAGAGGGGCATACTTATCCAACAATTGTCTAAATGGAAAGAGATTTGTTGGAGTTGCTTTGCATGTTGGCTTCAAGTACAATTTATAGCTCTCAATGTCAAGGTCTCTACTATTGAACCAAATTTCTCCACAGTTTGGAATCCCTATGGCTGTAGCAATGGTCTCTATTGAAAGAGTGAACTCCATCCCTACAATGGTCACCTGATCTCTCCTCAATCTGGTGGCAAAAGTGCTGGTAAGTTTGTCATGAAAACCTAGTTCCTCTACCTTTTGGAAAAACACAAGGCAACCAACATCCTGAAATAATTTATTGAGGAAAGGTGATGACATGATCTCCTTTGTTGAAGTGGGATCATACCTTCTGATATGATCTCCCTTGTGCCTCTTCTATTCAATGGTTTCAGAATCCATTGTTAACACTATCTCAATGGGAAAGGGAATTGGGATTTAGTGAAGGGAAAAAACAGGGGATTTGGGTATTTTTTGGAAATGAAGGGATATGAAGGGGTCAAGGGCCTCCTAAGTTCTTACGAAAATTTAGGGGGGTAGGGAGAGATGGTAGGGTGTAGGGAAAAGTGAAATTTTAGGGAATGATTGAGGGGAAGGGGTCCAAAAAGGGATAAAATAGTCCTAACCTAGAAATGTCTAGTCTAGGCTAGGGTTTGTAGGAAAATATGGTAAATGAGGGATAGGAATGATGGAAAATGACTAGGGGAGTGTATAAAAAGTGGGGGAAGGTGAATGAGCTTCATTATTTGGGTTTACTTAGAAATGTTTTCAATGTTAACCTGAAACCAAGAAAATGCTCTTAAAAACTCTAGAAGTGGGAATTTCTCTTTCCAAGCATGAAATGAAGACACAAGAGGTGTTTTTCGAGGCGCACTTACTTGTAAATGATACACTAGACCTTCTTGTTGATGAAGAATATCTATGCAATGAATTTTTGTGCCAATAATGAAGAAAACACAACGCTCTAGAAAAGCATAGCACATGGGTAGGACCTGCACAACGAATGCCTAGCACAAAGGAGAAATGACATTTCCCAAGGAAACAAATGGCTGCTCTAAGGGTGAGAGTGTGTTTTCTTTCTAGAGAGAAGTTTCTTGAAGATGAAATGAGAAAATGAGGATATCATTTAGTATTTTGTAGCTTTGGAAATCAATTTTCACCTTTGGTGGTTAAGTGGCCCCGCCAAGTCTTTTTCACTTTTTGACTTTCAAACTGTAGCTTTCAAACCCTAAGAAATAGATTACATCATTATTGAAATTAAATTACACTTTTAAAACCTTTATTGAACATTTCTTAATATTACTACTCCTTCAAAGCTGGTTGGTGAAATGACTGATTTTTAATGATTTTGACCCTAAGACCTAATGGTGACACTTCATGAAATGAGATGAATCATGACCATGGTGATGTGTCTGAGATGATGATGGATACTTTTTCAGTTGGTGACCCATCAAAATGAGTGATGGAAAGGACCAAAACATGAATTTTTAAAGTAGTAACACAACTAGACACACTATCCAGTGACCAAATTTTTATTTGGATACCTACTGAAACCATAAAAAACTGACTTAAGACACTAACAACCTTGTAAGAGCACATTTGATCACTGGTGTCTGGCAGGACTGGAAGACACTAACATTGGCTCAAACTAGGAATGACAACTCCTTGGAGGTTTCAAGAACACCATAGACCAAGTAGCCTTATCCATTGGGCATGGAGTAAAAAATCAAGAGAAACTCAATACTGAAAAATGATTAAGAAATTGAACTCACTTAGACTGAAAAAAAAGCTTACTATACTTGCAAATCAGTAGCCAATCAAGGAAACCTTATGTTCTTCACCTCGGGATTTAAGCTTCGATGATTAAATCCTTTACAATTTAGTAGAAAAGTAAAATTATATGTACAATGATGCTGAGAAACTTCAGAAATTTGATCAAAAGAGGTAGTGCTTAAAAAGCCTACCACTAACTAGTCCTCCTCCATAGTCTTGTCCATCCATTTCCTCCAACAAGTAGGCAAGCTTCCCTCTTGAAGTTGAAATCTTGTACAACCCCTTCCACAATTTCTTGAACTTACCGTGCTTTCCTTTATCTTCATTATGAGAATCCCAACAGAGGACTACATCACCCATATTGAAGTCATCCGATTTTGTTTTCCGGTCATACACTTTCTTGATTATTTCTTGAAGTTTGGATGTGTTCTGAAAAACTTCCTCCCTAGTTTGTTACAAATGAATCATTTGGTTTATCCATTGCTGAACATCATTCAGTTTGCGACCAACTTCCTGCAATATCTTCATGACTAGAACAACAAGAGAAGTAAGAAATATTGTATCAACTCCATACACTAGCTCAAAAGGCGACATGCCTATGGACTTCTTATTACTTACTCTATCTACCCACAAGGCATTGATGAGTTTCTTATGCCAATTTTTCTTATTTACCTCCAACATCTTTTTTATAATATTGACCAGAGACTTATTTGAAGACTCGGCCATTCCATTTCCTTGCAGGTAGTGTGCACTTGAATGACCCAATTTGATCATGTACTTCTCACAAAATTCCACCATATTTTTGGACTTAAATGCAACCGCGTTATCTGTGACTATATTCTGTAGACAACCAGATCTAGACAAGATATTATATTCCATAAACTGACTGATAAACAAGTTAGTAGTTTTCCTGGTCACGATTGCCTCAATCCACTTTGTAAAATAATATGTAACCGTCAAAATCCACTTGTGTTGGGCAGATGATGATCGATGGGTCTCACCTATGAAATAGAGACCCCATTTTTGAAATGTTGCCTGAACTGATATGGGTTGCAAAGGCAGCAGGGGCAAGTTCCTCTTTCCTTGAAATTTTTTACATTCATGATAGGTCATCATGGTCTTGTACACATCAGAGAAAAGAGTGGGCCAATATAAACCAGCCCTCAAAACTTTATTCTTTTTGGTTTCCTAGAATAAATGATTGCCACAATCACCCTTGTGAAATTCATTTATCACCTCCTTCACTTCACTTTCAACAAGACACCTCTCAGGTTTTTCCAATACAAAACACTATCTAAAATACAATATTTTGAAGCCTTTAATTTCAGTGATATACCTTTGCTTTTAGACACACTTGAAGGAGGATTTAAGTGTTACAGTACATAAACAATATCATCATAGCAAGCGAATAAAATAAAAATCTAAGATACCTATGTCAATTAGTCATCAACCTCCTCTTTAGAAAGTACAAATCATATTTATATCCAGCGCATGTAAATTATATTCTGCCATCAACTTTTCCAAACCATGTCCCTTGATCATATTTTTTGGCTTTATCTCTAGATCATATTCAAGCATGGCTGCATTCCATTTCCCTTGCCTCCCTTCGGGATTAGTTTTCATCAACACATCTTTCACCGCTGCATTCGGAACGTAAGCTACGATGTGAGAGTGAAGGATGTATACCCGAAAGTATTTCAATGCTTTCATTAAAGCCAAATCTTGTTTTTCAATAATGTTGTATCTTAGCACTGCATCTCTTATGGTCTAGCTGAAAAAGGAAATTGGCTGCTCTGTCTTTGAGTACATTTTTTGCATTAATATGGAAGCTAAAGAGTGCTTGGAAGTGAATGAAAAGATAATGAAGTCTATAGTATAATGAGGGCTGATCAATGTGGGAGCACATGTTAAAGAAAATTTGACTATATTGAATGATTTCTTTGCATATTCTAACCTTCTTACCTCGTTTTCCTTCTTCAGCATGCCTATCATATCTATAAGGTGTTCAGCGAGATTGGGGATGAATCTCCTCAAAAAAATTATCTTACCGTTGAATGGCTAGATATCATTTTAGTTCCTTGGGAAGTCTAGCTGCTCAATTTCTTCGATCCTGGAGGGATCAATGCAGATGCCATATTTTGAGATGATGTACCCAAGTATTTTTCCCTCCTCCATGGAAAATAGGCTTTTCTTAGGATTCAACAAGATGCTAAATTTTCTGTATTTTTGAAACACTATTCTGAAGTGATGTAGGTGCTCTCATCTGACTGTGAGAAGATAGTAACATCATCAAGGTAAGCCACAAGAAATACATCCTTCTCATTTGAGAAAGTGATGTCCATAGCCCGCTGAAATGTAGCCCCTAAATTCTTTAGCCCAAATGGAATTTTGGCATACATGAAGGTACCCCACGGTGTTCTTAATGTTGTTTTCTCTTAGTTATCCTCATGCACCAAGATCTGGTTGTATCCTAAGTATCTGTCGAGGAGTCACATTCTTGAAGCTCCAACTACCCTCTGCGAGATGTGGTCCATCTTGGACAGAGGATAATTTCCCTTTAAGGACACCTTGTTCAGATTTCTAAAATCTATGAAAAGATGAATCTCCCATGTCTTCTTCCTTACTAGCACAAGTGTTATAGGTCAATTTGGACATCATCCAAAAACCCAGATTAGTATCAATTAGGTTCCATAATACTCTAAATTAGTTGCTAGATGCCCTAAACAAGTCATTCCATTGATGTTTTTCCTTCATGAAAGTTTCGCTGCTTAGATGCCAGTTGAAGTGCCCCATTGAGCCATCAACGCACCCCTAGATTGTAGTAAATTCTTTGCAGAGCATCTACTCCCATGCAAGGCTGCACTACAGAGGATCTAGGCCCACTTTAGAGTACATTGGTCGACTGGGAGTGATTTTTTCATTGGATTCCGGGAATCTTCCCACCCTCTAGTGGCTTCTAGAAGTTGTTCCAGCTTTCACCTCATTTTATAGCTTTGAATATGGACACCATGGAGCCATTGAAACTCTTATCCTCCTATTCCCATGAACAAGGAAACCTCTTCACCCATTTTTGGAAAAAAAATTCAATGATTCATTAATGTTAAACTACCTTCATCTACTTATAAATAGAGCACCGATCATAGTGCACAAGAGAGCAAGAATTTGTATTAAGTAGAGTTATACTGGTGATATCACACCTCTTGGAGGTATCACCTACATGTATTTTTATGTTGTTGGAGTGATGATGCTAGTGTGATGAGGATGGGACTGAAGTTGGAGCGAGTTGACATCGAATTGATCTATCTGGTTGTAACTTCTCCTTCTACTTCATAATAAAGAAATTTGTTCCTTTCCTAATACA
Source organism: Pinus albicaulis (assembly GCA_034641835.2). NCBI lineage: Eukaryota > Viridiplantae > Streptophyta > Pinopsida > Pinales > Pinaceae > Pinus > Pinus albicaulis. The sequence continues at coordinate 1,609,878,082 of CM076578.1, read as the reverse complement.
TGTGTCAATTATGTTACATGTGTATTTACAAATGAAATCGATTCAGTTTGTTTAACTTGAATAGATCATATGCCTTTATGTATTTTTTTGTCATATGTTTTCCATTGAAGGTACCAATCAAGCAAGTTCAATTCAATTGAAAGCGATGGGACGATGAAAGGAGGTGAGGAGAAGCGAACATATTACAAGTAGATTTTCTTCCCTTATCTATTAATTTTAATGAAAAAGTCAAATATATTTCTTTCTGTTGTTCTAAGTGCGACCGCCGCACTTAGGGAAAGCATACTTATCTGTAGGTTTAATTTCCGTAAAAAAAATTGGCGAACATACTGGGGAAAATTGGAAAGGGATAAAACACTTTATGGTATCAAGTTGCTCTTGAAAAGATGCTCATTCACTTCATCTCTGTGAATTTTGGGTTAGGTAATCTTCTCGATGGTCTATCATACCTATGGTCTATCACACCATCCATCACATTGGTTTTGGGTCAATCCTGCCAATTCATTTAGTGTCGCAGATATGTTCAAGAGAAGTCACTCAGATATTTCTCATCCTTTGCAATACTCATAAACCTTCATTTCATGACCTTCATCCCTGAACATTGCTTCATCAGTTACATTCTATCTATAAAAATCATTACTGCCATTTCATGTCGTTGATGGGGGAAACATCAAGGCCATCCTACGACGAGTTACTTCCTATCGATATCAGCTCATCATCCAGGAATTTGACTTAGAAACAACCTTTCAATACCTTGGAGCTTGCTTACATCAATAGTAGGTTTCTCGCTTCCAGTGATAGGTTGACATCACGAGCCTTCAACCGAAAGAATTTGCATGGTGTTCGACATCAAGTCATCTATTCACACCATGCACAATGTACTATAGTACCTTAAGAGCCATTATCATCAATGGTGGTTTCTCTCATGTCTGTTAACGACTTACATCATTGTCTGGTAATCAGATGGTGTCTTCCCATGTTCGAATTCAGATCACATATTCACATGGTCAGACTCGTACTTAAACGATCGAGTGAATGAGATAGAAGACCCCGGATCTAGTTTCATCCATCCGAGCTATGATTTCATGAGTACTACCAAATCAACCTTATGATGGTATTTACTCAGATGGTCATCCTATCATGTGTCAATATATGTAGATGACTTTATGATGTTATGATAGTCTATGTGCTAGGTATGGGCATGCCTCCCTCATTAATTCATGTCCAAGATGAAAAGATATCATGATGTAATGTATTGTAATTGATGCAGGGCACCGTCCGCATCAGATCCTACACATACATCATAGAGCATATCAATCAACATTATCACTTTTGACTTCATGCTTTATGGGGCAACTATTATAGGTCGATTTGGGCATCATCCCAAAACCCAGATAAGTATCAATTAGGGTCTATAATACTCTAAATTAGTTTTTACATGCCCTAAACAAGTCATTCCATTGATGTTTTTCCTTCATGAAAGTTCCACTGCTTAGATGCCAATTGAAGTGGTCCATTGAGCCATCAACTCACCTCTAGATTGCAGTAACTTCTTTTCAGAGCATCTAATCCCATGCAAGGATGTGTTGTAGATGATCTAGGCCCACTTTAGAGTGCGTTGGTCGACTGGGAGAGAATTTTTCATTGGATTCCAGGAATCTTCCCACCCTCTAGTGGCGTTTAGAAGTTGTTCCAGCTTTCAGCACGTCTAATATTTTCGAATATGGACACCATCAAGCCATTGAACCTCTTATCCCCCTATTCCCATGAAGAAGGAAACCTCTTCACCCATTTTTGGAAAAACCATTCAATGATTCATTAATGTTAAAATACCTTCGTCTGCTTATAAATAGAGCATTGATCATAGTGCACAAGAGAGTAAGAATTTGCATTAAGTAGATTTATGTTGGTGAGATCACAGCTCTTGGAGGTATCGCCTGCATGTATTTTTATGCTGATGGAGTGATGATTTTGGTGTGATGAGGATGGGACTGAAGCTGGAGTGAGTTGACATAAAATCAATCCAACTGGTTGTAACTTCTCCTTCTACTTCATAATAAAGACATTTATTCATTTCCTAATGCATGTGTCAATGATGTTACATGTGTATTTACAAATGGAAATGATTCATTTTGTTTAAGTTGAATAGATCATATGCCTTTATGTCATTTTTTGTCTTCTGTTTGCCATTGCATGTACCAATCAAGCGAGTTTAGTTTGATTGAGAGCAATGGGATGACGAAGGGAGGTGAGGAAAAGTGAAAAAATTACAGGTAGGTTTTCTTCCCTTATCTATTAATTTTAAGAAAAAGGTCAAATATCTTTCTTTCTGTTGTTATAAGTGAGAGCACCACACTTAGCGAAAGTATACTTATATGTAGGTTTGATTTCCATAAAAAAAAGGTTATAAATCCAACCTGAAAATCAAATAGGAACTATAATACCAACTTTGTAAAGTTTATTTACCTATTTTTTCGATTGATGGTAGCAGTTTAGGATTGATTCTCCTTGGCTTCTGGTGGAATGGATTTTGATCTAGCTTGATTGGGATGGTGTGTTGGATGATGTTTTTATTGTACACTGTTAGGTCCCTGTAATTTTTCAGATTGGAAAGACCAAATGTACAAGGGTAACATCAAACCAACTTTGGAGTCCTAGGACCTATCCTTCTTGGACTCAGAGAGGGCTCTCTCTATATTTGTGTAAAATATGTAAACTTGATTGATTTTAGGGTTTTGATTTTAGGCTGGTTATAATGATAGGGTTTGTTTGTTTGTTTTGTTTGGTTGGGTTTCTTTTCTAGAAAAATAGATAGAGTGAGAGAGTTTCATACCATTGGGCTATGGAGTCTGCAAAAGGTCTTGAAAAGTACTACAATAGGTCAAGGGTGTTTCATAGGGCAAGTTAACAAAGCCAAATGGATCTAAATAGGTTTAGTGAGTGTGAAATTAACATCAAGTTGTGAATGCAGTAAGTTTAAAGCGAAGTTAAGAATCCTTTAACATAAACTATAACAAGAAGAGTCTATAAGAGTACTATGCATCAAGAAAGAATCAAAGGACATGGTGCACCATAAAATTCTTTGACCTAGCTTTATCAAGTAAACTTAAAAACAACTATTTAGCAAACCCTAGAGAGCAAGGAACTCCTAACCCCTCTAGCTATCTACCTTCAAAGAAAGAAAACATGCAAGATAATACACAAGTAATGATCAAAGAGAAGGGAACTCCTAAATTCCTTAATAAAACTATAAAGACCTTCAAAGTAACCATTTCAAGATAAACTAAAGGATAGGGAAAATCATAAATTTCTTTAGCCTAAACCCTAATTAGTACACTTCAAAGAAAGCCTTGAGAACAACATTTCAAGCAAAACCAAAGGACATGGCAAACCATTAAATTTTTTAGCCATACTCTACTGATTTAATCTCAAGGAAAAAAAACTATATGGACATGGAAAAATAGGGAACTCCTAATTTATCCAAGGAAACCTAGTAGAGGAAAACATTTAAACAATAGAAAGTAGACAGAGTTAAGGTGCCTCTAAACAACATGTTTTAACCTAAACTTTATGTTCTACTGCAAGAGAAAAGATGGAAAATATACAAAACATGAGGAAAAAAATACAAGATTCGAACCATATCACCATTCAAAAAATTTCAGGGATCCTATGAAAGTGCTTGCTCCATGGCATTCAATCCAAAATAGTCACAAAGCCCCAAAGCCAATTTCTTCAAAGCTCCAAGTCTATGTATTCATCTCCAAATGACAAGCAACCAACAACCAACATGAAGCCTCCATGCAATATTTAACTTGAAAATGAGGAGATGGAAACCATAGCTAAGGTTTTATAAGTCATTTATTACATATTTAAGACATTTTGACCTTTGAGACCATGCAAGGCCCAAGGCAAAATATTAGAGCCTCATTCATTACAAAAATAACTTCTAACATAAATTCTAAGCTAACTTTGTCGATATTTGTTCTTAAAGCCTTCAAAAATATATTTTTAATAACTTCTTGTGTCTTTTGTTGAATTTCAGGCAAGGAAATAGCGCCAAGGTGCAAGGACGCAGCGCTAAATCTAGAAAAATTGCCTCTTTTGCAGTTGAGATTTGGAGCCTTTTCCAGTGTCCAAATGAGCTCCATGATAGCTAATTGGAAATCCTGTTCTATCTAGTTTCAAAATATGCCTTTAGTTTCCAATTTGGTGCCAATTTTCCTAGTCAAAAACCCATTCTCCCAACACTGCTCAGGGGGTAGCGCCAGTGCTGAAAATAGGGCAGAAAGGTGATTTTTAGGTGGTTTTTGGCACTTTTGGAGGACTAGTTTTGCTCCAAATGAGCTGAAAGTTTCTGTGGGTGATGTGCTTTCCATAAGGAACATGAAAATGTAAATTTTTACCCATTTGAGTGCCCCAAAAAAGAGCGCAGAGCCAGTGGCACTGCGTGTTTGGCCCTTTTTCTGCAAGCCAACTCTCAAAATTTCAAAATTTGCACCAAAGTGCCAAAAATCGATTTTACTTTGTTGATCATGTTGGTAGGCCCGCAAGGACACATCAGCAAGAAAATTAAGCTTGTCCCCTTAATTTTTCTTGGTTATGGTTTCAAGTCTTGATTTGGCCTTTTGTAGGTTTGAGCTTGCAATTTGGTTTTTCTTGAAGTAGTTCTTGGTCTTTGTTCCTCAGCACCACTGTCTTCACGCTTGTGATCATGTATCTTTGGCATTTTTGCCTCACTACCACTATCTTCACACTCTTATAACATTTTGAAAACTCTTTTTTTCCAACCTTAGGATTTGATGTGAAATTTGAGATGAAAAAGAAGGTAATGGAATGACAGTTTTTGCAAGTGAAGGGACAGAGTGTTATGAAGGAAATCGATTTAGGGGGAAACTTGTATGAATGAAAACCTTCACAACACTATAATAACCCTTTTTTTTTATTGATACTCTTTATAGGAAGATTAAGTAATGGAAAAACAGTGATTTCAGGCTTGAATACCTAGGGTTTGATTTAGGGTTCCATTCCATTCATTTAATGATGATAAAAAATAGCTTCAAAGTGGGTTATGGCATGCACTTACCTCTTATCATTTCCTTAGAAGACTTGAGCCAAGATTCGGAAGAAATTTGACTTGATTTTGGTGATTGGATCACTTAGAAAGCCTATCTGTCCAAGGGCGCAGTGCCAAGGGCTGAGGGCGCAGCGCCAGTTTTTGGGCGTGCAGTGTCGGTTTCTAAGGGCACATCGCATTTTTGCAGAGGGAATTTCGAGGCCTTCATAGTGTCCAAATTGGGCCCATGATAGCTCTTTGGAATTCTTATCTTGTCTACTTTCCAAATCTACCTTTTTTTTGCTGATTGGAGTTTATTTGACCTATCAAACGTTGATTCTCCCAAGACTAGTCAAAAAGTGCTGAATGCTGGTGCAGAAATGTAGAGTGCTGGTGCAAAACAATTTTGGAGGCTTTCCTAAACTCCAAATTGAGATCATGATAGCTCATTGGAAATATATTCTAGTCTAGTTTTCATTTGACTCATTAAGAAAGCCATTTGGACACTCCAACTATGAGAAAAGTTGATTTTCCCAAGGTCACTCCAGAAGTGCAGCAAACCTCTTGTAGCACCTGTAAATTTGAAATTTCTCCAAAACCATGATACCTGTGTAAACTATGAAGGATTTTTTTCTTCTTGGACCCATGATTGACAAAAATATCTCTCACTTTTTCCAAATTCACCTTTATTTGTTCGGAAACACAATTTGAAGTGAAACTGGCCCTGTGAGTAACCAATGGCTTAATTGTTGGAATGAATTCTCGGAAAATGATGGAGGCATGATAAATTTATTTTGACACCTTTGGGATATTACACACGCCATCATCTTCAAATTCTTGTGTAGTCTGAACCTTTAATTCCAACTTAACCTTTTCACCTTTTTGCTTGTAATTTGTTGGAGTTATGAATTTTTTTTTTCTTCTGATCCTAGAGACTTGACATGTTTTTTTTTACTGCTTTAGGATGATTAAACATAGAAAAAGCTTCAAAATCTTCTCTTGTTTCCACCATGGAGTTCAACTTATCTTTTCACCTTCTCTTATTACTTTCTACAAAACCCTAGGTGTCTGCAGCTCTTTTGTAGCAATCATTAGTGTTGTCTTCTAAGTTCTCTATAGCCCTTTCAGGTCCATTCATTTCTGTCCAGTTCACCTCACCTTTTCCATTTTTCTTCAATCTATTCTAATAAATTTCTTCATGTTTGGCTTTTTTTTCCTCCTCCATATCATTTTTCAAGGGATCAATGTTTTGACACTCAACTGGACCATCAAGTGTATAAACCCTAATCATCTTCGAGACTAAGTGTTCCCTTTCCTTTGCTGTAATTTGTCTTCATTGAGGAGTAGATAGTCTACCTTATTAGTACCTTTTGCTGAAACAACTTTCAACACTCCTGAAGAAGTGCCAAACTTTGTCCATTTTTCTCATTGCAGGTTTCTGAACTGATAAAGTGATCTTCTTTGGATATCGTTATGTCCTTCTTGAATAACCACGTCTTGAAATTCTATTAAATCTAAGCTAGATTCTAGCAAAGGAAAAGCAGTACCTGAAACATCCAATGATGACCTTAAAACAAGTAAAACCCTAAAGGGAGGATGGAGTCTATTGATAGGGGAAAATAGGGAAATGAGGTCATAGGAAGGGAAAGAGGATGAAAATGAGAGGTATAAGTCTATGATGAGTCTTTTAGGAGCAACAGGGTGAATTTGAAAAGACCAACTGAAGAATAGTGAAAATATTTTTATAAGGATAATGAAGGCAGTGAGATTTATGAAACTCACAATATTCAAGGAATGTTGTTTCAGAAAACTAGAACCATCCTATAGTCATCTACAAACAGTGAAAAATACTGCTGAATAACATACACTTTTAAATCTAAATAGTCCCAAGAAAATACATCAGAAAACGCACTCAAGAGAGCTGTGGATTTACCTTTTAACTCATGGGATAAAAACCTCAATAACTTAACCATATTGGGGTTATTCGATGTACCAATGCTTATATTTTCAACATCTACTTCTATGGGGACCATTGTTGGCTTTTTGACAACTTCATTGTGATCAAATAACTCTTCCAAAGGTATAAGACCTCATGGAATGTTATTTTCCTTTAGTTGTAGCACCTCAACTTCAACAACTTCAATTACTCGATCATCTTCATTATACACCTCATCAATATGGGAGTTAGAAAACTCCTCCTTCTGTAGAAAGTTGTTTATCTACTTATCATCCCAAAATACTTGCTAGTATCTTAGATTTTCAGGAATAGTTGGGTGATGCTTCACATGAATTTCAATATTTTTAGTAGCATGAATAGGAATCTTAAAATTGTTGGGCGATGTGGCAAGTGAATCAACCATAAAATTATAACTTCTAGGAATGATAGACTATATATATTCTGGAAAAGTTTTAAGAATATAAAGAAAAAAATTTCGAAAGCTCTCATCCTAGGATGTTTGGCCTAGTACTCCCCTTTTACATGTTTTATCACCAACTCAGAGTCGCCATATACTGTCATTATCTTCGCACCTAGCCTTTCCAAAATTCAGAGACCAGTAATCAAGGCCTCATATTCTTCCTCATTGTTCGAATAGTCAAAATATAGCTTATAAGAACATAATCTTACATTCTATGGGACTTTAGATGACTAATGTATAGGAATATATATCGAGATTCTAATACCAGCTCCATATTTTCCCAAATCACCATCGAAATCCATGGTCCAAAGACCCTCCTCATCATCGAGAAGCTGAAATTATGTGGAAACCTGTTATTTACCTTTCTCTGACTCAATTGATCTTCACTCTGAAGTGCTTTGATGCAAGCTTTCAGAATTCTGATTTATTGTTTTTGCATTTGAGACTACTTGGACACTACTTGAAAATTCTGAAATTTCTTCACCTTCTACAATTTGACTATCTAAATCACCAGTACTATAAACATTATACAATATGAAGGAATCTAAATCAGTTTGTACAGAGTGAATTGGGTGATTTTTGGGTTTATCTTTGCTAGTGATCATATATTTCATTTTAAATTCTCGGTATAACTTCCTAAGTTGGCCAAATACCTGAATTGTAGCATATGAAAAATCAATTTGTAGAATACCCCTTAACTTGGCTCCCCAAGATAGTGAAAGTAGCATGCCATACCTTGGAGGTATGTCAGGAACTACAAAATCCATCAACACATTTTTGGTAGGAATCTGATCCATAGAGACAACTAAGTCTTTGATAAGACCAAGGGATCTAACTCTACCCGAATCAAAAGAACATATGTTATGATAGGGTCGGGTTATGTCCAACCCCAACTTATCCATGATGGCCTTTGGCATTAAATTGTGTGATGCCCTAGAATCCAACATGGAATTATCGAGAATATAATGATGAATCCTCAAAATCAGATAAAAGGGAGGGACTTCACTATATTCAATATTTCCATCTATGGCTGGGCCAAATAGAAGTTCAGGATGGTCATCACTGACATTGACCATGTCTAACATGTGATCTAGTTTCAACATCTTGGCAACATGAAATTGATATTTATAAATTCAACTCTCTAAGCTAAATAATTTTGATTGTTTCTCTATCTCTTTTGCAATGGTATCCCGCTTTTCAGGCTGCTATTTTGTTGAATATTACTTTTCTTTTTCCTTTCTTATCGTTGTTTTATGTACTTGTAGATGGATCAATGTTCTTACTCTGATTTATGGTAGCAGGCTCCTTCTCCTTGTCTGGACTAGCTTGGGAATTTGTTTTTGGGCTGAGTATCCTTTTGGTGAGCTGTCCTCTTTTGAGTATAAGTAATAGGAATATCTTAGTTTCTCAAACTATATTGTCTTTGCACTGAGCTAAGAGAATTTAGGTACCCCCTTTGTTATTCTAAAGATTGGACTACCAGCCCATCATCATTTGCAAGGACATATTCTCGCTCATCCAGCACATATGTTTCCTTGGTATACTCATCATCCTCTGTAAGGAATATAGGTCCATGATTTTTTGCAAATAAATGGTTCTCCTCGAAAATATCATCTTCATATTTAGGTCTTTGGGCATATTTTTGTTGTAATGGAGTGCAGACTTGTTGTTGTGCTTGCTGATTTGGAGCTCTTTTCTCTCTCTCCTTAATCCTGAACATTGTTTTCTTTTGTTGCCCTATAAAATTGGGATTATGGACTTGATTTTCTAACTACCTTTCTGAAATGGACATCCTGTCTACCATATTTTCCATAGTTCTAATCAAACTATCCAAATTTTCTTCGGATGAGGATGATGGTTCTTCCTTAATTGTAACTCTATTTTCAAATTTTCTTTTTGATTTCTTGATCAATAGATTGGCTTCAACGCTGACCGTGTTTTTCTTCATTTCCTCCAATGAGGCAGGGTTTCTTTCTCTAACCTAATATGCCATATCAGGTTCAAAGGCATCAGGGTAGTGTCGCAAGGCGAAATCAGGTGGAGGTTTGACATTAGCAGGAATGGAATTGTACACCTTATTGAAACAAGTAATATAGTCTTGAACTGATTCATTAGGTTGTCTTTCCAATGAGTTATACTCAGCCAATATCTGGAGATAATTTTTCTTTTCCTCCCACTTAGCAAGGAAAATATCTATTAATTGATGTGAATTTGGCACTGAACGATGTCCCATAGCTCGAAACCACTTTTTCACTTCTCCTGAGAAAATCTGAACAATAATTCTCATCTTCGCATCATCATTATCTACCTCCTCTAAATATATGAAATCTGTGATTTTGTCAATGCGTTGCCTAGCTATAACCTCAGTGGTTCCATCAAAAATAGGTATCCTTTGTCCATAGTTCTGAGGTAAATTAGTGCGCTGACCCGATAAAGCTAATGGAGAAAATGTGGCCATAATTTTTCTATGAGGTAAGCTTATAGTCACAACAGGAAGTGCCGGTATGAGTGGTGGTTTTGTAAGAGGAAGTGTGGATGATGAAGAAGCAAAAATATGGGGGGATGTAGCAGTAGTGTGAATAGATGAAGCTGAAAGAGGATCAACAGAAAAGAAATCTTGTTGATATTGTACAAAAGCCTTCTCGAAGGTATATTTAAGATGATTGCTATTTTTTGGAGCTTGTCAAATTGACTCCAAACCTTCCTATCAGAATCTGCTTCTAAATTGGATTCTATGGATGAGAAACTTGTTTCAAAATTTAAAGTGTTGAATACAATTTTAGCTATAGATGTTATTACAGATAACCTTAAATGATCAAATACAATTTCGAACAAATATGTTTCAGATTTGGATCTAAATAATGATAACTCAAACTTTAGATCAAAAGGAATATCTTCAAGTGAAAGAAAATCTGAAGGTAGAGACGTAGACCTTACCAAAGTAGATAAACTTTACTAAATCACTAAATGATGAGGTATTTGTTTTATTATGAGTCTTTCTGGATCTTCAGCAAGAGATGTTGGATGTGGATCTGGATTTTATCGTGTATACATTTTAGGAGCCAATGTTGACTTGTTTATGCACTATGGCTCTCTGCAACTTGAATCAACCTTCTTGGAAATGAGGTCCCGTCACCCACAGGCATATAATCCAATGAAAATGTAATAATACAGCTAGGGAATAATTTTCACTTCACTCCCTGGTAATGATGCCATAAATGTTAACCTCCATAATGTCCCAAGGCTAAAAGGAAATCGACAGAGGTAACCTAATACCAAGCTTTTAGTTTGGCAGTTAGCCCCACCAAACCAGAGAGGGATCTCTCTATGAAAAACATAGCCAAAGTTTTGACTGGTACAAGAATGGATTTTAGGCTAGATAGCCCAGCTCTAGGGTTTTGAAATATTTAGGGGTTTTCTATTGGATCAGGGATGAAAATAAGGGAACTAGGTCAAAGTATGAATGGTTACAACTGCAAGAGATATAGAGGATCAAGATAACTATGATTTTGTGATGGTTTAGGAGTTTTTCGATGTAGTGTAGGGTTTGAAAGAACAAGAGATAATAATAAGCATGTTGACTTCATTAATTAAGAAATAAATTTACCAAAAATGACATTCCTAAAAAAACAGAGCTTTAATGAAAAGAATTTTTCTTATAGCCTCTTAGGAAAATCACTAAAGATCATAGATATGTTAAGGAGACAAGTATATCATTCATATAAAACTATAATAGAGAGAAAACCTTATCACAAACTCACAACACGAGAATTCCTGAATAATAGCTACAACTGTCCTTTGATTTCCTATAAAAGGTGATGAAGTACAAGCTACAATATTTCCACCCTCTAATGTCCAACCATCAAAATGACTGAAAAATCCATACATATAGAATAAAAAACAAATTCCCCTCTCTTAGGTGTCAAATCTCTCAGTGTAGGAATATCTCACAAGATTCTCTTAACAAAGCCATAAACACTAGGGAGGTGTGAACAAACCCTCCTTTTAGAGTTTGACTGACCTCCTCCTCATTAATGAGGTCCAAAATTACAAACAATTGACCGTAAAAACCTCATTTACATCATATTACATCAACTCAGCATGTAAGTAAATAAATTACATCATGATACAAAGAGTTACTGAGAAAAAACTTGAAATGTGGACAAACTGGGAAAAGCGCAGCACATGTATGATAAAGCGGAGCACATCTCTGATAAATCCCAATGCCCAAATTGTGAGAGACTTTTGAAGGAATTCTCTTGCTCCAAATCCAATTTTGAAAGATGCTATGGAAATTTTAAGATGTCTAGTTTTAATTACACACCTAAAGCAAGAAAAATGGACACTCCATGAGGGAGAAAAATGCATTTTTCCATAGTTACTTCCAGAAACACAGTGCCTATTCCAAAACAGTGGTAGAAAGTGTGTTTTTGACCTCTTTTTGGGCATTTCCTCTTCACCATATAGCTAACAAGGCACCCCATTTGGATAGTTGTGATGTATAGGTCATTAGCTATCCACAAAAAAATGACTTTTTGGAATTTGTATGGGTGAGGAAAAATCGCAACACCAAGGCACTACACTTTTGGCTGTAATGCAATTTCCAAATTGGCCAAAAGTCACAAAAAACCAAAAAAATTCAAATTTTCTTCAAAAATTCTCCAAAATTGTCCCATGAAGGTTTTTGATGATATGTCATGCTATGCAAGAGGTTTCAGCAAGTAAATCCAACTTATCCTTCTCTTTTTTCCTCATTAGGGTTTCCTTGATTTTCTTCTTTAACTCCTTGATTCTTACTTGGGAAACCTGATTTATTATATAGTAATGCATGTCCATGTTTCTTTTTAGCTTGTTGCTCCTATTTTCCTTCTTGAGAAGCATTTCCATGTGGCAATTCACTCTATCAAGCCAACCTACCTTGTCTTTTTCAATTTCTACTAAGATGAGTTCATCAACTATCATTTGATTTTTTGGTGGACATGCTTTTTTTGTTTCTCAATTTCCCTCTTAAGGCCTCTAGTACTTGGTATCTTTGTTCTAAATTTCTCTTCTTTATCCTCTAAATCATCAATCTCAACCACTGACTTACCTTTTGCATCCTTCTTTGTCAATTTAGGCTTGTTTAAGAGCAGTTGATTTACCTTTAGTTGCATGTTCTCATGCTGCAAGAATGAAACCAAGAATTTGGCCTTTGACAAACTCTCCTTGAGCTATTTAATCCTAGCCTCTTTCTCCATGATGATATACTCTGGTGTTTTTTTCTCCTCATTCACCGCCAAATATATCATTTCAGTGTCATGATATAATGTTTCCTCATCCTGCAATAGTGCCTCATGATGTGATGATGATCCTTGCTCACCTAATGTAGGCTTGGACCTTTCAACAATATCTGGGTCAAACAAAAGGCTCTTTCCTTTGACATATTTTTGTGTCACCTCTTCCCTAGGAACTCTTTTGGTAGTTTTACTTAAGGAAGAAACCTCTTGATATGATGGTGAATCCAAGGGTGTAGAGTGACTACTAGACTAAGTCGAAGAAGACAAAAGAGAAGTGTAATACATAAAACCATCCCATGAAAAATGAATTTGTGTAAACTGATGGGAAACTAGTACCTTTTCCAAGCCATGGTGAAAAAAACAAGCATGATGATTTTATCCCAATCTTCTTACCTTCTCTACCATCTTTATCATGCTTTTGTAAAGGTAATGAGGCATGTTTAGGGCTATTACACTAGTGAAATGCATCAAGAGTCTCATATGTTACTGATACAATCTTGATTATCTGCCCTCACATGTGAAATATCTCATGATAAATTTCATGAGAGGGGCATACTTTTCCAGAAACTATCTAAATGGAAAGACATGTGTTGGAGATGCTTTGTATGCTCACCTCAAGTACATTTTATAGCTGTCAAGGTCAAGGTCTCTACTCTTGAAGCAAATTTATCCATTGTTTGGAACCCCTGTGGCTGTAGCAATGGTCTATGTTGAAAGAGTGAACTCCACCCTTGGAATCGTCACCTTATATCTCCTCAATGTGGTGGCAAAAGCGCTGGTAAGTTTGTCATGAAAACCTAGTTCCTCTACCTTTTGGAAAAAGGCAAGGCGACCAACATCCTAAAATGATTTCTTGAGGAAAGGTGAGGAGATGATATTGTATATTGAAGTGGGCTCATACCTGCTAATCTTACCTCCCTTGTGCCTCTTTTTCTCAGTGGTTTCAGAATCCATTTCTAACCCTAGCTCAATGGGAAAGGGAATTAGGATTTAGTAGAGGGAAAAAACAAGGGAATTGGGAAGTTTTTGGAATGAAGGGAGATAAAGGGGTTAAGGTCCTCCTAAATTCTTAGAAAAATCTACGGGGGTAGGGAGAGATGTTAGGGAGTAGGGGAAAGTGAAATTTTAGGGAATAATTGAGGGGAAGGAGTCCAAAAAGGTAAAAAGAATTCCTAACCTAGAAATGTCTAGTCTAAGCTAGGGTTTGTAGGAAAATAGGGTAAATGAGGGATAGGAATGGTGGCAAATGAGTAGGGGAGTGTATAACAAGTGGGGGAGGGTGAATGAGCTTCTGTATTTTGGTTTACTTAGAAATTTTGTCAATTTGAACATGAAACCAAGAAAATGCACTCAAAAACCCTAGAAGAGGGGATTTCTCTTTCCAAGCATGAAATGAAGACACAAGAGGTGTTTTTAGAGGCCCACTTACTTCTAACTGATACACTAGACCTGCTTGATGATGAGGAATCTCTCTGCAATGAATTTTTGTGCCAATATTAAAGAAAACACAATGCTCTGGAAAAGTGCAATGCGTGTCCAGCACCTGCACAACACATAGGAGAAATAACACTTCCCGAGGCAAGAAATGGATGCTCTGATGGTGAGAGTGAGTTTTCTTGATAGAGAGAGGTTTCTTGAAGATGAAATGAGCAAATGAGAAGCTCATTTAGTCTTTTGTATCTTTGGAAATTGATTTTCACCTTTGGTGGTTAAGTGGTCGTACCAAGTCTTTTTCACTTTTTGATTTTGAAACTGCAACATTCAAACCTTAAGAATTATATTACATCATGATTGAAATTAAATTACACTTTTAAAACATGTATTGAACAGTTTTCATTATTACTTCTCCTTCAAAGCTATATTTATTGGTGAAATGACTGATTTTTAATGAGTTTGACCCTCATACCTAATGGCAACACTTCATGAAATGAGCTGAATGACGACCATGGTGATGTGACTGAGATGATGATGGAGAAATTTTTAGTTGGTGACTCATCAAAATGAGTGATGGAAATGACCAAAACATGAAATTTGAAATGAGTAGTAACACACCTAGACACTCTAGGGAGGGACCAACTTTTTATCTAAATACCTACTGAAACTGTACAAATTTGACTTAAGACCCTAACAACATTGTAAGAACACATTTGATCACTGGTGACTGGTAGACACTAACAGAAACAATGGGTAGAAGTGTTGCAAATCTCAGACTACCTACTCAACTTAACCCCTCCTAGAAAGGTGGAAGTGTATTGAAACCCTAGGGGGCTCAGTTCTACTTCCATGATATAAACTAAGCATATCCAGGACTAAGATGGGCTGAGATAGAGGTCAGACAACCCAAAACAGTGTTGTTAGCAAATGCTATCAGAAATAGAAAAAATTCAGAAAAATGTTCTAGCTTGCAGGTATCGACCTGTGGGCTGCTGAAATTGTAGTTACTGGGCAGAAAAGTGCAAGTTATGTGAGAAATCATACTTTTCGAGCCAAAAAGTGTGAGTTCTTGTTCCTTAATCTTGGGGAGGAAGGTTGCTGAAAATTTGTCATCTCTGGCTTGGCTGATACCTATTATCTGCGGAAAACACCAGAGAACAATTGGAAGTTAGAATTTTGATTGATTTAGGGCATAAAAGTTAAAAAACAACATGAAGAGACTGAAAACAGCTAAAGAAAAAGCCTTCTTACTGAAACTGTTGGTTACACAGTGTTAGGTCCCTGTAATTTAGTAGAATGAAAAGACTAAATGTTGAAGAGACTACATCAAAAACCACTTTGGGATTCTAGGATCTAGCCCTCCTGAATCCAGAGAGGGATCTCTCTATGAGTGCAAAGATTGATTTATCTTTAAGGCTTTTAGTAAAATATTAGGCTTGTTATTAAGAACAAGGGTTTTTTGTTTGTTTGGTTGGTCAGGTATGATCTTTAATTGGATGGAATATCACAAAATGAAAGAGTTTAAAAGTGTGAAGATGTAGGTATATTGATAAGTATTCAGTAGATAGGATTAGTGTGGATCAGCTTTAATCCATTGGGCAATGGAGTCACAAAAGGGTTTAGTTGTACAAAAATTTCAAGAGTGGTCCAAAGGGCAAGTCATCTATATCAAAAGATATTTTAGATTAAATGATGGAGTGGAACATTAAAAGTGTTGAGAAAGTTGAAAAAGCTAATAATTTCAACAAGGATTTATCAACTTTCCATACAAGAAAATCCTTTTTAAGCAACTGTTTGAAACTAGCCAAAGGACAGGGCTAACCATAAATTTCTTTGGACAAGATTGTATTAAAGCTAACTTATCAGACAACAATCCAGTAGTCACACTAGACTACTTTCAGAAGGGATGAAAACATATAAGAAAACAAAGTGCAGCTTAAGATCAAGTCAGATGCATTAAATCATGGCCTTCTTTTAGCATACTCTTAGGGAAACTTTCAAACAAATTTTTGAGAAAGAACTAGGAGACAAGGAAAACCATAAACTTTCCTAATTTAACTCTACTTAGAATGTAATTAAAATATCATTCAAGAACTTCCTTTCAAGTTTTGCACCTCAAGACATGGACAAACCAACATTCCGTGATAATGTTTACACTTAATTTAAGTCATTCCCAAATATAACAATTAGCAGAAAACATATAGATAAAGCTTATCAGTGAGAGTAGGGTACTTTTTATAGCAAATACTAGCTCTATATTTGTTGTTCTTTATCAGAGAAAAGTGAAAAAAATGGCATACACGAAAGGAAAACAATAACAGTAAGAGGTACTTCACCAATGATATAGACTAGGATCCCAAGAATCAGCTTGTATATTGATTGTCAATCTAGTTACAAACTACATGTCCAATGTTTCAGAACAACAACAACTTCTCTCCTCAGCCTAACTTCTTCAATAACTTAAATAGAGCTTCAGAGCTTTAGAACTTATTTACATTCAACAATGGTTCGATACTGCAACTATTACATCAAAGTCCAATAACCAACCCCTTACAATGTGCTCCTCAAGGAGATTTTATATGAAAATGAGGAGGTGGAACAGTTTCTAGGGTTCAAGTCTCATTAATTCTATACTAAATGCAATTCCTAGCCTTGAAAACCATGCAAGGCATAAGGCAGGAATGCATTGAATTATATCTCTGTTTCATTTACTCTGTTTATGATTTTTAGGCCTAGTGGATAAAAATATTGACTTTTAAGGCCTTTTTTATCCTTTACAATAACTTCATTGACAGTTTAAAATGTATTCTTTTGTTTGAAATAACTTTTCAACTATCTTTAGGAAAATATCTTTTGTCTGGGCAATAACTATGTGATGCAACAAAACTGAAAGTCAGCCCCAGGGAGAGCTGGTCAACGATAGTCGTGGCTCCGTCAGCATTTCCCTTCAAACCCCGTTCTTTGAACTCCACGTGGTCTTCTTAGATTTCCATGAGAATTTATTTATCAATTTCGAATAAATTGACAAATAAATATATTCAGCAAACTTTGGCTAATGTTAAATATATCTCCGAACCTTATAACATATGTTTAATCCTTTCGGACTTTATATCGATACTCTACGCCTTTTAAACAAAAGACTTAAAATAAACCCTTGGCTCCGGCCCCACCTCTACAATCAATAGACCAATCAAACACATGCACCGTACCTCGTTTATCGTTTGTGCATCTACAGCAAGTGACCACCGTCCGATGGCTCTTTCCCAAATCAACGGAACACGGTAATATCGCTCGGTGTCCGGGTACGAACTATAACGTGCGATGGCGCAGTTTAAACGGTGGTTTTCTGGGTGTCCACTTTGCCACGCGTCGAACACTCTATGGAATTGCTCCCCAACCAGGAAATACTGCTTACTCACCAAAAGCAGTGCGATATGGGCAATCCGCCTTCGTAAATCCACTCCCAGGTTTTGAATAGTAACTAACCAAGGTTCATATTGGGGTTGCGTTCTCCTTCGTATACTCTCTGTTATTAACTTAGGGTCTGACCGCGGGTACAAATTTCTAATTAACGACAAACAATGTAATTCTCTTTATTAAACGGGAATTCTGCTATCGTTAACCAGAGTTCAACGACCACGCTTTACACCCACGCTTCGTCTGCGGTTGAGATTTCAATTATTCAAACAATTCAAGGGAAAAACGAACACAGAGATACAACAACTGCACGATGACTCAATTCAACAGTTATATACAAGACAGTGTCCAATCACTTCACAATCAAATGAATTTCGTCACAAATAACGACTCAAGATAGTTAGATAATCAACAGAACTGAAATTCATTTAACTGGAAACAATCGTAAACACACAGAGTTTTTATTGCAGAAATATCCTCTAATATTCCTCTCTTCTCCCCTAATACATCCAAGGATTCAATTTATATACATTATAGTGTGACTCTTCGGTTCCTCTGCGAGGACCGTTTTAGAAAACCAAAAGCCTAATTACAATTATTCACCTAACTGAAATGTGACAGATGGATTGAACTAAACTATTTGACTTCTACAAATCTAACTAATCTAAATGATATAGTCAGCTGAGGTATTGACACCTAGCTATTACAATTCAAATGTTTTGAACCCTCCTAGCCACAACATGTGGACAAAACTTCCTACATTGTTGGCTAGTGTCTAATGCCCCTGCATCAGACTCCCGAGGGAAATTTTCTTCACGGGCTCCTGTCCATGAGCTCTTCCACTGATCTGCCTATCTTCTGCAACATCCCTTCAGTCATCCAAGTGGCATCTTCCTCTGGCTTGTCCTTCCATTTGATAAAGTACTGAAATTACTCTTGTCCTCTGGTCTTCCTGAACACCCTTTTGTCCAATATCTTCTCTGGTTGCAATGGTTCTGCTGGAGGTAGTTGTTCCTTCCACTCAATCTGTTCCTTGTCTGCTGATCTTTCTTTTGCACCATCATCTTCATACTTGTACAAATCTGCAACATTAAAAATGGGAGATATTCCAACATCAGGTGGCAATTCAATCTCATAAGCATTTGCAAAAAACTTCCTAAGTATCTTGCATGGCCCAATCTTTTTGAACTTCAATTTGTTATACTGCTTCTTTGGGAATCTCTCCTTTCTCAAGTGTGCCAAAGCCAGATCTCCTATTTCAAAATGAACTTCTTTTCTGCTCAAGTCTACTCTAATTTTGTATTTGATGCTGCTGCCTTGTAGTTGTTGTTTCACTTGTTCATGTATGGCCTGGATCTCTGAAGCAAATTCCTCACCATCTGCACTCCTTAGCTCCGCCTTTCCCAGATTTCTTAACTCTAATATTCCTCTGGGGTGCATTCCATAAACAATGTTGAATGGAATTTACCCTATGCTCCTATTTGGTGAGTCATTATATGCATATTCTGCCTGGGGAAAAATATGATCCCACTGCTTGGGATGCTCTCCTGCAAGACTTCTCAACAAATTTCCCAGACTCCTATTCACTACCTCAATTTGTCCATCAGTCTGGGGATGATAAGCTGAGATGAAACTCAGTTTGGTAACAATTTTCTTCCACATTGTCCTCTAAAAATGACCCACAAATCTGGTGTCTCTGTCTGAAACAATACTCTTGGGAAACCCATGCAATCTAACAACTTCTTTGAAAAACAAGTTAGCAACATGGGTGGCATCACTAGTTTTATAGCATGGAATAAAATGTGCCATCTTGGAGAATCTGTCCACTACAACAAAGACTACATCATTCCCTCTCTGAGTCTTGGGAAATCCTAGAAAAAAATCCATACTCACCATGTCCCAAGGCCTGTCTGGAATGGGCAAGGGAGCGTACAATCCTGCATTCTGGCTCCTTCCTTTAGCATATTGACAGATCTTGCAATTCTTCACAAACTTGTCCACTTTTTCTCTCATCCTGGGCCAGAAATAGAAGTGGCTCAGCTGCTCATAAGTCTTATCAGTACCAAAGTGTCCAGCAAGTCTACCACTATGCTTCTCTTTGATCAAATTTTCCCTCATGGAACATCTTGGAACACACAGTTGGATTTTTCTGAATAAAAAGTCCTCCTGCAGGAAATAATCCAGCCACTGGCTTCTATCTGTTAAAACAGGGTTACTACATGCCTCAAATGCTTCTTTAAAATTTGGATATGTTTTATACAATTCTTTGAGAAAATCAAACCCTACAACTTCAAAATTTGTTTCTTGAATGTTTACTCCTATAAGCCTTGACTACTTTATTATTGACCATTATATGTTTTCAAAAACAAAAATTAAAACCTTGAGATACTCAACCCATTTAGCATGCTTATGCTTCAACTTGAGCTCTCTTCCAATGCAATATCTTGCAAAGCATGATTGTCGGAGATACAACTCTGGAGATTCTGGACATCAGTAATGTCTCCTCTTCTTGAGTGTGAGCAGTTATAATTCCTTCTCATAAGAGGAATACTTTCTTAAGTGTCATTCATCTTTCTTTGAATATATCTGCAGACCTATCATCTACGACTCAACACGGCTCGATCCCCTCTCCACTGGCATCACACTTTACTTGAAATGGTTTAGTAAAATCAGGCAGGATCAAAACAGGCTTCTCAATTATCTTTTGCTTCAAAATTTTAAAGTTTCTTTCTGCATCAGTAGTCCACTTAAATGTTTTTTTCTCTTCTTTATTGTCTCAATTATGGGTGCATTGATATTACTGAAGTTTCTTATAAACTTTCTGTAAAAACTAGCAAGTCCATGGAAACTTCTTACCTCAAAAACATTCCTGGGTGAAGGCCACTCCACAATTGCCTTAACCTTTTCTGGGTCCATCTTCAATCCTTCTGCAGAAACAACAAAACCCAAGTACACCAACTCTTCCTTCATGAATGAGCATTTCTTCATATTTATCAACAGTTTCTCTTGGTGCAACTTCTTCAAGACATGATTAAGATGCCTTAAATGTTCTTCCTTAGTTCTGCTGAAAACTAATATATCATCCAGATACACTATCACAAATTTTCCGATGAATTCTTTCAATACTTAATTCATAAGTCTCATAAAAGTGCTAAGTGCATTTGACAACCCAAAAGGCATTACCATCCATTCATACAGTCCTTCATTTGTTTTAAAGGCAGTTTTCCACTCATCACCCTCTCTTATTCTAATCTGATGGTATCCACTCTTTAAATCTATCTTTGAGAAATATCTAGCACCACTCAAACAATCCATTAAATCCTCAATTCTGGGCAAAGGGAATCTATACCTGATTGTGATCCTATTGATTGCTCTGGAATCAGTACACATCCTCCAGCCTCCATCTTTCTTTGGGCTCAATACTGCTGGTACTGCACATGGACTCAAAATTTCTCTGTTCAGCCCCTTGTCCACCAATTCCTGTACTTGTCTCCTGATTTCCTCATTTTCCTTGGGAGTCATTCTGTAGGCTGCCTTATTTGGCAGATTTGAACCAGGGATAAAATCTATCTGATGGTTGATCTTCCTCATAGGTGGTATCTCATCAGGTAAATCATCCACAACAATGTCACAATAATTGTCTAACATTTCTTGGATTTATACTGGTAAATTAGAAATATTTGTAGAAGTAAGAACTACTTTAGGTTTGCAAACTAAAGCAAAGCTTACCTCTTCTTCTTATATCTACTGCAGATATTCCTTCCCACTCAACAACAAGGTCTTTGGATCAATCACTCTGCTGGATGGCTCTCCTTCTTCCATGGGTATCAATGTATGATGTACCCCATCCTTGAAGAACTTGTAAGTGTTCTTCTTGCCGTCATGCACTGCTGCTCTGTCAAACTACCAAGGTCTACCCAGCAGTATATGACACACATCCATGGGCATTACATCACACAGGACCTTATCTTTGTATTTGCCCATTTGCATCTCTATCTCACATTGTTCCCTTACAACTAGCTGGTGCCCCTTATGCAGCCAGGACACCCTGTAGGGAGTTGGATGCTCCCTTGTCTTCAACTTCAACTTTTATATTACCTCAGTGGAAACCAGATTGTTTGTGCTTCCACTATCAATGACTAGCTGGCAGCATTTCCCTTGGACTTTGCATATGCTCCTAAACAAAGTCTTCCTTTGTGCAGGCTCAGGGACCTCTTTGGCTTGCTTCAACAGGACCTTATTTACCACAAAGGATTCTCCCCTCTCTGGAAGAATTTCTTCTTCAATTTCTGCCTCTTCTCCAGCTTGGGCAACAACAGCATTTCTTGGACCAGCACCCACATTCTCTGGACACTCATAGTGCTTATGTCCCACTTGCTGACATCTATAACACCTCAATCCTCTACCTCTGCCTCTATCTTTGTCTCCTCTTCCCTTTCCTCTATAAGAACCCCTTCTGCCCCTTGCATCATCCTTTGTAGATGCATTCTGAGGTGAGCTACTGTTAGCTCCATCCCTGGGTCTAGTAGGCTTTCCTCTACCACCCTGACTTCCCTTTCCACGGAAAGTACCTCTCTTCTTGGCAGACTGTTTCCTCAGGAGTTTCTCCTCTGCTTTCAAGGCCATCTGGTAGGCCTCTTGTACTGTCTTAGGAGACAGAAGACCAATCTCATCTTGGATCTCTAACTTGAGACCATTCATATATCTGGCAGTCTTCTCTGGTGTGTCTTGGAATTTCCCAGCCCTTATGCTTACTCTGTAGAATTCTTCTGTGTATTCTTTTACTGTCAGCAACCTCTGTCTCAGGTTCTGCATTTGCTTATACAATGTCAGCTGATAATCACTAGGCAAGAATTTACCTTTTAATTTATCCATCATTCTAGTCCAGCTCTTGATAGGTTGCTTGCCAACTCTCCTCCTTTCTGCCTGCACTCCATCCCACCAAAGTGCAGCATGTCCCTTCAGCTTTGTCACTACAAACTTGATCTTTTTATCCTCGCTTATCTCTTCATAATCGAAGCACTTGTTCATTTCATTAATCCAGTCTACTATTTCTTCTGGATTCAGTCCCCCTGCATAACTCGACACTTCAATTCTGGGCTTAACTGCAGACCCCAGAATAGTTCTAAGGAGCCTCATGTCAGGAGGAATTTCAACATTCTCTTCAGCTTCTTCTGTTTCAGGTTCGCTGATGTCTTCAGGATCTCTAGTCTATCTTCGCTCCACGGCATCTGCTCTGGCTTCAAACCTATGAAAAATATCCATCACCTCCGCGTTGGCAACAGGTCTCCTTCTGCCAGCACCTCTACCAATTCGGATTGCCATGTTATCTCTCTGCAAAGCAACTCGAAAACAACACCTCTGATACCAAAAATGATGCAACAAAACTGAAAGTCAGCCCCAAGGAGAGCTGGTCAATGATAGTCGTGGCTTCGTCAACATTTCCCTTCAAACCCCGTTCTTTGAACTCCACGTGGTCTTCTCAGATTTCCATGAGAATTTATTTATCAATTTCGAAGAAATTGACAAATAAATATATTCAACAAACTTTGGCGAATGTTAAATATATCTCCGAACCTTATAACAGATGTTTAATCCTTTCGGACTTTATATTGATACTCTACACCTTTTAAACAAACGACTTAAAATAAACCCTTAGCTCCGGCCCCACCTCTACAATCAATAGACTAATCAAACGAATGCACCGTACCTCGTTTATCATTCGTGCACCTCGTTTATCGTTCGCGCATCTACAGCAAGCGACCACCGTCTGATGGCTCTTTCCCAAATCAACGGCACACGGCAATATCGCTCGGTGTCCAGGTACAAACTATAACGTGCGATGGCGCAGTTTAAACGATGGTTTTCCGAGGTTCCACTTTGCCACACATCAAACGCTCTATGGAATCGCTCCCCAACCAGGAAATACCGCTTACTCACCAAAAGCGGCGCGATATGGGCAATCCGCCTTCGTAAATCCACTCGCGGGTTTTGAATAGTAACTAACCAAGGTTCATGTCGGGGTTGCGTTCTCCATTATTAACTCAGGGTCTGAACCCGGGTAGGAATTTCTAATTAACGACAAACAATGTAATTCTCTTTATTAAACGGGAATTCTACTATCATTAACCAGAGTTCAACGACCATGATTTACACCCACGCTTCGTCCACGGTTGAGATTTCAATTATTCAAACAATTCAAGGGAACAATGAACACAGAGATACAACAACTGCATGATGACTCAATTCAATAGTTATATACAAGGCAGTGTCCAATCACTTCACAATCAAACGATTTTCCTCACAAATAATGACTCAAGATAGTTAGATAATCAACAAAACTGAAATTCATTTAACTGGAAGCAATCGTCAACACACAGAGTTTTTATTGCAGAAATCTCCTCTACTCTTCCTCTCTGCTCCCCTAATACATCCGAGGATTCAATTTATATACATTATAGTGTGACTCTTCGGTTCCTCTATGAGGACCATTTTAGAAAACCAAAAGTCTAATTACAATTATTCACCTAACTAAAATGTGACAGATGGATCGAACTGAACTATTCGACTTCTACAAATCTAACTAATCTAAATGATACAGTCAGTTGAGGTATTGACACCTAGCTGTTAATATTCAAATTTTTTGAACCCTCCTAGCCACAACATGTGGACAAAACTTCCTACATTGTTGGCTAGTGTCTAATGCCCCTGCATCACTATGCCCTCATTTGATTTATGAAAGCTGCAGGTGGCACTCTGGTAGCTGAAGAGGATATTGTAGCCTCGGATGTGGCAGTGGAGGCCTTTCATACTGATATTTCTCTATGTTTTACCTTAAAACATCTTTAATTTTCTTTGGTATGTGTTTTAGGCCTAATTAGGCCTTGATCTTAATTTATGGTCTTTTATTCCTTGCTGATTGAGGATTAAGCCTTTGGTTATTGAATTTCTGCCTTAATCCCTTTAAACTCCGCTTTAAAATCTTGATTCTTCACTTTATGCTCTGATTTTCACCTTTGGCACTGATACTCTTTGTCTAATGGATGTTTTACTATGTTTTTTGTTGTTCGCAAGAGCGCAGAAGGTTTACACAAGTGGAGATATTTTTTTTAATGTAAAACTCCTTGGATCCCTTCCTATATCGAAGGTTAGGAATCGTCATTCCTGGCCTTTGTATTTCTTTAAAAACTGTGGGAAAACCCCATAAAACCTACACAAAACAAAAAAAAATTATGAAAATCCTGCGAAAATAGGTCTAGAACTGCTTTGAAAGTTTTGGTGCGAGGGTGAATCGAGGCCGTTGATTTAAGACAGTCAACGGTGGAGATCGTTCGATGAAGTCATTTGGGTGAAAAGATGGAGGTAAAGTGAATGGAGCTGTGTTTTTAATAAGATCCGTTCGATCTCAGAGATCGACGACTGAGGTTTAAAGTGAAACTGATGGGAGCAAGTTAGGTGGAAAAAAATAAAATGAGGGCGAGGTTAATTCAGAGCCATCCGATCTTCGGAGATCGATGGCTAAGATTGAATTAGAAACAACATTGTGGGGTCAGTGTTAAAGCAGAAAACCGCTAATGGTTTTTGCAAAATAAAATGGGGGGTAAACGGTATTGCACAAAAAAATGCGATTCGATATAGCATTCGATGCGTGTCCCATTAAAAACCACCGATTTCGCAATTTTTTTGGGGATTAAACTCTGGGCACAAAAATTTTGCGAAATGGAATGTCAGCCATTGGATAGGAGGACCCAGATCTGACGGTGCGGAAAAATTGGGATGGGAAAGTTGCACGGATGAGGGGTTCTGGTGGGGTTGCAGAATGACGTAAGGTATTTTGTCGTGTAGCGGACGGGTTGTCGGGGTTTTTGAATTGTCAGGATAGATCCTGGCCGTTGGATCTATAAAAATGGACGGCCAATATCTAATATCGGGGCGAAGTTTTGAATGGGAGGAAAGGTAATCCGGATGGACGGGGATAAGGAGACCCGAAGGCCATTGATCTGCAGGGATCAATGGTTCAGATCCATTTAAAAATTTATATGTCCGGAAAACAAAAGAGAACGAAAGAAAAGGTCGAGAAGAGGATTTTAGGAATTTTAGCACCCGCATGCGGGGCTTAGGGTCATATGAAGGTCAGGGCTTAAGGTAAAAAGCCCTCAGGGGCTTAATGCCTTTGTAATGCAAAATGACTATTTTTAGGCACGAAATAGTGATTTTTAAGCCAATTTGAGGGTTTCAGTAAATGAAAGAAGGGATTTTTTAGACCAAATGAGAGGAAGATAGAAGGTTTAGAGGGGGTTTTGATGACTTTGAAGGTTAGATGAATTGATTTTGAGGATTTTTATGAAGGAAACAATGATGAAAATGGTGGAATTTTTTTGAGTGAAAGGGGGATTGGAAATGATGAAAAATGGAGTTTTAAGTAGTCTTTCTTTTGGAAAATAGCAGGTTCTTTAGGATAAAGAGGGAAACATTAGTGAAGACTAACTCAAAGGGTAAAGATCTTCATAAGACTTTAAGAACTAACAATTTGGACATGAATTGTTTCTTAAAGGCTAAAAAGAGATTTAGCCACCATTTGATATAACAAATTTTATAGGTGGCTAACAGTGGCTCCACTTTGGGATGGCATCTTCTTGAAGGTGTCAAGAACCTCAACTATTGATCTCTGGATTTTCAGTAAACCAGTGCCTTATCCATTGGGCAGTAACCTTTCTTTTCCTTTGCTAATCTTCTTTTAATCTGACAATCTTTGCAACAATTTTGAAAAAAATGGAATTCTATCAAAACAACATTTCTACCTACCCAATCCTAATGATCCCAACATTTTTTCTTCTTTCAGAGTGCATTCGGATTGGAAAACTATTTTTATCAACATTTAATTCTTTTGAAAATAGAAAACTAATCTATTTCTACTCTTATTTCTCCATGAACTCAATTTGAACAGTTGAGTTCATAAATTCTCTACCTAACTATTATCTGTCAAGATTAGACTGTCTGATAGACCTACATTCTCTAAATTCTAAAACAGAAAATTTAAAAAAAGTGAAGCCAAGATTAAGCAGTTTGACTTGCTGCAGATCTATGGCATAAAAACAAGCTGCACATAGATTTTTATTTGTAGAAAATTAAAGCAAAATGGTGAAGGCTTAAGATCTGAAAAATAAAACATCCTTCATTATTCTTCAGCTCTGTTTTTGAATTTGTTTGAGCTATTTCCTCTTTCTTTCCTGGTTCAAGTTTTGAGTTTTTTAGAACCAGTTCTTCATCACTCTCATAGGTTCAGGGTTTGAGCTTGTTTGAACCTTTGTTTTTCTATCCTAATCTACCTTACTGATAAGCCAAGATTATGTTGTTTGGATGATCTAATTCACTAACATATCAGCAGTGAATTGAAAACCTAATTAGTCATGATTAGGCTGTATGACTAACTAGAAGTGTGTTTTTTAGGAGTGGCATTTGAGCTTGCACACTTTTAGGCTTTGTCTCCTTTTTGGTATGGGGTTGTACCTTTCTTGTTTTTTACAATCTGCCCTCTTTTCTTTTCTATTGTTTTTTATATTTTTTATTTTTATAACTTTGAATGCAATGTTTAGACAATGATAATTTACAATGAAAAAATAAAAAAGCTTCAAACTGGTATAGTTAAGAAAAATAATGTTTGAGCATCCTGCCATTGACAGGACTTCCAAAAAGTTCAGTTCCATTCACTTCCTGCAAGAAATAAGCATTATTACGAGTAGTAGAATGAATGAGATAAGGGCCTAGCCATAAGTTGTCAAATTTTCCATGTTTTCCCTTATCTTCTCTCCTAGAATCCCACTTCAAAACCTTGTCACAAATGTTGAAATCACTGGCCTTTGTCCTTTTATCAAACAACTTCTTGATGTTTTCTTGCTTGTGTAGGGCTCTATTGTAGACCTCCTCTCTGGTTTGCTAAAGATGTATTGTCTAATTGATTCTTCTTGTCATATCATTTTCCTCAGACTGTACTTCTTGGATCAGCTTCATGACTAGCACTCCTAGACTGGTTGGAAAAATGGCATCTGCTCCATAGACTAGCTAGTAGGGTGACATTCCAATTGATTTCTTAAGTGTTAATCTGTCATCCCATAGTGCATGTACTAGCTTTGTGTGACATGATTTCTTATTGTCTTCCAGCAAATTTTTGATTATATTCACCAAACTATTGTTTGAGGATTCTGCCAACCCATTACCTTGAGGGTAATAAGCAATAGAATGGCCCAATGTAATTTGATATTTATGACAAAATTCAACCATGTTTTTGGATCCAAATGCAATAGCATTGTTAGTGATAATCTTCCTAGGATAGCCAAATCTAGATAGGATATGAGTTTCAAGGAGTTTTATGATGACAGAGTCAGTGACTTGCCTAGAAGGGATGGCTTCTATCCATTTGGTAAAATAGTCTTTTGCAGTGAGGATCTATCTATGTTGAGCAAATGAGGCTGGGTGGATTTCCCCAATGAAGTCTAGTCCCCACTATTGAAAAGGAGCTTCAACAATGATTGGTTGCGGAGGTAAGGGAAGCAATTTTCTTTTGCCTTAAAAGAGTTGGCATTTGTGATGGGTAACAATCATTTTGTGGACATCTTGAAAGAGGGTGGGCCAATAGTAACCAGCTCTAAGGATTTTATTGGCAGTTATCTTCCAATAGAGGTGGCCTCCACATTCTCCTTCATGAAATTCATGCTTGATCTTATCTGCATCATTCTCAGGCAAACATTTAAGCAATAATCCACTAGCATTTTTCCAATATAGAAATTTATCTAAAATGCAGTAATTAACAAATTTCAACTTTAAAAATCTTGCCTTCATTTTAGACAAACCAGGAGGTGTATGTAAATTGAGCAAAACATATAAAATATCAGCATACAAATTTGAATTCAGAAAATGATCTTCAATAGTTGGAGTTGACAACTCCTGTTGTTCATCTAAAGCATCTAACATGTTTATATCAAGAGATTCAAATTCAGATTTAGCCATTAATCTTTCTAGGCCTTGGCCTTTTATGAGCTTAGTGGGCTTGATCTCTAAATCATATTCAAGTATCACAACAATCCATTTTCCTCTTTTGCCATCTGGATCTTGAGTTAAAATGTATTTTACAACTGAATTAGGCACAAATGCAATTATGTGGGAATGTAAAATGTAAACTCTGAATTCTTTCAAGGCTTTGACTAAGGCAAAAGCTTGTTTTTCCATGATATTGTATTTCAGAGGTGAATCTCTTAATGCCTTACTAAAGAATGCAATTAGCTGCTCTTGTCCCTTCAAGTTTTTCTGTAATAGGACAGCAACCACTGTGTGTTCTGATGCAAATGAAAAATGAAGAAATCCTTTGTAAAATTAGGACTAATGAGAACTGGTGTTTTGGTTAATGCTTGTTTTACCAATTCAAATGATTTATTTAATTCTAAGGTCCATTTAACTCCTTCTTCTCTTTTAAGCATATTGGTCATGTTTTTAAGGAGTTCAGCTATATTGGGTATGAACCTTCTCAAGAAATTAATCTTCCCAATGAAAGATTGAAGTTCCTTGATATTTCTAGGATGGTTGATTTGCAATATACCATCAATCCTCTTTGGGTCTATCTTTATCCCCTCTTCTGATATGATGTGTCCAAGAATTTTACTCTCTTGGAGACCAAACATTGTTTTCTTTGGATTTAAAGATAACCCAAATTTTCTGCATTTCTCAAAGACTTTTCTCAAGTGTTCTAGGTGTTCTTCATCTGTTTTGGAAAAAATAGTGATATCATCAAGATAAATAATGATGAAGTGTCCTAATTATTCTGAGAATGCTATATCCATGGCTCTCTAAAAGGTAGCACCAGCATTCATTAAACCAAAGGGCATTTTCACATACATAAAAGTACCCCAAGGTATAGTAAAGGCTATTTTGAGTTGATCATCAAGATGTACTAATATCTGATTGTAACCTGAGAAGCCATCTAGTAAATAAATTATTCTAGAACCAACTACCTTTTGTAAAATATGATCCATCTTGGGTAAAGGGTAGTTGTCTTTTAATGAGGCTTTGTTTAAGTTTCTGAAATCAATACAAAGCCTAATCTCTCTTGTCTTCTTCTTAACTGACACAAGATTAGACACCCACTCTGAGTATCTAATAGGGACAATAATTCCAGCTTCATACATTTTCCTAATTTCCTTTTCCACCAAAGGTAATTGGACAGGGTTAATTCTGCACAATTTTTGTTTAAAAGGCTTCTTGTTTTCCTTAAGGGGTATCTTATGTTGGATTACCTCTGTATCATAGGATTTTAGATCCTCATAACTCCATGCAAACACATCAGAAAATTCCTTAAAGAGCTCAATGTATTTCAGTTTTATGTGAGCTGGTAAGGTTTTAGACAATTTATTCATTTTTGGCTTAATTTTACTGCCTATGTTACATTCTTCTACTTCAGTTTCCACAGGTTCCAGTTTTGGTTTTTTGGCAACATCATTTAAATCAAACAACTCTTCTAATGGGACTAGTCCTTTTGGCAAGCTTTGAGTGTTAGATTGCAGCATTTCTAAGTCTTCTTTTCCTAAATCTGCACTAATTTTTGTTGTATGTTCAAGTTTACTAGATAACATATTTATATCAGCAATCTTTGGAGACTTTACTTCTTCATTAAGTGGGTTTTCTTCAATAGGACAGTTATTTTCATACTCAGAATCTGAACTTAATAGCACAAATTCATTTCTAGACTGTAGGAAGTCTTCTATTTGTTTATCTCCATCAAAAACTTGCCATTATTTTTCATTGTCTAGGACAGCTGGCCTAAATTTGACTTGGGTGGTGCATTGTTTGGTTTCATAAGGGGTTAGACAAGTTCTAGCAGCAAAGGCTAAACCATTGGCAAGGACATTTTGGTTTCTTGGGACAAAGATAAGTTTGGATTCATCAAATGTTTTTAATAAGTCCAAGACATCATTTCTATAGGCTCTAAGTCTGGGGTCTTTGGCACTATATTCCCCATTCACTTGCCTAACGATCAACTCTGAATTCCCATGAACTTTTATCCTTTTGGCCCCTAATTTCTTCAATAAGTGCAGGCCTAAAAGGAGAGCTTCGTACTCAGCTATGTTATTTGAGCATTGAAAATTTAACCTATAGGAATGCCCTTCAGCATGATTGTTTTCAGTGTTGTGTATCCATATGCCAGCTCCAGCATTATTCTTAGTGCAAGACCCATCAAAGTTCATGGTCCAAAGAGGACTAGTTTCAGATTTACTAGTTTGACTACTACCCTCTTTATCTTGTGTGCTTTTAGACTGTTCTTGTAAGTCAACACTATGTTGAATTTGGTTTAATTACTCAGGTTCTTCATTATATTGAGGGATCTTCTCTTGACTCTCAAGGTTGACAACCAGTGGATGACTATTTTGTAGCCCTAGACCTGTGATTAGTTTGCTGTAATTTTCTGATTTGGCAAACTGTTTTGATGCTTCTATCTTATCTTCCTCCTTTTCTGTGTCTGCCACTATGTTATAGTGAGGGGTGGATACTAAGTCAGTTAAGGTTTCTTTCTCATTAAAGGTTTCATTATTGAAGAGAATAAATGAGTCAAGGCCTGTATGTACAGAATAAAGAGGAGAGTTTTCAGGTCTCTCTTGGCTACTGCCCATGTATTGCATGTGAGATTCCCTATAAAGTCTTCTAGTTTGATTAAAAATAAGGATATTAGCATATTTCATATCCATTTGCATTGTTCCTTGTAACTTAGCTCCCCATGATCTTGATAACAGCATACCATATTTGGAGGGTACATCAGCCACTACAATATCCATTACTAAACACTTGGCTGGAATTTGTGCTAAGTTTACACAGAGGTCTTTGATCAAACCTAAACATTTCACTCTACTGGAGTCAAAAGAGTATAGATCTTTGTATGGTATGGTGATTTCAAGGCTTAGACTCTCCATTACTGCTTTGGGAATTAAGTTATGAGAGGACCTTGAATCATGCATGGCATTGTGTAAAATTTTGTCATGAATTTTCAAACTAACATAAAATGGTGGAACTAGCCCTTCTTGGTATCTTCCCTCAATCTTAGGACCAAATAAGAGCTCTGGCTGGTCATCAATGAGGTTGACCATGTCATTATTTTCTGTTATGTTAAATGCTTTCAAAATTTGTGATCTATATACATCTTGGGTGACTAAATCAGTGAGGGGAATAGAGATTTTTATCTTGGCAATTTCCTGTTCCAAACTAAAAGGTAGCTGAATTTTTACAATGTTTTTTTCAGCCTTATTAATCACCAATTTATCAGTGAAATTAGTTTGTTGATTTCCTCTATTTACATTGGTCAAAATTTTTTTAATAGGAGCACTAGCTAAAGTACTAATGCTGCTAAGATCTGCACTTTGTTTTTCATTAATTTGAGTGCCTTTCTCTTTGTTTTGATCAGAATTTATAGCCACTATTTTGTCTTTCTATTTTACAATTTTGGGTTTATTCACAACGCTGTTTTTTGCAGAGTTTTCAGAGGTTTTAGTCTTGGGAGTTTCCTGATTCTTTTTACTCCTAAGGTCATATTCTTTTGGGGTCTCTATGATGACATTTTCTAGCTCTTGATAATAATGTTCATCCTCTGTTATTTTATCATCATAGGGTGTGTACAGAACTTGTTTTCTATTAATAGGAACATCAAAGTGGTCACCACCTACTCCCAACATGTTTATATCATCTTCCTCTATTTTTTCAATTGTTTCTTCAACCTCATTTATATAGTTTTGATGAAAAGGAGGTGTAATGTGTTAATCATCCTCTCTTCGTCTGTTTTGAGGTTGATTTCTCCTAAAGTTATGATTTTGATTTTGATTTCTCTTTTGGGGAGCTGATTGGTTTTCTCTAGCTTGTGCTCTCTTAATTATGCTCATCTCCTTCATCATTTCCTCCATCATCCTTTCCATTTTCGAGCTAGATGTAGAGGGTGCAGGTTCTTCCCTAAATGATACCTTCTTTTCATTCCTCATCCTGGATCTTTTCTCCATCAGATTTAATTCCACAGCTAAGGCTCCTTTCTGCATATCCTCTAAATTCAAAGGATCTCTCTCCCTCAGATGATAGGCCATTTCAGGATCAAACCCTTCAGGAAATTTTTTTAAAGCTAAGCCTTTTGGAGGTTTCAAGTCTAGGGGAAGGGCATTATAAACACTATTGAAACTAGTGCAATAAGCTTGAACACTTTCCCCAGTGTTTCTTTTGAGGTTGTTGTAGTCTGAAAGTATTTGGAGAGGATTTTTTTTTAACTTCCCATTTGTTTAGGAATAACTGATGGAGAGCTTGGAGATCATTAATACTATTAGGGGTCAAGCTTTTGAACCATTTTCTTGCTTCTCTCCCTAAGCTTTGAGTAAACAATCTGAGTTTGACATAAATTTCATTTCTATCAAAGTAGTCATTCATCTTGTCCACATGTTGTGAAGAAGTAGTAGTACCACTGACATCATATAAAGGTATATTGGACTGATAGTCCTGTGGCAGATTGACTAGAGTTAAAGGAAGGACTAGAGGGGCTTACCATGTTGCCATGATAGGAGGTTGTGGAAAGAATGGGGGGTTTACAGGTGGAGGATGTAGAATGGGAGGTGGTTGATGAAATGGTGTAGTTTGAACAGTGGGTGTATGGATAGCAGAAGTGGATGGACCAGCAAGAGATTGTTGAGTAGATCTAGGATGAGAGAAACCAAAATTATGAAGTAAATGCAAATTAGGTGGTGTAGTTTCTCTACCACCAGAATGTTCACCTCTATCTTGGGATGAAGTTGGAGACTCAAAATCTATTTGATCTATATCATCAACCGACCTAGCTCTGAATGGGTTTCTTAAGTCAACTTGTGAATCTTGTAGAGCTGCAAGGTTTTCAGGAACAGAATTGGCTCTTTGGATTGGTCTGACAATAGTTGAAGTTTGAGCCTTAGGAGACTTCCTAAGTATGCTTTCAGGATTATCAACTATCTTAGGAGGGTTTGGGTTAGGATAGGCTCTAGTATGAACTCTTCTAGAAGCCACTATGCTATGTTTTCAGACCCAATAATAAGAAAAGTTTTAACCAAATATGACAATCTTTAGGGGGCTAACTGATCTTTAGCAAGGAAAATTTAATCCTCAAAGTTTTCTTAACTAATTTTTATGATGTTATGATAGTAATGGGTTTCCCAGTGGAGTCTTTAGGTCTATTTAGGATTGTGGAGTCACCAGGTGGAAATTTTTATCTCTTTTTGGAGGTAAAATGTTTTATGGTCCACCACCATATACCAATCTACAATTTTTTGGGTTTTCTGAGTTTTTTCAGTCCTATAGGTTATGAGAGTCCCCTAAATTTGTTTCAACACTTAGCTATGGTGATGAGACAAAGAGAGTTTACTCTTATGGCTTAGCTAGCTGATTCCTTCAGGGTTTGATAAGGCTCTATGAGAATCCTAAGGGTTACTTAGTTTGTCACTGATTGAAATAAGCCCTATCATGATTACCATTTGCTTTGGTAGTGCTTGAAGAGAGCTACTTATACTACACTAAATAGTGAGTGTTTTGTTTTAAGGATTTTACTCATATACTCCCCAGTATGGTCGCCAAAAATGTTAGGTCCCTGTAATTTAGTAGAATGGCAAGACTAAATGTTGCAGAGACTACATCAAAAACCACTTTGGGATTCTAGGATCTAGCCCTCCTAAATCCAGAGAGGGATCTCTCTATAAGTGCAAAGATTGATTTATCTTTAAGGCTTTTAGTAAAATATTAGGCTAGTTATTAAGAACAAGGGTTTTTTGTTTGTTTGGTTGGTCAGGTATGATATTTAATTGGATGGAATATCACAAAATGAAAGAGTTTCAAGGTGTGAAGATGCAGGTATATTTAGAAGTATTCAACAGATAGGATTAGTGTGGAGGAGCTTTAATCCATTGGGCAATGGAGTCACAAAAGGGTTTAATTGTACAACAATTTCAAGAGTGGTCCAAGGGGCAAGTCACCTATATCAAAATATCTTTTAGATTAAATGATGGAGTGGAACATTAAAAGTGTTGAGAAAGTGGAAAAATCCAATAATTTCAACAAGGATTTATCAACTTTCCATACAAGAAAAGCCTTTTTAAGCAACTGTTTGAAACCAGCCAAAGGACAGGGCTAACCATAAACATCTTTGGACAAGCTTGTATTAAAGCTAACTTATGAGACAACAATCCAGAAACCACACTAGAATATTTTTAGAAGGGATGAAAACATATAAGAAAACAATGTGCAACTTAAGATCAAGTCAGATGCATTAAATCATGGCCTGATTTTAGCATACTCTTAGGGAAACTTTCAAACAACTTTTGGAGAAAGAACTAGGAGACAGGGAAAACCATAAACTTTCCTAATTTAACTCTACTTAGCATGTAATGAAAATATCACTCAAGAACTTCCTTTCAAGTTTTGCACCTCAAGACATGGACAAACCAACATTCTTTGATAATGTTTACACTTAATTTAAGTCATTCCCAAATATAACAATTAGAATAAAACATATAGATAAAGCTTATTAGTGAGAGTATGGTACTTTTGAAAATAAATCATAGCTCTATATTTGTTGTTCTTTATCAGAGAAAAGTGTACAAAATGGCATACACGAAAGGAAAACAATAACAGTAAGAGGTACTTCGCCAATGATATAGACCAGGATCCCAAGAATCAGCTTGTATATTGATTGTCAATCCAATTAAAAACTACATATCCAATGTTTTAGAATAGCAACAACTTTTCTCAGCCTAACTTCTTCAATAAATTAAACAGAGCTTCAGAGCTTCAAAAATTATTTACATTCAACAATGGTTCGATACTGCAACTATTACATCAAATTCCAATAACCAACCCTTTACAATGTGCTCCTCAAGGAGATTTAATAAGAAAATGAGGTGGAAGAGTTTCTAGGGTTCAAGTGTCATTAATTCTATACTAAATGTAATTCCTAGACTTGAAAACCATGCAAGGCATAAGGAAGGAATGCATTGAATTATATCTCTGTTTCATTTACTCTGTTTATGTTTTTTTGGCCTAGTGGATAAAAAGATTGACTTTTAAGGCCTTCTTTATCATTCACAATAGCTTCATTGACAGTTTAAAATGTATTCTTTTGTTTGAAATAACTTTTCAACTATCTTTAGGCAAATATCTTCTGTCTGGGCAATAACTATGCCTTCATTTGATTTATGAAACCTGCAGGTGGCACTCTGGTAGCTGAAGAGGATATTTTAGCCTCAGATGTGTCAGTGGAGGCCTTTCAGACTAATATTTCTCTGTGTTTTACCTTAAAACATCTTTAATTTGCTTTGGTCTATGTTTTAGGCCTAATTAGGCCTTGATCTTAATTTATGGTCTTTTATTCCTTGCTGACTGTGGATTAGGCCTTTGTTTATTGAATTTTTTCCTTAATCCCTTTAAAATTTGCTTTAAAATCTTCATTATTCAATTTATTCTCTGATTTTCACCTTTGGCATAGATACTCTTTGTTTAATGGATGTTTTACTGTGTTTTTTGTTGTTTGTAGGCACGCAGAAGGTTTACATAGGTGGAGATATTTGTTTTAATGTAAAACTCCCTGGATCCCTTCCTGTACCGAAGGTTAGGAATATTCATTCCTGGCCTTCATATTTCTTTAAAAACTGTGGGGAAACCCCATAAAACCTGCACAAACACAAAGAAAAATTATGAAAATCCTATGAAAATAGGTCTAGAACTACTTTGGAAGTTTTGGTGCGAGGGTGAATCGGGGCCGTTGATTTAAGACAATCAATGGTGGAGATCGTCCGATGAAGTCATTTGGGCGAAAATATGGAGGGAAAGTGAATGGGGCTATGTTTTTAATAAGAGCCGTTCGATCTCAGATATCGATGGCTGAGATTTAAAGTGAAACTGACGGAAGCAAGTTAGGTTGAAAAAAATAAAATGAGGGCGAGGTTAAATCAGAGCCATCCGATCTTCAGAGATCGACGACTAAGATTAAATTAGAAAAAACATTGCGGGGTCAGTGGTAAAATGGAAAACCACTAATGGTTTTCACAAAATAAAATGGGGGGTAAACGGTATTGCGCAAAAAAATGTTTTTCGATACAGTGTTCGACGCGTGTCCCTTTAAAAACCACCGGTTTCGCAATTTTTTTTGGGATTAAACTCTATGTGAAAAACTTTTGAGAAAATGAATGTCAGCTGTCGGATCAGAGGACCCAGATCTGACAGTGAAAAAAAATTGTGATGGGAAAGCTGCACGGATGATGGGTTCTGGTGGGGCCGCAGAATGACGTAAGGTATTTTGTTGTGTTCCGGACGGGTTGTCGGGGTTTTTGAATTGTTGGGATAGATCTTGGCCGTTGGATCTATAAAAATGGACGGCCAATATCTAATATCGGGGTGAAGTTTTGAAAGGGAGGAAAGGTAAGCCGGATGGATGGGGATAAGGAGACCTGAGGGCCGTTGATCTGCAGGGATCAACAATCCAGATCCATTTAAAAATTTATATGTCGGGAAAACAAAATAGAAGGAAAGAAAAGGTCGAGAAGATGATTTTAGGCCTTTTAGCGCCTAGTTGCGGGGCTTAGGGTAATATTAAGGTCAGGGCTTAAGGTAACAAGCCCTCAAGGGCTTAATTCCTTTGTTATGCAAAAAGACATTTTTTAGGCCCGAAATAGTGATTTTTAAGCCAATTTGAGGGTTTCGGTAAATGAAAGAAGGGACTTTTTAGACCAAATGAGAGAAAGATAGAAGGTTTAGAGGGGGTTTTGATGACTTTGAAGGTTAGATGAAGGGATTTTGAGGATTTTTATGAAGGAAACAAGGATGAAAATGGTGGAATTTTTTGAGTGAAAGGGGGATTGGAAATGATGAAAAATGGAGTTTTAAGCAATCTTTCTTTTGGAAAACCACAGGTTCTTTAGGATAAAGAGGGAAACAGTAGTGGATTAACTCAAAGGGTAAATATCTTCATAAGACTTTAAGAACTAACAATTTGGACAAGAATTGTTTCTTAAAGGCTAAAAAGAGATTTAGCCACCATTTGATAGGACAAATTTTATAGGTGGCTAACACACAGGAATCTAAATTACAACATAAGAGTTTCCATTTGTTAGCGTAAATTCTTAACACAAGTGTATGAAAGGAGCTCACTTTAGTTGTGTGTGAAAAACAACCCTAACAACAGAAGTGGATACTTAACTCTTTAGATCTAAAATCGATAGTTAAAACAAATGATGCAAAAAACTAAATCTATGCAGTAAAAGGAGTTAACCATTGAAAAGAAATAGTAATTACTCCATGCATCCAATAGACAAGATAATATTTAAATAATTTTCTATATTATTACACCTGGTGAAGGGAACAAATAAAAGTTACAAGTCCCCCTCAATGGGATGGGTTCTTGATTGTTCTCAACACTTCAGCTCCAAAAGTTTCTCTCTCTTAATGGTCCAGAAAAATCAGAATGTGTTGCTCTATGGGAGCTCAAGAAGCAAAAGAAAATAGTAGTAACAATGAGAATGATCAAAGAGTCACAACGAAAGTGATCAATGTGAAGAATGAACGGAACATCCTCCTATTTATAACAAAATATTGAGTTATCCTCAATAATGGCAAATAATAAAATATTATTAACCGAGATCTAGATCTAATCGTTTGGAATATTTTATTACACTTTGTTGGAGGGAAAATGTATTTAAATTGGTTAAATACCTTTATTTAGAAATAATAAACAAATAAATGATTTACTTATCATTTCAAGAATGTGGTTAAGGATTAATTAAAAAATAATGATTTGTTTAATTATTTCTCATATTTGGGTTAAATATGACTAGGAATATTATTTAAAGAGTGGTTTAATTAATTATTCTTAGACGAAAATCAAATAAATAAGGATTTATTTAATTATTCCTCACGGGGATTCTAGTTTAAACCATAAATAACTTAATACAATATGGTTTATTAAATTATTTTTTATAGTGAAAACAATTTTACTATGGTAAAATTGGTCTTACATGGTGTACTTCGATCCATATAAGTGTAAATGGTTCGATGAACGAATTTTGGTGATAGAAATTGCCCAATGCAATTTACCCTAGCGTCACTACAACTCACTCTACTAAATACGAAGAGATGAGTGCATCTAGTTCTAAGAATAGATAAACTATCTACTACTAGTCCAATCTCAAGTATTGAATTTCAAATCCAAATGAGGAATAAGGGTATACTTGTAGGAATGAGGAAAGTGACCTTTCACCTCCTACAATGACCTTTCACCTACCCTCATGACTCTTGACCTGCCTCACTCTTCTCTCGTGCCCATTAAGTATTACGTGCCAAATTGAACTATACATAGTTGTGACCATTTTGATGAGCAATATGTACATATTAAAAACATAGTAATTGTGAGAAGAATGATTAGGGTTTCCATAAACCCTAATATTGTTGCTCAATCATGATGAGCCACTGAATAGGGTTGTGATCCATTTGTTATGTTGAATGATGATCTGCCTGCTACAGTTCCTTCCATCATGGTTGGCATAGTGTTTTAGACAGTTGCATGGATTGAGCTAGCCTGTTTGTTGAAAGCATGATTACAAGGCTTCTTGCAAGAATCCCATGTTTCCTCCATGCAAATCAACATGCCCACCTCCAAACGAATAAAATTGCTCATATAAATATGCATACAAATAATAGTGCCAAAAACATGACAAATTAACTGAAAGTAAAGCAATAATTTGGACCCCTGTATAGTCCATTTTTATTTCATAGTGATGTCAATGAATTCGATCTCTATTTTGTGTCTCTGAGCTCCAAAATGTTTACAACAATTCGTGAAAGATTTGTCCATATCTCTCTTGGTCGACACCGTGCTTTATCCATAGTAGTATCATAGGTTGTATGCGTGAAAACATATTGCAAATATCTTTAGAGCAAATTTTACAAGAGGAAAATGCATTCTCCTTTGATACAACTTCTTTGACTAACTCTTAGTATGTAGGTTTCCAACTATGACCAACAAGAAGAGGTTTTTCATTGGTTGTTTGAACAAATTGGTGAAAATTTTAACTCTCTCGATCCTCCTATTATTCACGGTGATTTAAAAGCCCAAAGGAGTGTCTTTTCACGGGTTATAACTTACTCGTATGTTCAATTTCTTATAGAGGTCAATATCAGATTCAAAATAGTATGAGAGCTTTATTAAGTGCACAGGTCACCATTTAGGAGAGGTTTCCCACTCTGTGTTCTCCTTTGTGGCCTCACTATGCGATCCTCTGACTCAAAGAGAGGTCGCATAGTCATTCCCAAACGTAGGTCCCACTTCAGATCCACATGTCCAAACTTAGTCCTGCGTTTTTCCGACCTCAGGTGCCATACTTTTAAGGTAACTTCATGATTATTGGAACATGTCTTGGTTGTTTTCGCTGCCACTTTATCTTGGCTTCTCCATTCCCCAAGTGCCATCAAACAATGACGAGTATTTCAGGAATTAACTGTAGCCAACACATTCCAGTGACCCTCGTGTGTATATATATATATATAGATAGCTTCAACTCGTATATATATATATATATTGTCAACACATTGTAATGAGGATTCCCATGACTATATGCGCACACGTGTTGAGGAATTTTCAGAAATTATTCACTCCTTGTTTTTGACATGAAGTGTTCTTTTGGGAAGGGTACACCTTGGTGATCAAATAAAATACCTTCATCGCATTTCTGGAGACATTCATAACCATGGTTTGCTGGCTTACTCCTTATACTATCATTTAATCTGAATAAATTGTGGTGGAGCTGCTTATATATATATATAGGTGCAATGACAATCACTGCTCCAATTACAAAATAATCCTCCGTTCCAAAGGATGATTATGCACAACACTTAATTTCCCGCTCTCCAAGTGGGCGTTCATCATATTATTCTTTGTTAATCAATGTGTCAAACACATAATACTGCGTTATATGCTCTTTTATAACCTTCTTACCTTATTTAGAGAAGACCTTACTATATTTTTATATATGCACCCATCATTCGAGAGAGGTCGTATGCTAGTCTGACTCACGCAGGTAGCACAATCATATGGAATTGTGCTTGAGCTATAAGTTGAACCAGATAGCTGCCAATGATCTCGATCTTCAAATAGGAGACATCTCTTTACCTCATAATTTGATGAGACATCGATATATTTTCTTTGCGAGGGCGAGGTTAGTAGCAATGTTAAGTTATCTCAAATTTATAGGAGACTTCCCATCCTAGCGATACTCCACAAATAAACTATTTACCCAAGCATGGAATGCTGCATAGACTACTGCAAAAATACACACTGACTTATCCATTCTATAAGAAGAAGGATGGGAAGTTGCTGCTTTTTGTTGAAAATTACTTTCAACTGTTCAAGTACAGTAAGCCGCTTTCTATTTCCAGCGATCAGTCAAGATCGGAGTGTGAAAAAACCTTGCAGATAGCCGCTTGCTAAAAACAGTGAGTAGTCAACTTCATTTTGGTACTCGGTGCTGGTATATGTATTTTGAGAAACAGAGCATTGTATTGTTTTGAAAACAAAAAAAATTTAACAGCA
This sequence comes from Pinus albicaulis, assembly GCA_034641835.2. Classification (NCBI taxonomy): domain Eukaryota; kingdom Viridiplantae; phylum Streptophyta; class Pinopsida; order Pinales; family Pinaceae; genus Pinus; species Pinus albicaulis. Next base: position 1,609,836,874 of record CM076578.1, on the reverse strand, counting down.
AACCTGGACCTGAAAAAGATTAGGCTGGATTTGATAGAGAAATTCGCGTCATAGTTTTTGGCCATACCTCAAACCCAAAATCGGACCTGAATTTTTATAGGGAAAATTCTATGGAGTTTTCGCGTTACAATTTAGGCCGACGTGAGCATCTCATTTTGGAATGCAATTTTGGAATTGTGTTTTGGTTTAATTTCACCTTGAAGTCCGGGCATAAGTTTTATATTGTGTTTTTTATTAAGGTTTACGATATGATGTTGTTTCGCATGGCACGATGGAATTTGAGTTATGATATGAGTTTTAAACATATATCATGTGAAGTGGTATTATAAAGTGTGGGCCCGACGGCCTTTTTAAAATAGATTTTGTTTTAGTTTTAGTTTTAAAAGTTTTAGTTTTAATTTTATTTAAAAAAAAGGTTTGTTATAATATGTTTTATATGTTACGGCATATAAAAACAAAAAGGGCAAAAAACATAGTAGTCGTTTTTTTTACTATAGACAGTATGTAAGTTTTTTTTTACACAATAGCAGTGTAAATTTATTTTGGTTATTACACAGCAGTGTATAAAAAGTGAAAGACAAAGAGTAATTTTTTTTCGTGCACAGCAGTGCGTTTGTTTTGTAATAGAACAAAGTAGTGAAAAAAACACAACAACATGTTTTTAGAGACAGAGTGTGTTTCTGAGTGAAATAGTGAAGTCTTTGTGTGCACTGTGTCATAGCAGCAGTCACCATTTTGTAATTCCTCTAGCAGAGGAAGAATTGTAATAGTTTTTTTTGTGTTAATGAATGGAATAGAAATTAGTTAAAGTGTTGAACTCAGTCTCCAGTGAAGAAATTTTTATTATTTTCTCTGTGTTGAAGAGGGGAGTTTTATGCTCCATTTATTATTCTGGAATTTTCAATATTCTAACATGGTATCGCAGCTAGTCCAGACTCTTTGAAGATCAAAGAAGCTGAAGGAAAGGAGTTCTTTGTTGCAGCAGCTTCTCCAGCAATGTGAAGACTCTGCCAAAAAGAATTCAAGGTATTTCTCTATACAGTTTATTGTGTTACTGTTGCAGAACAGTCAGCTATTTTAAATACACAGTCAAGTGTTTTTGAATCATAGTTAAGAGTGCAGAATGGCTAGAGCTAGCACTAGCATGGGCATTGGAGATATCCACCTCCCACTATTTAATGGGAAAAATTATGACTACTGGTCAATAACTATGAGAGCTTTATTTGTTTCCCAAGACTTATGGGAATTTGTTGAGGATGGCTTTGAAGAGCCAACAGATGAAGAAGAGTTTGATGATTTAACTTAGGCAAAAAAAGAGTTGTTGAAGAGCAATAGGAAGAAAGACTCCAAAGCTCTCTTCTTATTGTATCAAGCAGTGCATGAGAGTGTGTTTCCGAGGATAGCAGCAGCCAAGAGATCCAAAGAAGCATGGGAAACTCTCAAGACAACCTATCAAGGCATGGAAAGAGTGAAGACAGCAAAACTTAATTTGCTGAGGAGAGACTTTGAAACTCTCTGTATGAAGGAGTTAGATAACATTGACTCATTCTTCACTCATGTGATTGGAACGGTCACACAAATAAGATCTCATGGAGAGACTCTTGAAGACAAGAGGATTGTGGAAAAACTCTTGAGGAGTCTACCCTCAAGATTCGATGTGATTGTCAACACCATAGAGGAGACTAAGGATCTCACAAATTTTTCAGTGGATGAGCTACATGCATCATTGATGACTCATGAGAAAAGCTTGGGTAGGAGTGAAAACTCATCTCTGGAACATGTCTTTAAGACCCAGATGTCTTTCGGAACAGGAAGAGGGCAAGGCAAAGGAAACAAGAGAGGAAGAGGTAAAAGCCAAAACAGAGGTGGAAGGAATAGTCCAGAAAATGCTCAAGGAAGGGGTAGGAATCCAAATCAGCATCAAGGCCAAGGCAGCAGCCAGCAAAGTGGTGAACAAAATGCACAAGGACAAAGGTATGATAAGTCTAATTTCCAATGTCACTATTGTAAAAAATATGGTCATTATGCTACTGAATGTAGAAAGAAGCAGCATGATATGGGAAATAGAACTAGTGAAAATTTCACTAGAGAAAATATCAGCCAAGATAATTTGTTTTTAGCTTGTAATATGGCTAAAGGAAAAAGTGAAGACTTATGGTTTCTAGACTCCGGTTGTAGTAACCATATGATAGGGAACATAGCAATGTTTTCTATGTTAGATGAGAGTGTGAAGTCACAAGTCACACTAGGAACTGATAGCAAAGTTTCTGTTATGGGAAAAATAAATGTAAATGTTTTAACAAGGAAAGGTGCAAAGAAATCCATAACATATGTTTATTATGTTCCAGGAATGAAATGTAACCTCTTAAGTATTGGAAAGCTTGTTCAAAAGGGGTACAATGTATTTTTTGAGGATGATGTTTGTACCATCATGGAAAAACCACCCAACAAAAAATGTATTGTTGAAGTAAAGATGACCAGGAACATGATGTTCCCTCTTAGAATGAGAGCAGATTTGAAGAATGGTGAAGAGAAAGCAGCAGTGGCACAAGAGGCTATCCAAAGTGAACCAAAATATGAAAATTGGTTGTGGCACTTGAGATTTGGACATCTCAACTTTGGAGGTCTTAATTTGTTGAACAGAAAAGGAATGGTAAGATGTTTACCATTGATAGAGAAACCGGACAACCTTTGTGAAGGTTGTATCTTGGGGAAACAACACAGAGAAAGTTTTCCTTCCGAGAAAAGCATAACGGCAAAGGCACCCTTAGAGATTGTCCACTCAGATTTGTGTGGACCGATGCAAACTCTATCGTTTGCTAGCAGCCACTACATGTTAACATTCATAGATGATTTTACAAGAAAAACTTGGGTTTACTTTTTGAAAAACAAAAGTGAAGTGTTTGAAAGATTCTGTAATTTCAAAGCACTTGTAGAAAACCAAAGTGGGCTGCACATCAAAGTCCTAATGATTGACAGAGGAGGTGAGTATATCTCTAAATATTTTCTACGTTTTTGTAGAGAAAATGGTATTCATAAGCAGTTTACAACTAGATATACTCCGCAGCAAAATGGAGTAGCCGAAAGGAGGAATAGAACCATAATGGACATGGTAAGGAGTATCTTAAAGGCAAAGCATTTGCCTAATGATTATTGGGCTGAGACTGTACATTGTGCAGCATACATTTTGAATAGGTGCCCTACAAAAGCAGTTATGAATAAAGTGCCAGAAGAGGCATGGAATGGCACAAAGCAATGTGTCACACACATGAAGGTTTTTGGATGTGTGGTTTATGCACACATTCTAGATCAGCTAAGGAAGAAGTTGGACAGCGAGGGGAAGAAATGTATTTTCATTGGATACAGTGAGGAATACAAGGCCTACAGGTTATACAACCCATCCAAATAGCACCAACACAAGGGTAGCAAGGCACACCCTTGAGGAGAAATGAAGGTGCTTCTCCAAGCACACCATAAGGAGGAAATTCAAGTGCTTCTTCAAGCATTTGTACACCTAATGAAAGAGGTAAGAAGTTCAGAAATTTGAATGACATTTATGTACAAGAGGCAGCAAATGAAGGTATCAATTCTTTGTTTGCTTTATATTGTCATGTTGATGACCCTATTCATTTTGAGGATGCTATTAAAGATAAGAAATGGATAGAAGCTATGGATGAGGAGCTTAATGCCATAGAAAGAAACAAGACTTGAGATTTGGTTGAACTCCCAAAGGGTAAAGATGTCATTGGAGTTAAATGGGTCTACAAGACCAAGAGTAATGCTGAAGGCAAAATAGAGAGACACAAGGCCAGACTTGTTGTCAAGGGATATAAGCAGAAGCATTGGATAGATTATGAGGAAACTTTCACACCTGTTGCTAGAATGGAAACCATAAGAGCAGTGCTGTCCATAGCAGCACAAAACAAGTGGAAAGATTACCAAATGGACGTGAAGTCAGCATTCCTAAATGGAGTGTTAATGGAAGAGGTTTACATTGAACAACCTCTCGGCTATGAAAAGAAAGGCCAAGAGCACAAATTGTGCAAGTTGAAGAAAGCTCTTTATGCGCTAAAGCAAGCGCCATGAGCGTGGTACAGTAGGATGGATTCCTATCTACTGGTAAATGGATTTGAAAAGTGTGAGGGAGAACCCACCATCTACATCAAAGAAAATGATGGTAAAATGTTGATAGTGGTTTTATATGTTGATGCTGTTATTTTCACAGGTAATGATGATTACCTTATTGAAAATTTAAAAACAATCATGAAAGAAGAATTTGAAATGACTGACATGGGTTTGTTGAAATACTTCTTAGGAATAGAAGTAGAACAAGATGAAAATAGGATTTTTATCTCACAGGAAAAATATGTTAATGAAGTGCTATGCAGGAGAGCAAAGCAGCAATCACTCCCACAGTGATAGGATTAAAACTCAGCAGAGTGGACAGCAGCAAGGATTTTGATCCTAGCTTGTACAAGAGCATAGTTGGCAGCCTCATGTATTTGACTGCAACTAGGCCCAACATAATGCATGTTGTTAGTTTGATTTCCAGATTCATGGAGAAGCCAAAGGATGCACATTGGAAGGCAACAAAGAGAATTATGAGGTATGTTAAAGGAACCAAAAGGTATGGCATTTTATATACTACTTCAGAATGTTCAGATTTAGTTGGATACACTGACAGTGATTGGGCTGGAAGTGTAGATGATCGGAACAGCACTTCCGGTTATGTTTTTCACATGGGTTCAGGAGCCATTTCATGGGCTTCTAAAAAGTAGCCCATTGTAGCATTGTCTACAGCAGAGGCAGAATATGTGGCAACTACAGCAGAAGCTTGTCAAGCAATTTGGATGAGGAGGATGTTAAGAAGTTTGTGCCAAGAGCAGACAAAAGGAACAATGATTTTTTGTGACAATAGCTCAGCTATTGCATTATCTAAGAATTATGTGTTTTACAAGAGAATGAAACGCATTGACAAAAAATTTCATTACATCAGAGAATTGGTAAACAATGGATAAATTGTTTCTAACAGTAACCTAAAATCTGAATACACATTCCCGACCAAGCCATTGGGAGCGAATAGTTTTGAGTTTTTAAGAAATGTCCGGGTATGACCGATAACCTACCGTTAGAAAGTACGTATGTTGAAAATTACTTTCAATTGTTCAAGTACAGTAAGCCGCCTCCTATTTCCAATGATCAGTCAAGATCGGAGTGTGAAAAAGCCTTGCAGATAGCCGCTTGCTAAAAACAGTGAGCAGTCAACTTCATTTTGGTACTCGACGCTGGTCTATGTATTTTGAGAAATAGAGCGCTGTATTGTTTTGAAAACAGAGAAAATTTAACAGCAAACCGGGACCCGAAAAATATTAGGCTGGCTTTGATTGAGAAATTCGCGTCACAGTTTTTGGCCGTACCTCAAACCCAAAATCGGACCCGAATTTTTATAGGGAAAATTCTATGGAGTTTTCGCATTACAATTTAGGCCGACGTCAGCATCTCATTTTGAAACGCGATTTTGGAATTGTGTTTTGGTTTAATTTCACCTTGAAGTCCGAGCATAAGTTTTATATTGTGTTTTTTATTAAGGTTTACGATATGATGTTGTTTCGCATGGCACGATGGAATTTGAGTTATGATATGTGTTTTAAACATATATCATGTGAAGTGGTATTATAAAGTGTGGGCCCGACAACCTTTTTAAAACAGATTTTGTTTTAGTTTTAGTCTTAAAAGTTTTAGTTTTAATTTTATTAAAAAAAAAAGGTTTGTTATAATATGTTTTATATGTTGCGGCATATAAAAACAAAAAGAGCAAAAAACATAGTAGTGTTTTTTTACTATAGATAGTATGTAAGTTTTTTTTACACAACAGCAGTGTAACTTTATTTTGGTTATTACACAGCAATGTATAAAAAGTGAAAGACAGAGAGTAATTTTTTTTCGTGCACAACAGTGCGTTTGTTTTGTAATAGAACAGAGTAGTGAAAAAAACACAGCAGCGTGTTTTTAGAGACAGAGTGTGTTTCTGAGTGAAATAGTGAAGTCTTTGTGTACATTGTGTCATAGCAACAGTCACCATTTTGTAATTCCTCTAACAGAGGAAGAATTGTAATAGTTTTTTTTATGTTAATGAATGGAATAGAAATTCTTTAAAGTGTTGAACTCTGTCTCCAGTGAAGAAATTTTTATTATTTTCTCCGTGTTGAAGAGAAGAGTTTTTATTCTCCATTTATTATTCTGGAATTTTCAATATTCCAAACACTTTGTAACGCTACCATAACCACCGCGCACAGGAAATGCGACTTCGGGAGCTTGAATGCGACTTTAGGAGCGATGATTGAATTCTATTGCACCTGGGACCCTGATAAAAACTTTTGGAAGCGTCGATTTATGAGTAAGAGCATTCAAATATTTTTTTCTCTTGATCCTTTATGTCTAAGATCTTCCACGTGGATGAAGTCCTAACACCCCTTGATTTGAGGCGAATCCATATAGCCTCTCTAACGTGTAACGAATTCAAACGATGATCCTTATTCTATGTGTTGGCCGCATTACCTTATCATGTGATGTAGGTACACCAAACAACGCTTCTCTTTGTGTTATTTTGAATGCATGTGTATGTGTGCACTTCATGTATGCTCGTTCTGTTCGGTCATATGTGGACCAAATAACTAGAGGTGTTTATTTAAGTGCGAATTCAGTGGATAGACTATTTTTTTTTTCCTTTTACGTAATTCCTCAACCTCACATACAACATTAAATTCTCATAAAATTCTCAAAATGTTGGATCATATAAGAAATACATATCTACAAATAATAATATGGGCTTCAAAACAAATGTTGCTATGTGGTCTCCAATGCATTTTTTTACAATGGGCCATCATTAATAATGATTATTTAAGGGTCCTTTCTCATAGTTCTCATTTAAAATATAACCATCGTACATATGGTATACATGGACTTTTGATTGTGCTCGAAGTCTTGCTTCCATTTGAACTTTAAAAATCCTATTTGACACATGTATTTGATGGTATGTGTTTCTCATTCTCTCATAGCAACATTTAAACATACTTTCCATATCCTTTATCATTTTTGCCCCAACGCATCACTTTGGAGTATGTGTTGGCCTATATGGTAGCTAACCATATTGATTTTAATACTTCTCTGAAAACCAGCCTCCCATATGACTTTGAGTGAATTATGATGGTTTAAACCCAAAAACATCAACCGTTTATTAATTTTAAATATCCACCATTCCATGTATTAAAGAATTTCCATGTATTAAATAGTGCATCTTGTGTCATTTTTGGTTTTGTTTTTATTAAACTACTTAAAAGAGCGTGTGAGGTTCATTTGGAAAATTAAAACCTCCATCTTTAGAGAATCTTAGTGGTGTCATGTCAAGGGATTACTTAATGCAACTGTTACATAGTTCAATGTATATTTATGGTATCTTTAACTAATTTCCTAGAAAGAAAATGAAATTGAAATAAATTACTTTACAATAGTGATATTTTCATACGAGAATATGAAAATAAGTGAATAAATAAAATAATTTACTTAAAAATCATAAACAATAAATTATCTAAACTAATATGTTATAAATTATATTGCTGGATCAAAGCATGCTTAAGTTTTGAAACCAATTCAAAATTCATGTGTTGCAATAGATATAGTAATTGTAGTTGACTTTGATATTATATGATGCCCAAGATGATGATGCACTTATAGAGCATGTTCCTTTAAATACTTGTGACCATGCATTTGGAGGGTGAGGATTAATGCAAAGCAATGTTGGGTTATTAATTATGTCAATCCAGGGCTTCAAAGATGTATGGGAAATATAACATTCTTACAAACCCTAATTCACATGCCGAGATGGGGAACCGATCAAGAACCTAGGGGAATATGACATACAACGATTCTTTCCATGATGCAATGCATTGCAGATGGTAATGCACCCACATCCGTATATGAATTAGATTAAATCATGAGGGGAACCTTCATTTTTATGATGTAAGGTTTCTCACAAACCCTAATATGGTCAATCATAAGGAAAACCAAATTAAAATCATGCTCGTCCACACACAACTCCTCCACTAATTGTAATGCATATTATGGAAAGATAAGTTTCAATGTCACGGGAGACTTTTAATACATCATTGAAGCGAAAAACGTTCAAAACCCTAATGGAATCATAAGGTGGATATCTGATATGGATACAATATGTAAAGTGTGTGTGTGTGCATGTCAATAGGGTTTGATAGTGTCGTGGGGATTGTAACAATTTGAAAACCTTATAAAAACCCCAATAGCCTCGGGCGAGCAAAGGGGGACCGAAAATTTTGGATATGCCCAAAAAATTTGGGTCCTGTTGTAGCAGCTACAACACCTACAAAATTTGAAGTTGTACATTTTTCATTCTCTTTACATAACTAGCATAGCAATCATGTGATCAGAATCTAGATCAGGGGAAAAAATTAACTCAAAAATTAAAGTGCTCAGAATTGCACCAAACAAGATTCAAAGCGACCGTCCCGTCGCAAGGAAATAAATGTAACTTGTTTCGTCGAAAACCGAATTCGGATGAAGAAGTTATGGTTTGTTAATCATCGTTCAAAACATGCAATTTAAAAAAATATATATTGTAGAATAGGTAAAGCTGATGACATGGTAGTCCAGTCGACATGTAGAGAATCTTCTTCAGTTTTTATCCCAATGAGAGTGTGACATGTGTCACAATTGGATTCACCAATTTGATTTGTGAAGGTAAAAATCATCTAATACCCTCCAAAGTTGAATGTGGATTCATGATTTTTATGTGGAAAAATATTTTTAATGTATTAAAGTTGGATATATATATATATATATATATATATATATATATATATATATATATATATAATATTTTATATGATTTTAAAAATCATATATTATATTAACTTATTTTAAATCAAAAACCCAAATTGCAAAGTTTATTTTAAATGGAAAAGTTAAACCTTGGTCAACCCAAAAGGTGGAGCATTAATATCATTAAGTTTCATTTTTGTATTTCAACGTACATGGTATTAACCATATTACATTACAATGGTACATATATTAGTTTGGACAACACATTTCAAAGATTATAATGTGGCATGTGGCACATGTTTTAAACTTTGGAATAACATTAAATCCACGTGGAGGTATAGGTTAATTCAAAGGTCTGAAACATAAGGTGTGTATATTAATATATGTGCTCATCGTTCATATTAACAGAGGAGCATTTAAATGAAATTGTTGCTAGAAACATAAGTGGAGGGGTTTGACATCAGGTTTCAACCCTTGACCTCCTCAATACACTTTGCCGCTCCACCAACACACCACAACATTTTTCATTGAAAAAATTTGCGGCAACGTTATATTTGAACGCACTTTGGAGATGGTGAAGGAGCGGGAGGGGCCAACCCCCTCCCCATGCGACCTTAGTGCCGAGAGCAGGGGCTATGCTACGGGTTAATGCGCCATTACCGCTAACCCAACCGTTAGTTGTGTTTAAGTAATTAATTAATCTCCCATTAATTTGGTGGTTAGTTTGGCAGAAAGAGCCAAATATGATGGCAGTTCTTCCAAAATTAGTGGAGCTAATTAGTAGTTAGTTAGATTTGGACGCTGTTTCCTAAGAGAAAATTGAAGATGCTATATCTTGGTCAATTTTTGACCAAATTTTGCTCAAGGATAGTCATTCTTAGGAGATTGGAATTACCTGAATCCATTGGAACAACTTATAGAGGCAATGGAGCTCATCTACATGGATTTTTAGCATGTTGAAGTATTTTGAAGCCTAGGTCCACCAAGAGGGAAGGTCATGCCCAGATCAACTGAAGGCCAATTTCTGTGAGTGAATAGTCAATTTTTGATGTATTTTATGCTCTGAACACAGTGGTACATTTTATAAAGATGTTGGTGTAGAAATTATACAATATGCATAATATCTTGGATTCACCCTATCTAACAATATGCTAAAGTTAAATATTGAATCGATTCTACAAATCTTTGCAGAATTAAAAACACAATTGCCAATTACAATATCGTGAAGAAAGATCAATCACACACAACACAGATAATTTCTCGGGGAAAGCTTATAGCTAAAAACCCCACTATATTCTATTGTATATTATATCATGGATCATGGAAAAATTACATACAAAACTCCAATCACAAGAGCTCTCAGTAAATCAGCTAATTGTCTCACACTATCATACAAAAATTGGCAAATCACTTGCTCAATTTACTGTCTCCAGACAACCTGCCTCCACTGCGCAATCCCTGCTGATAGGAATCCATGAATGAATGCAATGTTGCCTGCCTTGACTACGCAATCCTCATGGCACATCCAATGTGTGTGCGGTTGCATGTATGCAACCAAATAATGTCACATATGATAGTCAACTTCTCTTTCACGGAGAACTAAAATGGGTCTCCACTAGATCTGACATGCATGCATTTAATAGTAGTAAATCTTTAGTTGCATGTGAGACCACTAATTTTGAATTAATTAATAATTAATTCACTTGATCTCTCACTAGTGTATCTTCTGTTACAACTAGCACAACTGATTTTAACTCACGTAACTGAGTTAAACTACTTTATAATTTGCACAACTGCACTTCCAACTCTGTTACAACTCGAATCACTTAGTTACAATTCAATTCAACCTGCATGTCCCACCAACCAACCACTCAACTTGAAATTCCATTAGCTAATTGATTTTCCACTTGAGTTAACTATTTCCAAGTGGTCATTGAGAATAGATTATTGTTTATTGTCCATCTAAATTAAGGGATAATAAAGATAGACATGCATCTATAAATAGACATGCATTCTATAAATAGATTATGCACATACATCTATAAATAGAAATACACCTAAAAATAGCTTGAGGCCCCATCCTAGTGTAGGTGCTTATTTTTCACTAGCATCTTGTTGTTGAACTTCAACACTCCCTCTCAACAAGAAAGGGATTTTCCTTCACCCCGATCTTGTCTCTATGGTATTTGAATTTTCTCCTTGTGAGTGCCTTCATCAGAATATCTACATCCTAATCTTTCGTGGGAATGTACTGAAGCAATATGGTTCTCCTCTGCACACAATATTTGAGATGATGGTACCAGATATCTATATGCTTGGATCTATCATGAAACATAGGATTAATAAATATTTTAATGCAACTTTGATTATCGCAATGAATCACTATCGGATACATATGAGAACCAAAAAAACCAACCAAGATACTTCACTTCCAGATAGCCTCACATGAAGCTTGACTCGCTGCCATGTATTCTACTTCTACTGAACTGAGTGCCACTGATCTCTGAATCATGGTGTACCAAGAAAAAACTGTAGATCCAATCCTAAATATCCCCCCTAATGTGCTCTTTCAGTCCATTGGACTTCCATTCCAATCTGCACCCGTGAAGCCATGCAACTTCACTTCATCTGTCTATATGTACCATAAACCATACTCTGATGTGCCCTCAGGTATATTAGGATATGCTTCCCCACCTTCCAAAAGAGCTTGGTAGGCTTAACCATAGCTTGAATTATTTGGTTAACCACATAGAAAATGTACAATCTCGTGTTCAATAGATACATTAGTGAACCCATTAACTATCGATAGAAAGTTGCATCCACTACCTCTCCAGAAGTAGCATCCTCTTTCCACCAGTTTCCTGGAAGAGGAGTATCCATGGGTTTGCAAACCTCCATGTTAAACTTACCCAATATATCCTTTGCATACTTTTCTTAAGACACAAAAATTTCACCATCTTGCTGCCATATTTCCAATCCAAGGAAATAATGAAGGAGGCACAAATCCTTCATTTCAAACTACCTTGTAAGATCCTCCTTGCATGAGTGTATCAGCTGGTCATCACCAGTTAATATTTAATCATCAGCATAAAGAAAAATGATTAAAAGCTTACCCTCCACCACAATTTGGTACAGGTTTTCATCTGATTCACTTTTGGTGAAGCCCAGTCCGATGAAATAGATGTTTATCTAAGTGTACCAAGCACGGGGTGCTTGCTTCAGCCCATACAATGCTCTTTTGAGTCGACACACATGTGACTCGTTGTTGAAGATATCGAAACTGTCAAGCTGCTCTATGTACACCTCTTCCTCAATGATCCCATTGAGAAACATAATTGTCACATCCATGTGATGAATGTGCTAGCCCATCTACGTTGAGAGAGAAAGGATGGATCTTATGGAAAAATACCTTGTGATAGGTGCAAAGGTCTCTTCATAATCTATCCCCTCAATATGTGAGAAGCCCCAGGTCACAAATCTAGCTTTGTATTTCTCCACACTCCCACCACCAGCTTCCTTTACCTTGTAGATCCATCTCGAACCCACCACTAATTTATCAACTGGCCTTGGAACAATTTCCCAAGCACTGTTTTTGACAATGGATTCATACTCCTCCACCATTGCATCAACCCAAGTGGGCTCCTGCACTGCTTCCTGAAAGGAATATGGTTCAGTGACAATAAATTTTCTCATGAGAGCCATGTATCTAGTAAAACGATTAGGAGACTGTCTCTATCTACAATGTGAAGTAGGGGCTCCTACATTCTTTGCAGCATCAAGTCTCAGCCTATCAGCTTCCGTGGTGTGCTTTCTGCCATTTCTGATGGATGGCTCTGCATGAGTGGCTTCCTCCACTCGATGAACCTCCTCCTGTGGCTGATCCACATCTAGAGACTCATATTTGGGAACCATTAGTTCCTCCTCCTCATGCACGTCTAGCTCCCTCTCAAGTGACAACCGCATGGATTTTCCCTCATAAAATTTTATATCCCATCACACAACAGTCATTCTGCTATTTGGAAAATACACGATAATTATGGGGTGTTTCTGTGTACCCCAAAAAAATCCCAAATTCAGGAGTCGGCTCCACCTTCTTCCTGGCATCCTTGGTCACATGCACATAAATAGATGAGCCAAAAATCTTAAAGTGTGAAACATTCGGTTTCTTGCCAGTGAAAGCTTCTTCATGTGTACTCATGCCAAGTACTCTATGAGGACAATGGTTCTACACATAAACCGCAGTGTTGCATGCTTCCACCCATAAATGCATTGGTAGGCCCTGATCATGCAACATCACTCGTGCTACACCCACGATCATTCTGTTTTTCCTCTCTACGACCCCATTCTATTGTGGGTTATGAGGCGCTATGAGTTCTCTTCGAATTCCTTATTTTCTACAGAAGTTCTTGAATTCATTAGAGCTGTATTCTCCACCATTGTCACTCCTAAGAGCCTTCACTTACTTCCCCGACTCTTTCTCCACCAATGCCTTAAACTCACAGAACTTAGAGAATTCTTGATCTTTCTTCTGCATGAACAAGGTCCAGTATTTACGAGAAAAGTCATCAACAAATATTACATAGTACTTATGTTTTGTTGTTGAAGCAACCAATAATGGTCCACACACGTCTGTGTGAACTCTCTCAAGGATCCTCGAAGCACGGTTATCCTTCTCATGAAAGGTACACTTTACATACTTCCCCATGGTGCAACCCTTGCACTGATCTAACTAATAAAGTGTTCCCATTGGAAGTCCAGGAGATATTTGCTGCATGACTTTCAAGGCTCCATGATGAAGATGGCCCAATCGCCTGTGCCATAATTCACCCTCATCATGGCTCACCATTTTCTCTACCTTGCATATCATGGCAGTGCAACCATCTACCTCCATCTTGTAGATATTCTTAACTTGAATCCCTATCCTCTTGGCTTGACCCATTGTTTTATATAGAAGAAAATATGTTCCATCACTAAAAACGTCATAGCCTCTTTCCTCAAACATTGTGACCCAGACCAATTTTTTCTTTAGACCTGGTACCTGCATAACATATTTTAATTGACTCCCTCTGAAAGGTAATGGTACCAATCCTGGTAGCACTGTACCATCCGTTGTTGCCCATCTCAATATGCATCTGGAAATATTTCTCCTCTAAGTCACTGAAAAGTTCCTTGTCTACCGACATGTGAAAGGAAGCGCCACTATCCAAATACCACACCGATTCCAATTCACTTGACACCATGCATGCAATCAAGGAGAAGTTAAGCTGAAATCGCGAGGGAAGGGCCTCACCAGCTGTAGCTCCAACAACCTTCTTGTTCTTCTTATTTTGTGGATAATTAGTAGCAAAATGCCCATGTTTGTGATAGTGAAGACACTTCACTTTGGACATGTCCTGCTTCTTGCCTTTAGACTCAGATTTAGAATGGAATTTATTCCACTTCCCTTTCTTTGCCTTGGAAGCCAAAGAATAATCATTTTCATCATCATGCTTTGATGAAGAGCCATCTCTGGTGTTCCACATGAACTCCTCCTGCACTAGATTCGACCACAGTCGTTCCCAATCTGGAAAATTTTCCCGTCCGTTGACAGAGTCCCAACTCTTAGGAAGTCCCAAGAGAGCCAAACTCACCAAATCATCTTTAGCGACTGTTATTCCCACACTCCCCAGTTCATCCTGACATTGGACAAAATTTGTGATATACTTTGGAATGGTGTCGCCCTTTTCCATCTTGATATTCTCGAGTTTATCTTTGAGCGCCAATTTCCTATGGTCGCTACTGCTTTGGAATAGATCTCTCAAAGCGTTCCACATAACATATGGTTTGTCTTTCCCATGGAGGTTTGAGACAATGTGGTCTCATACTCCCTCCAACAGGATCCTCCTCGCCTTTGCCACTTTCTTTTGCCATGCATCAAGATTGGCAGCATTTGCATCATCTCGCTTAGGAACATATTTTTCAATGAATTCCTTCAAGCCATTGTCTTCGAGTACCGCCTCCATCCTGTGCTTCCAAGACATGTAGTTCGAGTTGCCCTCAAGTGCATAAGCTAACCTCAAGCTATTGAAGTCCATTTCGATCTTGAATCATCTACTATAGAACGAAGAAAGTATTTCTACAAATTCGAATTCTATCCACCAAAAAACTTAGCTCCTGCTTCACTTCTGTAATTTCCTGTGCTCCTATACCATGTAGAAATTATACAATATGCATTTATATCTTGGATTCACCCAATCTAAAAATATGCTAAATTTATATATTGAATCGCTTCTACAAATCTTTGCGGAATTAAAAACACAATCACCAATTACAATATGATGAAGAAATATCAATCACACACAACACATATAATTTCTCGGGGAAAGGTTATAGCTAAAACCCCCACTATCCTCTATTGTATATTATACCATGGATCATGAAACAATGACATACAAACTCCAATCACAAGAGCTCTTAGTACATCAGCTAATTGTCTCACACTGTCATACAAAAATTAGAAAATCACTTGCTCAATTTACTGTATCCAGACAACCTGCCTCCACTGTGCAATCCCTGCTAATAGCAGTCCCTGAATGAATGCAATATTGCATGCCTTGACTGCACAATCCTCATTGGCACATCCAATGTGTGTGTGGCTGCATGTGTGCAACCGAATAATGTCACAACTGATAGTCAACTTCCCTTTCACCTAGAACTCAACTGGGTCTCCACTGGATATGACATGCATGCAATAAGAGTAAATCTTTAGTTGCATGTGAGACCACTAAATGTGAATTAATTGATAATTAGTGGTTGTGAAACCAGCTCCAAAAATAGAAGAAAAGAGATATCAACTCCTTAGAAATAAGCCACTTTGAGGGGGCAACCTCCAATACATTACATGAATGGATGATTCAAATTACAAAACCTCCTTTCTATATATAGGAGTCCATGGGGCCACAATGTAATCCTAGCCGACCTAACAATTATAATTTAAGGGCACAATAATAACAATATGGGGGTTACAAGGGTACAATAATAACAATAAGGGGGTTACACTAACAACAATAAGGGACTATACTAGTAATATAGGGACCTAACATGCCCCTCTCCTTCAAAAAAGTGTTGTCCTCAACGCTTGAGTAGTTTTGGGTGTTTCTGTATAAAATTCTCATCCTCCCATGTAGAATCTTTAGTGGGTAAGTTCTTCCACTTGATGAGATACTCTGAAATTGATCGATTCTGTAGCTTTCGAGTTCTTGTTTCCGTGACCACTTCAGGTTCCAATATAGTTTTTCCTTCCTCATCAAGTTATGGCAATATTGTTTGAACTGGAATATTTTCACCTATAACCTTCTTTAAGCATGAAACATTGAAAATTGGATGCACTTGTGAAGAAGCAGGAAGCTCCAATTTATATGCCATAGTACCAATCTTTTGCAACACCTTGTAAGCACCATAGTACTTTGGCGATAATTTATTATCCTTCTTAGCTTGCTTGAGGGACATTTTTTTGTATGGTTGTAGCCGTAAAAATACCCAATCTCCTACATCAAAACTTCTCTCGCTGCGATGTTGATCTGCCTATTGTTTCATTCTATTTTGTGCCAAATTCAGGTTATCCTTTAAGAGTTGGAGAACTTCTTGCTGATGCTTGATGTGATCTTCCACTGCTTGAACCTTCGAATTTTCTCTTAAATATGATGTGATGGATGGTGGATGATATCCATAAAGTGCCATAAATGGGGTCATTTTTGCTGCGGTATGGAAGGAAGTGTTATACCACCATTCAGCAAGAGGTAACCACTTGACCCATTGTGTTTGTTTATCAGATACAAAACAACGAAAATATCCTTCCAAACATTTATTTACTATCTCAGTTTGACCATCAGATTGAGGATGATAAGATGAGCTATGAGCTAATTGAGTACCCAAACAAGAAAATAACTCCTTCCAAAAATTTCCAGTAAAAATGGGATCTCTGTCGCTCACAATAACCCTTGGGTTTCCATGTAGCTTTTGAATTGTGTCCATAAATGTAGTAGCAATTGTACTTGCTTTAAATGGATGAGATCATGCACAAAAGTGTGCATACTTGGTAAGTCTATCAACTACCACCATGATGACACTCTTTCCTTCAGACTTAGGTAAACCTGTGATAAAATCCATTGAAATCTCCTCCCAACGTTGACTTGGAATGGATAAAGGTTGTAGAAGACCCGGGGGTATTAATTGTCTCAACTTTATTCTGTTGGCAAACCAAACATTCTGCCACAAACTTTTGAATATCATATTTCAGGCCATCCCAAAAAAATTCTTTCTTCACCCTGTGGTAAGTTTTTAAAAATCCTGAGTGTCCTCCTAAAGGAGAAGTGTGCAATTCCAAAAGAATATTTTGTTTTAGTTGGGAATTCTTACAAAGATATAAGCGATCTTTGTACCATAAGGAATCATTTTTCCAACTAAATGTGTCAGATGTACTAGGATCTTGCTGCAACTTTTGAATGAGTGTCCATACATCTTTGTCCTTCTTCCATTCATCTCTTGCTTCGGTTATCCAATCTGGTTGGATAATAGAAATGGCACAAAGCAATGCTTCCACCTCTTCATTCTTTCTTGAGAGTGCATCTGCAACAACATTTAGCTTCCCTTTTTGTAGATTATTTCAAAGTCATAACCCAACATCTTTGTGACCCATTTTTGCTGCTCTTCTGAAGATAGTCTTCGTTCCGAAAAGTGTTTAAGACTATCATGATCAATTTTTACCTTGAAGTGTCTTCCCATTAGGTAAGTTCTCCATTTATTTAGTGCATACAGTATTGCTAACATTTCCTTCTCATAAATAGGTTTCTTTAAATACTTTCCTTTGATTGGACAGCTTTCAAAAGAAATGGGTCTTCCTTCTTTCATTGAAACAACACCAATTCCATTTCCTAAGGCATCACATTCCACAAAAAAAGTTTTTGTGAAGTCTAGCGTAGCTAAGACCGGTGCTAGGAACATTGCCTCTTTAAGATGTTCAAAGGCCTTAGTTGCTTCAGGAGTCCATGAAAATGCATCTTTCTTCAATAATGTTATTAGAGGTGTTGTTATTCTCCCATAATTCTTAACAAACTTGCGATAATACCCTGTTAACCCAAGAAATTCTCACAACTGCTTTATGGTTGTGGGGACTTTCCATTCCTTAATGGCTTTAATTTTGTTAGGGTCTACCTTAACACCCTCATGAGATACAATATCACCCAAATATTCCACCTCTTGTACTCCAAAGAAACATTTGGATCTTTTTGCATATAATTGTTTCTCCTGCAATAGTTTGAGCACCCTGTCAACATGTTGAACATATTTCTTTCAAGACCTGCTGTAGATTAGTATATCATCAAAAAATACTAGCACAAATTTTCTAAGGAAGGGTTTGAAAACGGAATTCATCAACCCTTGAAATGTAGAAGGTGCATTGGTAAGGCCAAAAGGCATGAACAAAAATTCATAATGACCCTCATGAGTTCGAAATGCTGTTTTCAGAATATCTTTAGTCTTCATTCTAATGTGATGATATCCTGAACGAAGATCCAACTTGGTAAAATAAATTGCTCCATGTAATTCATCCAATAATTCATCAATCACAGGAATGGGAAATTTATCTTTAATGGTGAGCTTACTGAGCTCTCTATAATCGAGACACATGCACCATGATCCATCCTTCTTGTGTACCAATACTATAGAAGCAGAAAAGGAACTTTGACTAGGTTGAATTATACCCGCCTCTAACATTTCTGCAATCATACGTTCAATTTCGCTCTTTTGGACATAAGGATATCTATAAGGCCTGATGTTTGGAGGAACACTTCCTGGAATCAAATGAATAACATGATCATGATCACGAATAGGTGGGAGTCCTTTGGGGGTTTCAAAAACCTTGGAATGATTGTCCAAGACTTTTTGGAGATCTGCAGAAATAGATGATTTTGATGTTGGAACTTCTAGTGAGCATAATTGTGAAATTATGCCTCGTTGTTATTTATTTAGAAGCTTTGTCATGACATTAGATCTTATTATCTTTCCCGGCTTCCCTACAATACCCCATAATTCAACTTCCTTTCCTTCTGAAAAAAATTTCAAGAAAAGTTCCTGAAAATTAAAAGCTACCGCCCCCAAAGATTGTAACCATTGTACTCCTAGTACAACATCAGCACCTCCCATAGGAATGGAAAGCATTGGACTATTAAATACATATTCCCCCATGGTTAGCTTGACATTATGGCATTTTCTAGAGCAATTTATAGTTCCTCCATTTGCAACCATCACTTGACATTTTGGTGCTAGGTATAGGAAACAATTCAATTCCTTGGCTACCTTGCAATGAATAAAATTATGGGTACTACCTAAATCAATCAATGCTATTACCTTTTTCTTCTTGATATGTCCTTCTATCTTGAGAGTTTGAGGAGTGGTAATTCCTACCAATGCATTACACGATATGGTCAGACTCATTTCTTCCTCTTATAGGGTTGGTTCCTGGTGTATATCCTCTTCTTGTTCATTTTCCTCTTCCTCTTCACAGTCTATGTAAAATAATTTCTTCTCAGCACATTTATGACCTTTAGTGTATTTTCTATCACAACTATAGCAAAGCCCTTTTGCTCTTTTTTCTTCCAATTTTTGTTGTGTCAACCTTGTAGGTTGTTGAAATATAGGAGTAGCAACACTTCCCTCTTTATAGAAGTGAGTGGTAGGCTTCCTTGTCGCCATAATTTTACATTCCATTTTTCTTTCCAACCTGAATGCCTTCTCTAATGAATCATGTTCCAAAACGCGAACTTCATGTTGGATGTTATCCTTTAAAGTACCTATGAAGAGATCAATTTTGTGTTCCTCCAAAATATCAGTTATCATTATATTCAATTTTTGGAAGTCCTCAATGTGCTCCCACACTAAACCCTTTTGTTTGAGATTTATCAATTCGCTAAAGAAGGTGTTGCTCTTTGTATCCTTATAATTTGCTATCATTTCCTCCGTAAAAATTGACCAAGTGAAATTTTTTTTATGGAAGCAAAGCCATCGATACCATAAAAATGTATTTTGTTCTAAATGTAAAGTTGCAATGTGTACCTTTTGTGTGTATTGCACATTATTGAGATCAAAATATTTCTCCATCTGTAGTATCCATGTTACAGGATCCTTTCCATCAAACTTCCTCATATCAATTTTTGGAATATGGTGGTTCTTCCCACCAACATTAGAGTTTATGAAATCATGATTAGCATTTATTTTGTTCTCATCATGAGTTTCCTCTATTATCTTTTCACCATTAGGAAACATTTGTTGTATCAACTTTGTCAAACCTTCCATGTCTGCTTTTAGATCATTCTTCATGTTTTCCATCTTAGCTTCCATGTCATCCATCTTAGATTCCATGCCAGCTTCCATGCCATCCATCTCAACTTCCATGCCATTCTTCAAACCATCCATCTTAGATTCCACGGCTTTCTTCAAAACTTCCATGTCATTTTTTTTTGCTCTTTGCGAGAGCGAAATTTGTTGCACTTGCTCTTGTAATTTTGATATGTCAAGTTGTCATTCTTCGTCTTCATGAGTCATAGTAGAGCATTATAAAGGCTTAATGGGTGTTGAATTATTTTTAGGGGCCATTTGAGAGTCCAATACTGATATCTATTCTATAATATGCCTTTGAAATCAATTCAACTTGATTCTTCAAACAAGACTTATGCAATTCGGAGAAAAAAACACACCTTTTACTTTCTTTTGAGGAGCTCGATATTGAAATTGACTTATCTTTATAATTTTAGATCCTCAATATCTAAAATTTGGCCCTGGAGTAGTCTAAATTTTCTTTCAAATGCCACAGGTCTGACTTGATTTGGATTCTTCAAGGCAAAGTTATGTCCAATCTCCCACAATGACCTAATTATGGACTAGTTTAGTAGACAAAACTTGTACGACTTGCCACGTGTTACTGTTTTCTCCTTTGTATATAAAATTTATAGAAAGGAATCTACAATCTATGTGTTTCCAGTCACTTTTTATAGAATTCCAATCCGATGCTCAGAGAGAGAGTTATGAATATTTTCCCACGATCACCTCTTTGAGATGAAATTTGGGAGCCTGAAATAGACCTAACTTCCACAGGTCATATCTCAAAAAATATTGCGAACTAAGCTCTGAAATTTTGCAAAAATGTTCGTCAGGATTTCAGCTTCGCGCTCTACAAATTTCATCTTCTGAACCTTCATAGAAAAAAAATTATAGTGAAAATTCTGTGATGACCTTTTTAAGTGAAATTCAGGAGCCTACAAAAAGACCTAACTTCCACAGATCATATCTCCAAAAATATTGTGAACCAAGATCTGAAATTTTGTGACAATTTTCCTTAGGATTGCGACTTCGCACTCTAAAAATTTCATCTTTTGAAACTTTGTAGAAAAAATTTATAGCAAAAATTCCACGATGACCTATTTGGAGTAGTGAAACCCTAGAATCCCAAGATCTGATACCAAAGGTTGTGAAACCAGCTCGAAAAATAGAAGAAAAGAGATATCAACACCTTAGAAATAAGCCTCTTCGAGTGGGAAACCTCCAATACATTACATGAATGAAAATTTCTCGGATGATTCAAATTACAAAACCTCCTTTCTATATATAGGAGTCCATGGGGCCACAATGTGATCCTAGCCGACCTAAAAATAATAATTTAAGGGCAAAATAATAACAATATGGGGGTTACAAGGGTACAATAATAACAATAAGGGAATTACACTAACAACAATAAGGGACTATACTAGTAATATAGGGACCTAACATTAATTCACTTAATCTCTCACTAGTGTATCTTTAGTTACAACTAGCACAACTGATTTCAACTCACTTAACTGAGTTAAACTACTTTACAACTTGCACAACTTCACTTCCAACTCTGTTACAAATCGAATCACTCAATTACAACTCAAGTCAACCTGCATGTCCCACTAACCAACCACTCAACTGAAAATTCACTTAGCTAATTGATTTTCCACTTTAGTTAATTATTTCCAAGTGCTCATTGAGAATAGATTATAGTTTATTGTCCATCTAAATTGAGTGATAATAAAGATAGACATGCATCTCTAAATAGACATGCATTCTATAAATAGATTATGCGCATACATCTATAAATAGACATATGCCTAAAAATAGCTCGAGGCCCCATCCTAGTGTAGGTGCAGTGGTACATTTTATAGAGACGTTGGAACACATCTAAAGGTACTTTTGTCACTTTGGAGATTAAACAAGTCGATGGCCACTAGGGTTGGAGGTCGAGCCTAGAGGAGCAGGTAACCAAATTTAGAAATTGAATAGTCATTTTAGGGTAATTTGAGTGTTTTGAAGCCAATGAAACAATTATAAAGTCCATTGGAGTAACATAGATGCTTGTAATCAAACATTTTACTCATAATCCCAAGAGGTACTAGCTAGATAAAGCAAGTCCATGGAGATGTAGCCCTAGAGGGCCTAGCTGGATAAAGCAGGTCCAGGTCTATTGTGTTATGTGATTATTGTGAGTTATATTGCTGCATTTAATTTGTTGTATATTTGTTTTTAATTGTTAATTAACTCATAATTTGACCATGAAAAAAACATGAAACTACACACATAAAACCCTTCACAAATGGTTAAATGAGACGATCCTTAAACACATTTTTAATACTGATGAGGGAGCTTGCATAAAAAATAACAAGTTTTCCAATATTCAGATCAAGTTTGAATCACATCAAAATTTTAGCTCATTTTATCCAAGGATAGCTAAGTCTTCTATTGGTTCTATAGATATTGGTTGTTGAATTTGTACAAGGAGAATTTAACCGTTTTCCAAGTTTATGTGTGAAGGAGAAGGTCAAAATTGAGACTTCAGATTCTAAAATCACAGCAAATAAGCTTTGTATGCATTTCATGTGTGATGGCATCTTCATTAAGTGATTCTTTTATTCAATATCCCTTAGAAAAACTCTTTGATAAAGAGATGTTGCAGAAGCTCTACATCATGATTGATATGGTGCAAGAGAAGTATGAAGATAAGAACATTAAACTTCAAGAGCAGTTGATTTCCATGAAGGAGGAGAAGCAAGAGATTTTTGAAAATATACATGAGATGGAGACTCAGCTCCATATTACAAAGAGAACCTTGAAAGGATGAATGATATGGATACTAAACTCCATGTTTCCAAGGAAGCCTTATCCAAGCATGAGCTTGAAAAAGAGGTATGAAATTCAATTTTATATTCAATTTCCTCTCAAAATGAATGTGTAGGTGCTTTTGAAAGACACACTAGAGGAATAGGGTCCAAATTATTGATGAAGATGAGCTATGAAGGTAAAGGATTAGGAAAACATGCACAAGACATAGTTGATCCAATTGTTGTTGAGGAAATCCCTAAGTATTTAGTTCTTGGTTATGGACAACGTGACGGAGAAAGCTCTAAAGCCAAGGAGGCACATGAAGGCATTCCAAGAAGGAATCTAATTTCATGTTCATTACCTAAAGCTGGTGACGATTGTGTTGATGAGGAATGTAACAGTTTTACACCCACTTTGCAAGAAGGTGCTCATAAGCATGCAGCTAATGAGAATGACGAACAAGAGGATGTTGAAATATCTAAAGTATTTGAATAAATTATTGGTATTTCGAAGAGAGACACTACCTCATCAAATTAACCTCCTTAAGAAGGAAAAAAATTTGAGCGTTCAAGGTATAAATCGAATTTTAATCAAGTTTCTTTTGATTATGATAAAAATGGAAAATTCTCACACAAGATTTGGAGAAAAGTTGCATGTTACTTTTGTGGTTTGGATAACTAAAAAGTTTCAAGGTTTTGGAAGAATATAGCCATACACAAGAAAAATTTGAAGAAAAGGAGGTGGAAAGCCAAAGATAAAGAAAACCATGTTGAAAAGAAGAGGCAATTGTTTTTCACTTATTGCCATAAGCAAGGTCATCTTGCAGACAAGTGTTGGACTTTATATCCAACAAGTTATCCAAGACATTTGAAGAAGGCGGAGAAAGAGAATGACAAGAATGGAAAAGAAGATTCCATAATTTTTTTGGGTCAATATGATTCACATGATGATGAGGTGCAGCTGAAAGAAGCACCATTGAAATGGTTTGGTAAGAGATGGTTAAATTTATTATCCAATTAAGGCTTTGCATGTCTTTTGATGTTGATGCATTTCTTTGCCTATGGAATGCATGTTGCATGTTTACACCAAGAAGGTGATTTAAAGTGGAGTATGTTGACTCACTTTACTACGGAAAATTTTGTTCATTTCAGCTTTAAGTACATTTACATGTTAATGGAGTTCCTGTACTTATGATTGTACTTGTGAGAAATTTTAAGAATTGTATACATGCATGAGATTTTGTGTGTATGAACAGTGGAATTTTGATGGTTTCATTGTGCTTGAACATGTATGAGTAATTGACTTATGTTGGTGAATTGCTTTGTTTAACATGCATGATGTCAACTTGAGGGTGTTGAACATTTGCACATGCATGAGTGTCGAATTATGTTGATTGTGTATTGCATGCTTGTCATATCGAATTGGAAGAGTTGATTTGGTCTCCAAGGACGAAGAGGAGATTTTGACGAAGTGTTTCATGAGATGTGAAATTATTTTTGTTTTGGGAAAATAATCGTCAAGGTTTTATAGATGCTTATGCTTGACTTGAGAGTCAGTTGATTGAAGAGGCATGTTTTTGTCGACTTGTGTTTGATTGATGATTTTGACACCAAGATGTGAGAGTACATGGAAATGTTCACATGATGTGAAATTAGTTGCTTTGAAGGATAAATATGTTATGTCATCAAGTTGTTTCTTGCATGATGTGTTGTTTGTGACAAGATGTCAAAACAATTGAGGCCATTGTAGACCATGTTATGTGTTGACACCAAGAAGAGAAGGAGATGGCGAATGCATTCTTCCAGATGTGGAATTTGGAACTGTTGAGCTAAAATAATGGTCATTTATTTTGTTGTTTTTATTGATGTTAGAAGCTATTTGTTGTATTTCACTCATTGTGCAAACGAGGAACATGATTCTCAGTGGGAAGGCACCGAGGAATTGATTTGGTACAACAAAAGTGTTATATCAGCAAGCAAACAACAAGTGTTTGATTGGGTCAGCAGCAAAAGGAGAACAATGGTTGAAGAGCCAAGCCATTTAAAAGGCAAGGCAAGGCACGCCAATGACCAAGTGGTTTTCATAGCGATTTCTCCAAGTAGAATCAAGATGATATAACTTGGGAATTAAAAGAGTGTTCAACACTCATGAGATAACCAAATTTTGGAGGTCCAAAAGCATGTTAGTGGGAAGGAGTGATCAAGAATCTGGATCAGGGGAAAAAATTAGCTCAAAAATTAAAGTGATTAGAATTGCAGCAAACTAGATTCAAAGCAACCGTCCCATTGTAAGGAATCGAACACAACTCATTTTGTCGAAAACATAGTTTGGATGATGAATCTATGGTCTATTGATCATCGTTCAGAACACACAAATTAAAAAAAAAAATATTTCAAAACATGTACAGCTGATGACATGGCATTCCAATCAGCATGCAGAGAATCTTCTTCATTTTTCAGCCCAATGGGACTATGACAAGTGTCACTATTGGATTCACTAGTTTGGTTTGTGAAGGTAAGAATCAACCAATATCCTCCAAGGTTGAATGTGGGTTCATGATTTTTATGTAGGAAAATATTTTTACTGTATTAAAGTTTGGTTAATATATATATATATTTAATATTTAATATTATTTTAAAAATCATAAATTATATTAATTTATTTATATCTATTAAATATTAATTTTAAAACTTTATTATATTATTTAAATTTCACATATTTTAAATAAAAAACCCAAATTGCAAAGTTTATTGTAAATGGTAGACTTAAACCTTGGTCAATCCAAATGGTGGAGCATTAATATCATTAAGTTTCATTTGGGCATTTCAACATATATGGTATTAAACCATATTACATTATGGTGGAACATAAATTAGTTTGGAAATCACATTTTAAAGATTATAATGTGGCATGTGGCACATGTTTTAAACTTTGGAATAGCATTAAATCCACATGGAGGCATAGGTTAATTCAAAGGTCTGAAACATAAGGTGGGAATATTAATATATGCACTCATCGTTCATATTAACGAAGGAGAATTTAAATGAAACGATTGCCAAAACCGTTAATCACACTTAAGAAATTAATTAATTTCCAGTTAATTCAGTGGTTAGGTAGAGAGTTCCAAATTCAGTGGTAGTTCGAAAATTAGTGGAGATAACTCGCAGTTAGCTAGATTTGGAGGCAGTTTCCTAGGAGAAAATTGAAGATGTTATATCTTGCTCAATTTTTGACCAATTTTTTCTCAATGATAATCATTCTTAGTAGATTGACATGATATGAATCCAATGGAATATATTTCAGAGGAAATTGAGCTCATCTATAGGTGTTTTTAGCGTGTTGAAGAATTTTGAAGCTTAGGGCCACCAAGAGGGAAGGCCATGCCCAGATCAGCTGAAGGCTAATTTTAGTGAGATAATATTCAAATTTTGATGTATTTGATGCTCTAAACATAGTGACATAGTTTATAGAGGCATTGGAGCACATATTAAGGTGATTTTGTCTCTTTGGAGATTAAGCAAGCCCATGGCCACCGGGGTTGGAGGTCAAGCCTAGAGGAGTTGTTAACCAAATTCAGGGATTGAATAGAAATTTTAGGGGGTATTTGAGTGTTTTGAAGCCAATGGAATAGTCAGAAAATCTATTGGATAAACACAAATTTTGGTAATCATATATTTTACTCATAATCCCAAGAGGGCCTAGCTAGTTAATGCAGGTCCACGGAGATGTAGACTAGGAGGGGTGAACTCCATCATCATCTATTGTGTTATGTATTGTTGTGAGTTATATTTCATCATTTAATTTGTTGTATATGAGTTTTAAAATGTTAATTAACTCATAATTTGATCATGAAAAACACATGAAACTACACACATAAACCCCTTCATAAATGGTTTAATGAGTTGATCCCTAAACACATTTTTAATGCTGAAGGGGGATCTTGCATAGAAATAAAAAGTATTCCCATATTCAGATCATCATGAAAATTAAGCTAATTGTGAAATAAATAAGAATTTTCAACTTTTACAAAATACTAAATTGAAGAAAAAAAAAGAAAAAAAAATGTAATTCCCAAATATTTTTCCTCTGGTGTGATCCATGTAAGTGCATTATAATAATGACTTTCAACTTTAACAAAATGAGTACATCCCTGTAACTTCAATATAATAATGACTTTCAACCTTAACATATTGTGCACATCCAAAGTTCATTAGACTGTATTTCATAAGAAAATTCTTTAACACAATCCTTCATGCAATATCATGTAAGAAATTTTTTTATTTACAAAAGTCCACTTTAAGGATAAGATATTATATTATTTTTTTATTGTGACCTTTATGGAAATAGACCTTGAAAGTGTTTTTATAATGTCAATGCATACCAAAATCTCCATTCCGAAAAGACAACAGAAAAATAGGATATAAATTCAAGTAAGAATGAGAAAATATATAGATGCACATATAGGGATGACTTAGAGTATAAAATGATAATTTCATTCCAAGTGGTACTAATAAGAATTATTATAACTTATAATAAACATTTCATTCCAAGTGGTACTAATAAGAATTATCATAACTTAGAATAAACATGTTTTAAAATTTTAGTGTGATACAACCATGTTAAAGTGTAAAAAGTTTTGATGAGAGTAATGAAATCAACATTTGTACTCTCAATCACTCTTTCAAATTCTTTTGAGCCATGTATTTTCTTCTAATATCCTACAGTTAAATATAGGAAGGATATCAATAATTTCCTTCATTCTTCTCAAAAAAATATTTCTACTCACATTAAAGAGAAATTAGTTTCCTATGCCCACCAATCATGAGAGAATTAGTGCCTAAATGGATTTGGCTTCGTCCATCATTATCAAGGAAATATATGTAAAGATACCTACGAATCATAAAAATTATCCTATTAAAGTTTTATTATATCATGCCACTCAATGAAATTTAATCTAGTTAGCACCATAAAATGGAAATGTTACTACAATGACCACGATAGTGATTACATTGGAAAAAAAACTATTATGGAAAGAACCAACATTAAATATGATTTTCATATAGAAAGGATGTGTGAAACTATAGTATTGCAATGTGGTAGTTTTGGAACAAGTATAAAGTTTGTGACAACCATTTTCTCCATGGGGTGGTTGCAAGAATGGTTGTGATTGTAATAAATTAATTAATAGAGAAATCGAACACATAAAATATTGTGAAATCACAAACACAAAAAAGCATAAAACAAGAGAGACACAATTATATGTGGTTCACCCAATTTGGGATGTGACCACAGAGAAAAGACTCATACCTTCCTTTTAAATTATCTAGCAAAATGAAGAGATACAAACTAGAATAAAACTGTTGTAATTTCCTCTTCTCTGATCCAACATCTTTAGCTTCGAGATGGAATAAATAATTACATGTAAAATTTCACCTTAACCATGAAACTTAAAAGGCATGAAACAATAAGAGATAAGCACATAAAATCATGCAAAGAATACAAGAACTTGATAACTAATTTCCTCTAGGAGGGACTACATCTCCGGGCCCTGCTCAATCAGTGGGGATGCCCTCTTTCATTAAATGGCAAATAAAATGAAAGTATAAAAAAAATTACACCCTTATACCTCCAATCTGCAAAATAGCCGAAATATGGAGACCTCTGTTGCAGAAATGGATAGAACCATTAGAATCCTGTCACTGAGAGGTGTAGGATCCATATAAAGTTTATCCAATTTGGACACCGGAAAATTTGGCCCCTCTGAAAGTTGAGCACAAATCATGGTTCCACCTTCCCCTAAAAAGGCTCAAGGTTCTGTTGCCCACCTCGATCCTCATGCCATTCCTATTCTGCCCAGGCGCATTAGTGAAAGCTGAGCTTATATACAAAATGGTTGATCAGACTTCCCAAGAGAAGTCCCAGGCACGACGGTTGTGATCCATAATGGTAGGGAGTAGGTCGGGCAGTCAAACCTCACCCCCTCCTGCAATAGTGATATATTGTTTTAAAAAAAAAAGTTTGTATTTAATTGGGGGGGTGGGGGACCTGCATCACGTGACCCGCCCACCAATCCTCTTTCACATATCTTGGGTAACGGGTAGGGGCAGCGGGGTTGACATCCCACACCCCTCCCTTTTAATGTATGATGGTCATGGCTGCCGACCCCACTATTTTAATATTATATTTGTTATGTGGAACAGGTAGGGGTAGGGGTCATGGCCCACCCCTATTTTTTTATAATTTTTTTCTTTTATAACTATAATGAGCCTTTTTAAAGCTTCTCGATTTTGACCCGAAGGAGAAAAATTATCGATCCAACAATTTTGCCCGGAATTCAGTTGGAGCTGGCCGAAATTTGGCCACCAAAATTCTATGAGATTGTGTCCTCCTTAGCCTGCCATGTCATCAAGTCAACCTTAGAACTTTAACTGCTTCTTTCTTCTCCATACAAACTCGGAATTGAGTGTCGTCTACATCGTTGATATCATGAAGACAAGATATTCAACTTGACACTGAGTTTTACACATTTCTACCACCTTGAATTTTAAGCCTTTATACTTAATCCACTTGTACTTGGATCTGTACGATCCTCCTAGATCATTCCTCCCCATTGATGAGCTTTTGGACCACCAAAATCATTAACACACCCAACACACTGCTTGTGTCCTTTCCAAACCACAATTTCAATTACCTGCATGCAAATCTAGTAGTATGTTCCCGTAGTATGTTACTCAAATGTAGTGAAATTGTCATCATGAAAAGTACGCGAAATTCAAGAGTTGCCTTTTACCTCAGATTTTTTATGTTGCAACTTTTCCAAGGCCGCATCCTTAGCTTGTAACTAGTGTAGTAACCTTTTTTTTTCTTCCTTTTCTTCCCTTAGGAGCCTCTTTAGCTCAATATTCTCTGCTTGGAAGCTTTGGTTGATCTTCTCAAGTTCTTGGAGCCATGCCGCATTAAGTGTCCTTTTCATCTTTGGTACAATGTCTGTTGAAAATTTTGTTTCATGACCCGAATCACAACCCAAGTCTATAGATCCTCCTGCTTTGATCCCAAAGGCTGCAAGCTTCATTTCATCGCCAGAATCGGACCCCAAGTCAATTGGTCTACCTCATGCAAATCTTGCAGTTGTGACCTTCTCATCTTCCTCTAATTCAGAATCTTGGTTTTTGCTGCACAGTGGTAGCGGTCTTCTGCTTCCCCCTTTTGTCATTTCTCTCAGGTCTCAACTCAGGGTGCAACTTCCAACAACTTTATTCGTCATGTCCCTCTTTCTCAAAATGTGTACAAGAGGGCTTTGCTCCCCTTCTCTTGGATACTGTAGTTATTTTTGGGTGGTCAATTTGTTCATGTGTTCCCCTGCTTTCTAGATGCATGGCCTTCACACTGGTCTCATCGATGGAAGGAGGCTCAAACAATAATAATGAATGTCTTATGTAATTATGCAGAGAACCAATATACTTGGTTAGAATATCTTTTGAATCTAATGGGATGCCCAAATTCAATGCTTGTTTTCTAAATTATTCAATGAAGTCTTGTACATTTTTACCTCTACCTTGAATTAGGTGTTTCCATTCCATTAATGCCTTTTTCTTATATCCCAAAAGGTAAAATGTGTTTCTCAATGAAGAAACAAAATTTGACCATGAGGAGAGAAGGTTACCCAGATTTCTACTGCCTTGCAATTTTCTCTCCCACCAAACAAGAGAGGTGTCGTTCAGTCGAAGAGAAGCCAACTAGATCTTTGCCTCATCCTCCTTGATTTGCTAAATCCTACAGTAGACTTCAATCTACCTAATCCAATTGTTAAGATTTTCTGCATTACTTTCACCACTATACATTGGAAGATCAAATTTAACATCTAATTTAAAGAAAGTTTTCTTAGATGCAATTCCTGAATTCCTATGATGATGATGAGAAGAAGAAGAGGAACTTCCACTTACGGAAGGAGAAGGAGGTGGATCCCCAGCATCATCTCCATGCGCCAAACCTTGTCCTTCTAGAGCATTTTTCCCTGCACTTTCTAGTTTCTCAAGCCTTGAGAACAAATTATCAACTTGATCTGCCATTGTGTAGAATGTTTTGAGGAAATTTAGCTCCTCATTTCTAGCATTGCCATCCATGGTTCTTCTTCGATGAGCACATCCCGCTTTAGAATCAAAAGACTTTAGTTTCACTTCGCCTCTTCGTAGCCTGTTTTTGGTTAGCATACAAACATGAAATTCACATCTACAAAGACCTGCTCTGATACCACTTGATCCAACATCTTTAGCTTTGATATGGAATAAAGAATTACACATAAAATTGCATTTTAACCATGAAACTTAAAATTCATGAAACAAGAAGAGTGAAGCACATAAAATCATGCAAAGAAGACAAGAACTTGATAACGAAGTTCATCCAGGAGGGAATACATCTCTGGGCCCTGCTTAATCAGTGGGGAGGCCCTCTTTAATTAAGTGGAAAATAAAATGGAAGTACAAGAATCAATGTAAAATTACACCCTTATACCTCTGAACTACAAAATAGCCAAAAAATGGAGACCTTGGTTACATAAACGGATAGCACCATCAGAATCCTATCGGCGAGAGGTGTAGGATCAATATAAATTTTGTCCAATTTGGACACTAGGAAAATTTGGCCCCTCTGAAAGTTGAGCTCAAATCATGCTTCCACATGCCCCTAGAAAGGCTCAGGGTTCTGCTGCTCACCTCGATCCTCATGTCACTCCTGGTCTACCTGGGTGAATTAGTGAAAGCTGTTGGCATGAAATTTGTGATCCATAATGGTAGGGAGGAGGTCATGAGGTCAAACCCCGCCCCCTCTGGCAATAGTGATATATTGTTTTAAAAACAAAAGTTTGTATTTAATAAGGAGGGGGGGGGGGGACCGCATCGAGCGGCCCACCCATCAATCCTCCACCACATCTCTTGGGTAATGAGCAAGGATGGTGGGGTTGAAAGCCTGTGCCCCTCCCTTTTAATGTATGATGGTTATAATGGTTGGGGCAGCGGAGTCATGGCCGCAGACCCCACTTTTTTAATATTATATTTTTTGTGTGGTATGAGTAGGGGCAGGGGTCATGGCCCACCCCTAATTTAAAAAAAAAAAAAATTTATAACTATAATGAGCCTTTTTAAAGCTTCTCAATTTTGATTTGAAGGAGACAAATTATTGATCCAACAATTTTTCCTGGAATCCGGTTGGAGCTAGCCAGAATCCGGCCACCGGAATTCTTCGAAATTGTTTCCTCAACCTGCTATGTCATCTAGTCCACGTTATAAATTTTTCTACTTCTAACTTCTCCATACGGACTCGGAACTAAGTTCCGTCTATGTCGTTGGAATCAAGAAGACGAGATATTCAACTTGACACTGAGTTTTCCACATTTCTACCACTTTTAATTTTGAGCCTTTGTACTTAAACCACTTGTACTTGGACCTGTACGATCCTCCTGGATCATTCTCTGTCGCATAGTCTTCTCTCCCTTTCTCGCATAGAATAATAATCCATAATTGTAATACAGTTCCCTCATATATATCGAGGGTTACCTTCTAGGGAAAAAAACCATAAATTAGCACAACTTCTACTATCACATCTTTTTCCTAATGAATGGCCTAGATTGACTATAGAATTAAAATATTTTAGAGGGAAATTTTTCATCTACTTTTTTTCTTTGGGGGTGCTGCTCCTGAACCCCTGTTAGGGGGGGGGGGGGTGATGGATACTACGAACGGTGTTTCCATCTCGATATGAACTACGGTCCAACACGACTAAAACAAGACCTCTATATCAAGAATATAATCAGTCTCCACGCCCAATAATGACCTCATTTTGCAAAGATAAACAATACATAAGTAGCACTAAGAATGACTAGAATCGGATATGAAATTCAAATTGGTGTATTGTTTCATCCCTCATAATGGTATTGGTAGTTTTGATAGTTTATGTGGTAATGCTAAGTAAATATGTTTAGATAACATGGAAAAATGATCTAATGCAACTGGTAGAGACATACAATATAATAATCAATTAAATTTTTGTTTAGAAATCCCAATATATTTTTCAATCCATTAAGAAAAATTTGAACATATAATGCAATAAATTTCATTACATTGCATACACAATTCATATCATAAGAGTTTCCCACAAAGATTACAAATCTCTCTCCAAGGCGATCCATTTGAAAGATGCAACTTGAAATTAAAATTGATGAACTAGAGCATGTTAGTTTCAAGCTCAAAGAGGTAATATCTACGTAGCCACAGTTTCAAAAAAATTTAATAGGTTTGTGAATTTTGAGTTCCACTTTAGAATATTTCTACATGAAACTCACTTCACCAACTACTTTATTATTCTTCTAAAGCTTACTCTGAAAGTGGTGTTTATTTCCATAATAGATACCTTATTTCTCTATATATAACAATAGAGATATGACTCTGTAGACCCCTTTTAACATAGGAAACATCCATTGTGGGTTGGTATTACCATTGCATTGCCTATGTAAATGCTTGGAACATCCCTTAAAGTAGGTATGGATACCCCCAAGTAACTAGAATCCATGTAATCTAGAGTTCCGAGAGGTCATTGATATAACTTGCATTTCAATTACTATCAACAAAAAAAGAAGTTAAACTAACCCTTATATTCTTATTTTTCTTAATCCCACTAGCTAAATTAGAGAAACAACATAACCTAACGATGTAAACCATGACTAATAATTTCATACTTCTTAATGAGATATTTTTAATTTGATTGCTTCATTTTCTTTTTATTAATTTCTATACCAGAAAAACATTCAGTAGGCATCAATCCTACAAAATTATAATACACTAATAATGAAAAAAATATTTTTTCATGATGCTTAGGTTTGATTGATTCAACGACATTCTCTTCTTAAAAATTAACATGATTTCCAACACTCAAGCAAAGTCCCTTCCAAATAAATGTCAATATTTAATTTTAAATAGAATTATCTAATTGAATATAATAATAGATTTTTCAAATTTAATTAACGCTAATCAAATATTCATCAATAAAAATATATAGAAATAAGTGATTCAATTGCAACCAATAAGAATAAACAACAGATAAATTAGGAGAGATAAAAACACAATGAATATAATAAAATAGACAATAAATTGGGTTTTTGTTACAACAATTTTTGCATTGTGTATGTTAATAAAAATTCTCTAAATAATGTAAGATGAAACTCCAAAGTTGGGAACATTGCAAGGGTAAACTTCTATGAGGTGGTATAATTTGTGTAACACATGATAGGATTAATGGATAGAAAAATCCATATATTAGTAGGTGATAAAAAGTTTGAATACTCAAGGACAATATTGACTATAAACTTAGGAAAACTGCAATGGGTTTGTGTACACACAAATAGAAATGAAGTGAATGAAGCTCATGACTTAATATGGGTTCCCATAGGTTGATTTCCCACAAAACATGTGTTGCACACCCAACCCACTAATGTCAAATTATAGTTGTGGAGCGTAGCTAGTGTCGATATTCAAATTTTATTATGAAGATGAGGGTTGGAGCAGGGTTCCTTAGGACTGCATTTTTGGGTAATTAAGAAGTATTTTTTGTAGTTTTGAGTCATGCACGCTAAGAAATGCACAGTCAAGGGGCTTTAAATTTCATCTCATTTCGATTTATGGGCACAAATTTATGCCCATTTTATGATCTAACCCTTAAAGGAAACATCAACATCTACAAAGGCCACAAGGAACAAATGTGGAGCCCATTGGCCACGTGTCACTTTTGCACTAGTCCAAGTCTCATTAGGGGAATTTTGAGGTCTAAAATGGGCTTCCTAAAGAAATTATAAAATAATAGTGGAAATAATAAAATAATATTTGATTACATCATCAAATTTTAGAGGGAAAAAGAAAAAACTACTTTTTCAACTCGTATTTGGAACTTATCTCCCTAAGGTTTTACTCAAATTTCGAGCAGGAATACTTGTTGGATAAAAATTTAATTTCTCAGCCAAGGAGTACCCATGTTGCATACTTTTGATGGACTTTACTACACGAAAAATGAGAAATATATAAAAAAATGTGATTGCAATCACGCTTTTTTATGTATTTCTCTTTTTTCGTGCAACAGGTTCCTTCAAAAGTATGGAACATGGGTACTCTTTGGATGAGGAATTAAATTTTGCATCGAACAAGTATTCCTGCTTGAAATTTGAGTAAAACCTTAGGGAGATAAGTTGAAAATACGAGTTGAAAAAGTAGTTTTATTATTTTATTATTTTTTAGTCTTTTTACTTCTTTTTTTCCAAAAATGGTGAATCATCCCCCATGGTTGACATCATCATATTGAATCATATTGTTTCTTATAAAGTTTATTTTAGTTGTAAATTTTTCTTAGGAGGCCCATTTTAGACCTCAAAATTCCCCCAATGATTGCAGTTTATCATACTAGAGCCTTACCATACCATAATATTATATAAAAATCATTTCCAACTCTTTGGTGTATTGATATCTCGATAACAAATATTTCATTATACGAATATGATAGCTCAACATGCTGCCTCATTCTGTGATACCCAATCGTTCTCTAAAACATGGCATGCT
The DNA here is from genome assembly GCA_034641835.2 of Pinus albicaulis. Lineage (NCBI taxonomy): Eukaryota > Viridiplantae > Streptophyta > Pinopsida > Pinales > Pinaceae > Pinus > Pinus albicaulis. Next base: position 1,609,801,274 of record CM076578.1, on the reverse strand, counting down.
AGCATGTCCACTAACACATGAGACTTTTTTTCATATCTTTTTTGGTCTTAAAATGTCATATATTGTTGACACATGTCCTCCACCTAACACTTCGATGTCATCATTTGTTATTTCAAGCAATAAATTTTCCTAGATGCATTCTTCTAGTTTGCATATACCAAAACACAGAGATATCAAATATTTCTATAACTAAAAACTTGACGAAATCCTCATATGTTGATATGCCCATATGAGAGCTCAACCTGCCACCTTATTCTCTAACACCTATTCACCATATGGCATGTGGTAGATGTTGACATGTGCTCTTACACAGGGAAATCAATAACATGTGTGCTTCCACATGCCATTTATATTTACATAGTTAGCATGCCAAAAGTGTTGAATCTGGGTGGCATGTGTCATACATGTGCCATTACCATGCCATCCTATGTTATTCCATCATGAAATCATTATTAAAAATTTTTGGTACTCTTATATATGGTGTCATTAGTTAATTTTCATAGTAAATAGGAATTTATTGTCTTCAAATGACAATTCATCATACCAAAGCATGCCATACCAGATTTCTCTAAGGTGTGTTTCTTTTGTTCTCTAGGTGTTTTAATATTCTGGTAAGCCCCCTTCTAACTGGCTCTTGGTCATGGCTCTTTTTGAGCCATATGAGCAGCGTTTGAGGCTAAGACTTTCAAGCCCCAAATTTGAGGGAGTAAATACTTGAATATTCTTCAATTTCTAAACCACCTCTAGAGGACCGAAGCTAACATTTTAGGTGAGAAATCTAACTCGATTACTTCCAAAAATTTAGATATCTTCAGAAGTTTCTAAAAAAAATCAATGCAATGCCCTTAACTAAGAAACTTCAATGTAAAAAATAAGGGCTCGTAAGTTGGATTAGCTATGAAGACACCAATCCATAAGCTCATAACAACATCCAAATATCTCTTCACAATTTCAGTTCAGGAACTACTACTATCATAGTCAATCCCCTACAACCACAACTAGCATCTTAGTTCATTCATTCATAACACATCTTAACCACACATGACCTCTACGAAGGTTACCTTTTCATATAAAAAATTATTCATTAATGGAATACTAATTAACATTCAAGCAAGCTATATAACACACTCAACTCACTATGCATATAATTTCAATAAAAAATGTACATTAACTTTAAGATCATCATCAAATTTCCCCGGATGCGGGTGCATTCCAGTGAGGTGATGGTTTTCATTGGGCAGGACGGCGTGTGGCAAGGCCACATGGCCGCCTGCAACCAAAATTTATGGTGCCCCAATCGTCATAATGCCTCAGGCCACCAACCTCAATGGAATTTACGCCGGTGGGGAAGACGAGGCCATGAGCATTTCAATATGCCGTCCTTTGACTCCAGGTTCTCATTCATCACCCCTGCGCATAAGTTCTCGGCTCTGTTGCAGGTTAGTTCGATTGCTTCCATGAAGAATCACCCTTCTTCGGTTAGCTCTGTCTGCCCTCCTGAAGCGGAGCACCCCAGCTTTCGCACTACGTTGGGAAAACACTATCATCTAAGTTGTTGTTTGGAGTTCCTTCCTAGATATCACCATTCACATAGTCCTTTCTGCCCATTGCATTTTGGCTTCTTGTCTCAGCCCGATTTGCCTGTCTTCCTGCATCCATCTTCCACCTCTCAACGCAATTCTCCCCACGTGCACAGTTCTGGTGGGACAATGCCCAGACTTAGGCACATACTCAAGTGTCGTAGAGGCAGCACCCGAGCTAGGCCCTCCAACCGTTGCCGCTCTCCCTCCCCCATTTCTTTGACCTCCACTTCTGACAGCTCGCTTGATAGATCTCTTGACACGAGTAGCAGGCGTGGGCAAGGGCGTAGTCATGGTAGAAGTCTCCCCTCCCCTTCGCGTGGCGCCCCGATTCCTCTGGTCAACCCCTCCATGGCTTTGTTTCACTTCCAATGCCAAACCTTTCAACCTCTAGTGGTCGTGACCGTCTCCGTCACCTTTAAAGAAATCTCGCAAGCTACCTCTGACCCTCTGCTTCCGGCGCACCCTTCCAACCAGCAAGGCCCCTCTGGATTTGCACAGGCCACTCAAATTGAGGATAAGGAAATCTCTCTGACAGTCGGCGCTGGCAGCTCTTGTCACTCTCCGAAAGTAGACGCTAGCAGGCCTTGTCCACAACAGGCCAAAGACATGAAAAAAGACTGTGGCGAGGCGGGCGAAGCGACAACTCCAAAAGAAATGGCAGCACGAACTGGTCCCACTTCGGATGATGATGAAGGCTACTGGTGCAGAATCGAAGAAGAGCCTCCCTCTAGCGACTATGGTCTCTAAGGCAAGCAACTACACTCATGTTATTTTGTTCAGATTTTATGCCTTGTTGGTGTTTTCAGAAGTCCTGGCCATTTGGTATGTCAAACTATAGTCACAGTCTTATGATTCTGTCCAAAGCTGGTTTCCTCATTCGAGGCAGCTCTTATACTTTTCTCAGGCTGTTTTCCCCTTGTGGGTAGCCCACTTTTGCTATTTTGCTGAACTCTTGACGCCTCTGAAGGCCCTACGATGTATGTAATATATGTTTTAGTAATAGAATTTATATTTACTTAGAAAAAAAAAATATCATCATCAAATTTACACAAAGTAATATGATATATCAATAAGAAAGACACCTTAAAATTACATGCATTTATGGGCACAAATTTATGCCCATTTTATGATCTAACCCTTAAAGGAAACATCAACATCTATAAAGGCCACAAGGAACAAATGTGGAGCCCATTGGCCATATGTCACTGTTGCACTAGTCCAAGTCTCATTAGGGGAATTTTGAGGTCTAAAATGGGCCTCCTAAGGAAATTATAAAATGATAGTGGAAATAATAAAATAATATTTGATTACATCATCAAGTTTTAGAGGGAAAAAAGAAAAAACTACTTTTTCACCTCGTATTTGGAACTTATCTCCTTAAGGTTTTACTCAAATTTTGAGCAGGAATACTCGTTGGATGAAACATTTAATTTCTCATCCAAGGAGTACCCATGTTGCATACTTTTGATGAACTTTTCTACACAAAAAATGAGAAATACAAAAAAAATGTGATTACAATCACATTTTTTATGTATTTCTCATTTTTCGTGTAGTAGGTTCCATCAAAAGTATGGAACATGGGTACTTTTTGGATGAGGAATTAAATTTTGCATCGAACAAGTATTCCTGCTTGAAATTTGAGTAAACACTTAGGGAGACAAGTTGAAAATACTCGTTGAAAAAGTAGTTTTATTATTTTATTATTTTTTAATCTTTTTAATTTTTTACTCCAAAAATGGTGAATCATCCCCCATGGTTGACACCATCTTATTGAATCTTATTGGTTCTTATAAAGTTGATTTTAGTTGTACATTTTTCCTAGGAGGCTCATTTTAGACCTCAAAATTCCCATAATGATTGCAGTTTGTCATACTACAGCCTTACCATACCATAATATGATACAAAAATCATTTCCAACTCTTTGGTGTATTGATATCTCGATAAAAAATGTTTCAATATACAAATATGATAGCTCAACATGCCGCCTCATTCTCTGATACCCAATCATTCTCTAAAACATGGCATGTTGGCATGTCCACTAACACATGAGACTTTTTTTCATACCTTTTTTGGTCTTAAAATGTCATATATTGTTGACACATATCCTCCACCTAACACTTCGATGTCATCATTTGTTATTCCAGGAAATAAATTTGCATAGATGCATTCTTCTAGTATGTATACACCAAAACACAGAGATATCAAATATTTCTATAACTACAAACTTGATGAAATCCTCATATGTTGATATGCCCATATGAGAGCTCAACCTGTCACCTTATTCTGTAAAACCTATTCACCATATGGCATGTGGCAGATGTCGACATGTGCTCTTACACAGGGAAATCAACGACATGTGTGCTTCCACATGTCATTTATATTTACATAGTTAGCATGCCAAAAATGTTGAATCTGGGTGACATGTGTCAGACATGTGTCATTACCATGCCATCCTATGTGATTCCACCATGACATCATCATTAAAAAAATTTGGTACTCTTATATATGGTGTCATTAGTTAATTTTCATAATAAATAGGAATTTATTGTCTTCAAACGACAATTCATTGTACCAAAGCATGCCATACCAGATTTCTCTAAGGTGTGTTTCTTTTGTTCTTTGGGTGTTTCAATAGTCTGGTAAGCCCCCTTCTAACTGTATCTTGGTCATGGCTCTTGTCGAGCCATATGAGCAGGGGTTGAGGCTAAGACTTCCAAACCCCAAATTTGAGGGAGTAAATACTTGAATATGCTTCAATTTCTAAACCACCTCTGGAGGACCAAAGCTAACATTTTAGGTGAGAAATCTAACCTGATTACTTCCAAAAATTTAGATATCTTAAAAAGTTTCTAAAAAAAATCCATGCAATCCCCTTAACTAAGAAAATTCAAGATTCCTCATTTTCATTGCTTATGTAAAAAATAAGGGCTTGTAAGTTGGCTTATCTATGAAGACGCAATGATCCATAAGCTCATAACAACATCCAAATATCCCTTCACAATTTCAGTTCAGGAACTACTACTATCACAGTCAATCCCCTACAAACACAACTAGCATCTTAGTTCTGCATTCATAACACATCTGAACCGCACATGACCTCTATGAAGGTTACCTTTTCATATAAAAAAGTATTCATCAATGGAATAAAATTAACATTTAAGCAAGCTATATAACACAATCAACTCATTATGCATATAATTTCAATAAAAGATGTACATTAACTTTAAGATCATCATCAAATTTACAAAAAGTAATATGATATATCAATAAGAAAGACACTTTAAAAGTACATGCATTTCATTGATAATAGGATGTATTTCACTTATCCGGTTCAATTAAACTTGTTGGTAACTAAAGAAGGGATATCCACTATCCACCCAACTATAGGCACAACTACACTGTAGGTTCCTTGCAGCTAGCCACAACCGAGCCAAATCTGATGTCTAAAGGATGCTTCACTTAGGGAATGTCAACAAGGGATCAAATTAGGGTATAGCATATGACTTCCATTCTCCTTCACTCACGGGGAATAACAATTCAACCTCTCAAGCACTGATTCTATGCTAATCATGTAACAAAATGGGAATTAAAGGTATGTGCAACAAAAAAGGAATTACCTTCACTAATTGTTATGGTACTTTAATGATTATCCTTGTATTTAATGTTTATTTTGAATAATATAACCATATATATTTTTTTCCTATCAATTTATTTGGATCATTCTAAGGGCTTCCTTACTGGTTTCCTCAATTAACACAATTTAAGAAAAAAAACCATCATAGGCTTGCTATAGCCGAAGGGACTATTTTTTATCCCTATATCTAAGTTACTCTCTCATAGCCTCTTTGGTAAAATTTCTAAATGTTAGGCTCAGGATTCACACTTAGTCTCCCTCAAATGGTAGTATGCAACACACTCTTTTTCCTCTTTTCTTTGACTCTACTAGCTAGAAACCTCTTCTCATGAGAAATACCTCCCGTATGAGAAATTCACAGTCCCTTCTAGGAATGTAGAGTTAAATCGTACCTATCGTATGGTACATATCCCATGCTTGGGTAATTTTTATACTTCCTCCCCGCATTTGTCTCATAATTTCTTGCTATATTTAGTTAGTTCCACTAGAACATTAGGGGTTAGAATATTGATTTCAGGGAATATACGAAAATTCTCAATCCCCCTTATGGTATACTTCAAGCAGCTATACTTTTAAGAACTAGGACCCATATACGTTGGTTGTCTTATTTAGCTTTAGAAATTTATAATTTAATTTAATAGGATATTTACATCAAACATGTCTAATAAGTTATTCATGCTATCGCGTCAACATTAAAATCCTTTAATTATATTTACAAAACTTAGGGATTAGTAAATGTATGCTATATTATGGATGAAGTGTGCAACACATAATGGGATTTGTTTTCTAGATGAGTGACTAATATTTCCAGTAGATAGGCCATTATGATTGAACAATCATAAGCATACTATGTGGACCTACCAATCCTCGATGAGGACACAAATTCAAAATTAGAATGGAATTACATTTTATCCATGAGAAACAACATATCCAAATCGGAAAAAAAATGGCACACTCATGTTGGGCATTAATCCAAATTACAAATGTTGTGAATGCATTTCACTTGGAGACACAACATCGGTCACAATAGGAAAGTTTCAATAAGTCCACAATAAGGTTTCCAACCTGCTATCACTTTGAGAAACTTGATATTTAAAAATATGGTGAGTCACTCATTTGGAATTCCCTTTTTCTCATTAAAAACCCTATTTTTCCCTATGTATCCTTCATTCTCCATCTCTAATCACTTAAATCTCTCATTGTTCATAACTAGAGGGTGGTTTTTAGCCATATCCACCTCGATCAAGTGTCAACAGGGAATATTTTAGACTAATAGATTACTTATATTATGAGGGGAAAACCACCTTGATTTAGTTAAAAATATTTTTGAAGCCAAACATGAAATCTAGGTGTGCACATTTTGTAGTGATAAGAAACGAGTTCAGGAGGACACTTGGGCAAAGTCGAATTATGCATTAACATTAGAAATTTTGGGTATGTTGGCCAAAATACTCATGTACATGACTTTTGCCTATGAGGAGACTATTATAAATTTATTGGCTCATTGTTTTTTATCACATATGGTATCTCCTATATTCTGACCAGATGCTAGCATCTCGGTCGATTGTGTCTTCAATTTACACTCAATGCTCACAGTTACACCAGTTCTGAAATTTCATAAGATCATTAACTTGGTGCACAGACATTGGAGGTCATGAATAAAAATTATTATTTACATGATGCCAATATCATTAGATGGAATTTAGTTGATGCATATTTTCACAATTGTTCAGTTCGCCAGAAGAATCATTGTTGTTACTTTGTTTTAAGTTAGGACTCATATTTTGTATAAACATGGTAGTTTTTTGAAGTGCATGACAATGGAGATATATAATCTATTATTATATTTATTTATTATTATAATATATAATCTATAATCTATAATATATATATATATATATATATATATATATATATATATATATATATATATATATATATATATATATATATATATATATATATATATATATATATATATATATCACTATGTTTGTTAAATTGTTCTATCTCATTCTATTGTGTTGTTTCATATCAACATGGAAGCTTCATCTCTTTCATATGTTAAATGACTATGTGCATAGAGGGATAGGCCAACCTTCAGTAGGGGCCCACTCAAGGTACAACTTTGTGTCAATAAATTTCTTGCTAAATATGTGATTAGATTTATGTTATTTGTAGTGTTTTGAGTTTAAGTTAATTTCCATTTCAACTATGCATGTTACTTTATTTTCTCAACTTGTATGACCTTTAATTTTCTAGCAAGTGTGATATTATTTTTCCAAGTACCTGTGATTGTATGAGTTATGGTTTTCTTGGTTTAATATCTCAGGGAATTTAGAAACCTACTCTATGATCAGAAGCCACAAAATTGAATATTACAAAATTGCTTGAAATACACTTGGAGACATTGAGCTCAATCTTATAGCAATATGGGTGCTTGAGGTGCCATGTAGTCATGTCATGTATTTTTCATTGGTTGATTCTCCCATTTGATCCCAAATTCCCATGCATTCATTTTCTTAGGTCATATAGATAAGTGTGAGGGTTTGTCTCTTATGCATACAACATGGAGAACCTCACAAGTCTACCAAACCTGGTTTTACAATTAAAATAGGCTATATAGCCTAAACCATTACCAAAATTATTAATCATATAAACACATTGTAATTTTTGGCATTGTTTCCAGGGACACACTCAAAATATTCAACACTCCTCAAATAATTAACATAAAAGATATCAAGACTAGAAATGACTAAAGGGGTCCATAATTACCCCTTTCAATAACCTATATTCCCACTATATATATATATTATATTATATTATATTATATATATTATTATTATTCTACATTACGTCATGCATTAAAATATGATAGGTAGAAATAAAAAATATGTTAGTACCCCACATGGTGTAGCAGGAGACAGTCAAACTAACGCTCTAGTATATGAGAAGGGAAATAACAATCCTTTAAATGTAACCTTATTTATATATAATACATAAGCTCAAACAATAAGAAGGGAAGAGAATACCATGGATGAGGAAATACAAAGTTTTGAAGATTCTAATAAAATCCAAAACCTCAAAAATCCAAGGGAACAAATAATGGGAGATGATGAGGTAAAATTGGACCTAAATGACTAGAACCTATTGCTTTCAAGTTCCCCATAAAAGACCCTAATGCAATAGTTGAAACAAAAAACACTCCTCTTTATTCCCTTCCAAATTTTGATGGTGTTTCAAAGGAGGATCTAGATACATTTCTATTTGAGTTTGATGTTCTTTTCCTTATCTACTATTATTCTATAGATGCCCAAAAAATGAAACTATTTCCTCCAACCTTGAAAGATGCAACCCTCCATTGGTTTATGAGACTCGGGGGAAATTACACCCAAACTTGGGATGAAATGAAGATTTTTTTTTTGAAGAAATATAAATACTATTGTAAAGTTTGATATATTAAAGAGGAATTCTTCAAGATGTCCCAATTGGGTGACGAAATTCCGGAATAATATGTGTAAAGATTCTAGTATAATATGAAATAGAAAAAACAAAATACCCTGGACCCAAAAACATGCATATCATTTTTTTTAAAGCTATACAAGAGTACCTTCTTGAAACATTAAATATTATGGGAGAAAGATATTTTTCTTTGTTATCCTATGAAGAGATTTATGACTTGAGAAAGAGATACTCTATAGTTAGCTTGAAATATGGAAAATGTTCTCAGCATGTGATCTTTATGATGAGGAGGTGAAGAAGGGTAGGGGTAACTAAAGCTAAGATCTGGAGCTTACTTGGTTATTTTAAAACTGATATTCTCATCACACTGAGTTCCCAACTAGACACTCTACAAGCTAAAAATAAGAAGGAAGAGATTGAGTTATCCTTGGCTATATTTTGTTCCAAATTTTATAAGAAGTACTCTCTTAGGGAATTTCCTTCAAATAATGTCAACACATGTAACATTTGCAAGAAAAAAAATGCACATAGGAATGTGCCTCTCTATTAGGGCTTAAGGAAATGTTTCAAGAAGCTAACGAGGAAAATGAGTAGATTTTCTTTGTGGCCCAAAAGAAACACTGCCCCCTCGATCATCTCGAACGACATATTCCAATCCTTCCCAATATTTTTCTCCAACCTTTGGATGGTACCCTCGTGTGCCTTGGCCACATTGTCCCCCTCGTATGAAAAGTTAAGGGTGGGTCCCCAAATGGAGAGGACCTTCCCCCTTTGGAAATATGGCACCACAAGCTACACTTAAGGCACATTCACAAGAGCTCTAGTTACCCTCTAATCAACCTTCTCTGACACAACAGAGACCTTAACTTCTTGCTCAATATATTCCTCACTCAGATAATAGAGTAGTCCATCCCACCTACAATACTGAACTACCCTCATTTCTTACCTACCCCCTTTCATCTGTGGACTATAAAAATATTCATATATGTTATAGAAAATGAAAATTCTTCTTTTATTAATGAACAATATGAATAAGATAACTCTCTAGAATCAATATTTCTTTCTTCAAAAGCCTAATATATTTCAACAGAATAATCTCCTCAAAATTAGCTATGTTTTTCTCCTTATCCAAAGAGTTTTTCTGTCAAAAAAACACTTGTATAACCTAAATTTTATTTCTTGGGAGAGTTGAGAAATGTATGCGTAAATATTCCACTCTTTCAAGCTATTAAATGTGTCCATATCTATGAAAAACTAGTTTGATATTTTTTTCTAAAGAAACCAAGAAGGAAAAAGAGATCTCCAAAGACAACTCATGTGATTGGAAAACTAGCATATTTAATGTTAGGTAATGTGTTTACAACAAAGTATAGGGACCCTAGAAGCCCCATCATTACTCTTAACATTAATAATACCCCCATATCCAATACCTTAATATATTTAAGGGCAACCATAAATGTCATGAAAAAGGAATATATGTAGAAACATAAGCTTCTTGGTCTTGTGCTAACCCAAATTGTCCTTCAAATGGCTGATAGGTCCACCATAAGTCTAGAAGGGGTGGTATAAGATATTTTTCTCTTCTAAAGATTCATGGGAATATCCAACTAACTTTATGACTCTCTAACTTAAAGCTAATATTGGAGGTTACCCATTAATCATAGGAAGACCTTGGTTGGCTACAATAGATGCTTATATTAGGTATAGGTCTCGGGATATGACAATTTCCCATGGAAATTATACTAAGAAACTTACTCTTTATCCTCCCATTAAACCTTCCTTAGAATCTGAGAACTATTTTTGGTTTGAATATAGTGATGAAGAATCTACCCAACCTCTCTTAACCCTTGATTAAGCCTCAATATTTAAAGAAAATACTAAGAACAATCTAATTTGTACCTTTATATCACATCCGTATATCAAAAACAATTAATCACTCGATCAAGATTTAGGAAAATAGTCCTAGGAAACACGTTCATCCATTGAACTAGCACAACAAATGGATTCAATAGCTCTATCATATATTTCCATATAAATTGACCTAAAGTTGTTGTAATTTATCTTGGAAAAAATTTAAACGTGAATGCCTAGTTGGAACCCTGACAACAAAAGAAAATTGTAGAAATTCTTATGAAAAATATCACTTCTTTTTCTTTGGATTATACTACCATGAAGGGGATTCCTACCAATTTTTCCACCCATCATATTTATATAAAGTAAGACTCCCAAGATATTGAGAAGTCCCAAAGGAGGATGAATCTAGCACTAAGGAACATCGTAAAATGATATTTATAAATTTTTTTGAATGTGAGTTTTATCTATCCTATTTATGATAGATAATGGGTCTCACCAATAGTTATTTTCCATAAAAAGAATGGAAAGTGGTGAGTGTGTGTTTACTATTGGGAACTAAATAGGGATACCCTAAGAGATTATCTTCCCCTTCCTGTCACTGATCAAGTCTTAGAAACCATAGTAAGGAATAAATTATTCTCCTTTCTTGACATATTCAATGATTACAATTAAATCCATGTAGCCCCTGAAGATCAGGAAAAGACTACAGTCACCTGTCCATGGGGGACTTATGCATACCTATTGATTCTATTTGGATTATTTAATTGTCCAAAAACAATGTAGTGGTCTATTCTCGAGATATTTTTTGACTTGACCAGTTTTTGTGTCGATATATATATATATGGAATTTTTTATAGTATATGGGAAAAATTTTCTGGAAGCCTTGAAAAATCTATAAAAGTTGTTAATTCAATGCTAAGATATAAAACTTTATCTCACTAATGAAAAATGTCAAATTCTCCTCACTAAGGAGATTTTACTAGGACAACATTTCTCTCCTAAAGGGATTAGGGTGGGCCCTACTAAAATATAAGTAATCCTTAAATTATTAAATATAAGTAGATAGAAGTATGCATCCAACTTTCTAGGATATATGGGATATTATCAACTATTTGTAGAAAATTTTACAAAGTTAGCTTCCCCATTATTTTGTCTTCTGAAAAAAGTTACAAAATTCTATTGGAATGATCACTACTAGTTGGAATTTCTTACCCTTAAAGAAAATTTATCCACTACCCCTATTTTGAAACATCCCAACTGGTCCCTTCCTTTTTCATATTCATACTGATTCCTCATATATGACCATTGGGTTTTTATTAGGCTAAAAGGAAGAATAGAAACTCTACACCTTTTATTATATCAGTAAGAACCTAACCACAATTGAATTGAATTATACTATAACTAAAAAAAATTCCTTGGTGTGGTCCATGCCATAAAGAAATTATGTCATTATATTAAAAATATCTTATATTTGTACACAATGGTCACTTTTTCATTTGGTATCTCATGAAAAAACGTATTACTCATGGTAGAGTAATGAGGTGGTTTCTTCTTCTACAAGAATTTGATATCACTTTCATTTGTTAAGTAGGGAAATGAAAATGTTGTTATTGATTTACTATCACGACTTCATAATAAAGATGAGCCTAATCATAGAGAAGATATCTTTCCTGATGAACACGTGTTTTCCTTGTCTACTAATGCACCCTAGTTTGCAGATATTGCTAACTATTTGATTGCAGGATAACTCCCACAACATATGTGAACCAAAAAGAAACAAAAAATCGTAAAAAAAGTGCTATTTACTCTTGGATTCAAGGGTACCTGTTCAAAATAGAAATCAATTATGTAATCTGGTGATGTTTCCAACTTACAAGCCCTTGTGGAGGCCACTTTTTTTACAAAAGGGTCGTAAATAAACTTTTTGATAATGATATTACTGGACAAAAATATTCAAGGATGTTAAGAAGTATGTCAAGAGTTGTGAATAACGTCAAATAATGAGAAAACAAACACAATATGACAAGACGCCTATGTAAGCATAAGTTATGATAGAGCCTTTTGAAAAATGGGATCATGATTTTGTAGGGCCAATTAACCCATCATAAAAACATAAGGAATACATTTTTGTGTGCACTATGTAATTAAGTGGGTTAAAGAGAAGGCCCTACTGATGGTGACAAAAAAAATCAATGGTTTATTTCTTATATGAAGAAATAATTGTTCATTTTGGTGTCCCAAGGGAGATTTTTACAGATCAAGGGACTCAATTCACTTCTAAGTTAATCCAATCCAATATTGGGAAATTCAAAACTAAGCATCAAATACCAAATCCATATCACCCTTAAAAAATTAGACAATTATAAGTTATTGACAAGGTTATAGAAGATACCTTGACCAAGACAATATGGCATTGTCATTAAGATTAAGTCAAGAAACACCGAGAGGCCTTTTGGGCATACATAGTTACTTGTAAGGATGCCATTGGTTTCACGCCTTATGAGATTTTATATGGGAATAAATTTTTCCTCCATATTTAATTTTAAGTAAAAAAATTAAGGACAAATTTGCAAGTAGGGATGTACCTCTTTGTTGCTCCACAACATCAGCTGGATCAAATCAATGAGCTTGATGAAATTCTTAAGGTTGACATACAACGAAATTTTTTTTTCCAACAAAAATGATAAGATTGACATGACATATTCATCAACTTAATAAATTTAAATAAGGGGATTGTGCCCTCTTTTTTTACTCAACATACAAGGATTTCAAAGGAAAAATTTTCACTTAATGATTGGACCAGATGAAGCTGAAACTGTATTTGACAATGGGTTTGTAAATATTTTTACCATTAATTAAGCATGAACACCATTGATGTCCAACTATCATCGACTAAGGTTATATTACAGGCCCAAGTCCAATGAAGAGCTCATGAAGCATATAGTTAAGCAATCTGATGTACAGGTTATAGAGACAATGGTCAATCCATCCCTTCATGCAAAATCATGATTTTTCAGTCTCGTGTTAAAAAAAGAAAAATAAGAAGAAGAAGATCTAGCAACAAAAACGTGGTGTTGTTTAGTTATAGCACCTAGTAGTATTGGAAAACCAACTTTTGGGTAGGTTTCTAATGTGAAAATCCTTTCGACTATAAAATTTTTCTTAAAGGTGCAGTAGGACATGATTTTGATAGAATACCAGGAGACTAGATAACAAACTATAGAAAATAAAAAAAATAGGAAAAGGCAAATTAAAAAGAAGAGAATAGTTATGAATATTTATTTATTGAGTTATCCATCATTATCTTTTTAATGAAGGCACATAATGATATATAGATTATTGTTTAGGAAAAACTATAGAATCATATCTGGGGCATGAACATAATATCAAGTAGACATGGAAATGTTGTAATTCTACCTACTATCTAGGTAACTCACCGACCCCCAAATGCCCAATTCGAAAGTAGGATGTCATGGCAGGAATGGTCAATAGCCAAGTAGGCATGTTTACGTGATAAGGGTAACATCCATAACAAATCAATGGAGAAAGGTACATACATCATGAAAAAGTATGGAACTTTTCCACCTTACAATGGTATCATTATGTAGTAGGTGCACTTATTGTTTCAGTACCTCGAGGATTTTCGTTGAGATTTTATTAATTCAAATAATCATCTACTAGGTTATGGTCATCCATTCAAACTGTGTGTGGTTATAAAGTGGCTTGTGATGTGAGAACTAATTTATAGTGTAGGGAATATAAGGAAAAGACTTTGGGGATGGCCATCAACTGCGCCAAGCCAAAAAACATCAATGCCATCTAGATTAATATCAAATTATGTAATGCATTTGTAGACGAAAATGAGGGAGCATTTATAATCCCCAAGTTTGGAAAGATACAATTTGAAGGATTTTTTCATTTTATTGATCATGTATTGATGGAATAACTTCTGAATTTTCCAAAAATTAATGGCTCTCAATTCCTTCCATCCATCGTATGCAATAATAGAGCATCCTGAAGGCTTTATAAAAGATGTTAGGGAACATCAGGAAGGCCAAAAATATTTTTTAAAAGCTAGGTGGGCCAAATTCCTTAACCAATTTTAAGGAAATAACACATCTATTGCATTGGATTTTTCTTAAAACCTTTAATGGATCCCGAGAATTTGTCATGAAACTAACTATAATGATGAATAAGTCGATGACTTCTATAATAACTAAATTTTGTCAAGACGAGGAGGATTGGTCTAAAAATTTCAAAATTGATCGAGAATGTTGATGTCCTTTTCTGCAAAGTACATCTCTGCTCATGGATTTAAGAAAAGGTATTCACAAATAGGCCTAATATCGATTATGGAAGGATTTTTTCTATGCTATTCAGAAGTTAGTGACATGCAAAGGGATCATATAGTCTGGTTTACCACTAGTTTTTTGATGCACTTGATTGGGCATAAACCCATTAACATGCCATATTTCTTGCTTAAAATTGTGATGAAGATGGTTGCATTGGCTTGAAGGAAAAGTAAGGACCCCGAGTTAGGAATGTATCATCAGTGCCTCATCGAGATGTTGATTGATGTTGAATTGCATATGCTAAATATACCATGGCAGTCTTTGTTCAAGGTATCAGAAGTAAGATGAGGGGAAATGATCCTTCCTTGAAGTGCGAAATAAAGGCCTGAGATTCCCTCTGTGATAAAGAAATAATACCCTACTATAATCTTGGAAATTTGACAGACTCGGAAAGAAAAATTTCTACCCCCTAGCTCTGAGATTTTGAGCTCAGTGGAAGAAATGACATCGCCAAGGGAGATAAATTATAATGTGCTTGAAACTGTTATAAAGGAATTTCACAATTATTAGTATGAAGGGGATTTTGACACTGTAACCCAATCCTAAGTAGAGGGTACTTAATAAAATTTTAATAAGGAGCTGTAGAGCTATAAAAAGGGTCTCTTTCACCTCTAATTACCTCACATTAATATGTCAATCCGGGAGCATTTTGTTATTACAAAGAGTGACTCAATCCGAGGCTATCATTTGTCAGAGTAATGCTAGTAGTACAGTGTTTAAGAAATACAAGAGTAAACGGATGCTTGCTTATAACTAAATTACTTCAAAAGAATAAATCACACACTCAGAAAACTCAACAGCTTATCAGTCAAGGGTTCGGCAGTGATAACCCATCCCTTCAGAAACTGATGGAAAGGAAATTAGAGCATAGACCACGAGCCTGGGAGCTAGACAGTGACTGCCAATGCTTGCTACAGCCTTAGATCATCTCTCACGCCAAAACAACAAATGCGAGTAAATGGAACAGGAAATAAAGGATTGAACAGCAATTCTGGGATAGAACAGCAAATCTAAAATGGAACAGCAATTGAATAGTCTAAGTCTCGCGATTTGTAACCAAGCTTAATCTATTAACTCAAATGTACTCTTTGCAATCAAATCACATTCTTCCATTCTAAAGGCAATTCACGCAAAACACACTAATGGAACAGCAATAACTATTAATGAATTATGGAACAGTACTGATAAATCAGAAACGCACACAACACGAACGTTTAGTATAACAGCTCTGTAACAAAACAGTAAGAACATGCAATTAACTCTTGAAAGGATTAATAACTTGATGTGGAGTCAACACACGATTCTATCTGTAAAAACCTCAATGATTCAATCTTTAACAGAGCATGTAATATGAACTTATAAAGCATATCAAATTACCAAATAACAATGATAAACAAACCACGCGGAAATCAAGTCGTAATGGTACAGAAGCAAGTGTCCTTCGGGGCCGGGCCCTTAGCCTCCAAGGATACACCGCTTTAAGTTAATCCAGACGCAGAGATGAAATAATCACCAAGCTTTTATTAATGCATCGGTCAAAAATACATTGAACCAGTTCTCAACGAGACTTAATAATCAAAGCTGATGTTTAACAGAAAATTACATAAAAGCGTATCCTCCTTTTCTCAAGCTAACAGTGCTGTCCCTTTATATAAAGGTGACGGCGGAGATGTCCAAGTAATAAGATAAATAAAGCAGTGATCCCTGAGGATCGAAGATCCTGAGGGATTCGCCAAACTGTTAACTCTTCATCCTGTCTTTTCTTTTGCGCTGAGCTGGTGTCTTCACCTCCTTTTCCGGGCCGATTTGCTTTGATCTGTTTATCCTTGTTTGCATTCGGTTCTCGTTCAGAGGGACAGCAGTTATCTCGACTTTGTCCTTTCCTTTGGAACGGCAATTCCTCGTTTTCTCCTTTTCCTGTATAGAAAATAACCATTATCAGTGGCTAAGTCTTGCATATCAATTCTCACATGTTTTGTTATAGTTCCTTATTACTTTCCAAATTCATGACACAAAAGGTTCACAAATTCTATTAAAAAGCCACTGAAATAATCATCAAAAGCATACCTTTTTAGTACTCCACACACCCCCCTGCTTACCTTGTTTCATGTCCTCATGAAAACATTGTAGTTGACATGCAAGGCAATGAGAGAATATGCTGGCGAAGGAGTCTCATGCAGAGGCCTACAGCCATGATGAGTGATTAGATAGTCAAAGAACTGACCTGTTTGCCCCTCAGGCATTTCATACAGGGCCTGGTATCCGGGTGCAGGGTGCCAAATAATTGGAGTGCGAAATATATATCCTAACCAGGATGACCCTGCTTTCAGAATGCTCTCGCCATAGAGGTTCAAACGGTTGGCAGCTAATTCAAAATTCTCATACTTAAATGGTTCCCTGAGCTGGATGTTTGGATCAGAGATTCGGTACCGAAATTTGGCTGCATTAATGGCCAGGTCTTTGATGGAAAGAAAATATTCTAAACTCTCTCGAACGAGTGCCTCATGCATGGGTCCTAATGTTTCAATGACACCCAGAGTCCTTATGAGGTTTCTATGAGCTTTCCACAACTGCACTGGGTTCCTAGGCTCAGCCCTTACCCGTAAATCTAGACCATTTTCCTGACTCTGGAAAGTATCATAGGCTTTAAGCCACTTAATCTGATTAACCCCGAAGGAAATGAATGCTTGTAATTGGATGTCTCCAATGAAAGGGCTAGGGTTTAACTCAGTCTCCTGATTTAGCACAAGGTCATGCAAATAAAGTTCACACAACAATCTCTGGACTTTTACTCCATAATGTTTACAGCAGTCTATAAAGTCATTGACAGTGTTGATTTGTATAGGGGCGCCTGCTTTAAAAGCTTTTATTTTTAATTGTAAATACCGTTCTAATAAAAACAGAGCATAGTTTTTAGCAGGAGCCCTACATGCTAAAACGTCATTGTATAAAGAACACAAGGTATTCATCTGCTTGATAACAGTATCTAGTCTACGGGTCACCTGTGCAACTTCCTCTTGTTCCTTTCGCCACCCTTCAAAAGCCTGGCTTTTGGATTGATTGACGTCCTCTAGTTGCTGCTGTAACTCTTCATATTTTTCTCGGGGAACCGTTTGCTCTCTAAGTTGTTCGACTTCTTGCTGGGCTTGCTTCATCATCTTATGCAAGGTTTTTGTCTTCGGCTCTTTTTTCCATAGGTCAGTGGAGGCCGGGAGTTTTACCTGAACTTTCTTATTATGCTGTTTGGAGTTCAGAACCCTTATTACCCCTGAGGGTGGTGCCTCTGTCTGAATTTGCTTGTCACTGGTCCTTATATCATCCTTTTCTGTTTTTACGCGAACATCTGTCTGTTTCTGTTCCTCAGCATCATTTGGAACGGCAGCTGGATTCTCAGTAGGGTTTTGAACAGCAGGCCGATTGTTGGCCCTCTTTTTCCTCCCTCCGGTCTTTCTTACCTTCTGGTTCTTTTTCAGAATCCTAATTTGTTGTTTGAGCTGGGCTATCGTATTCAACAATTTCTGCCGTTCCATCCACAACTTCTTAATTTCCAGCGTTTCATTAGAAGGAACAGCAGGCTGTCTGCTGCGGTCTGGATCATGACTAGTTTCTAAATCTTCCTCTTGGGGTTCTTCCTCACTGTTCTGCTCTGGCTGTTCTGGGGTAGGAACCTCGACTGGTTCTGTCTCTTCCTGAGCAACTGCTGTTTCTGCTCCTACTCCCTCTAGAATTTCCTCTTGCACCTTGGGAACAGATTGTTCCCGTTCAGTATTTACCTCCTCTTCCTCATGAACAGGCAGATTACCTTTTTCTGCCTCTACTGTATGTGATTTTTCGGACATGTTTTCTTCTTGGGGTTTGTCGTGAGGGTCCTCTGAACTAGAAGGTTGGCCATACTTACCCATATTGGCTAGGACTGCGGCCAAGTCATCTTCTCCCAGTAGGTCTTGTAATGGGCTATCTTCCTGCTGTCCCATTTCTTCCTCCTGTTCAGCTTCTGCTTCGATTTCCGAATGCTTGGCTGCTTCTTCTTCAGATTGCTCATCCTCAATTACCACTGGTTGGCTGGTGCTTTCCTGGAGCTTTTCCAGCCTTCCTCGTATCCGAGCTAACCGGGCTGATTTTATGGGCTTATCTATGCTTCCTCTCATCCGAGCTAATCGAGCTGATTTTCTGGGTTCCTCTGGTTGCTCGGGTGGATCGATGGCATGCTTGCGCTTTGCCGATTCCTGATATATCTCTGGTCGTTCCGATGTACTAGAAACATGTTTCTGCTGTACTAATTCTCTGCGTTTTGCCGGACGTTCTGGTGTGCTTATAGAATGTCTACGTTTTGGGGATGGCGCTGTCAATCCCCCCTCAATCATTGCAATCAGCTCTTCCCAGCTGCTCTGCTGCTGGGTGAGACCATAACTAACAACTAGTCATATTAACCCATGGTGACTAACGACTGAATCTACATGCTGTGCCTTTTTTATAATTTGTGCAGCATCATGCAGTAATGAGTTCAAGAGTGTAGGTAAATTTACAGAGCATTTCTGCTTTAAAACAACGAAAAGTTTAAGATGTCGTGGTCTTACCACGTCTTTCCTTCCTTCGCAGGTGATGTAGCTCTGCACTGTTCTTGCTAGCTCCGTCCAGGGTTCTCCTAGGGTTGCTGGCAAAACTCCCTTCCCCTTAATTGTCAAACTCTGGCCTTCGTCCTGGAAAATTTCCATGACCTTCTGTAATCGTTCCTTTTTTTAATGTCCATACCGGTCCGGTGGCTGGTAGTCCTGAAACTTCTGCAATTATGTCATCGGTGACCGCTATCTGCTTCCCCCTTACTGTGGAGTGATCATCCTGTAGGTTCTGCAAAAATTCCATCGCTACTGTTTCATTAGACTCCTGTAGGCGATTGAAATAATTCAACCATCCTGCTCTTTCCAGGATCTCCCGGGCAGCAGCGGAGATCGTCAACTGTTGATGCTCGCTTCGAATTGCCCTTCCTCCCATGGTTTCACTGTGGATTCTAAATGGAACAGCAACTACGTTTTCTGTTTGAAACACAGAGAGGGTGATAATCGCAAGGTTTCGAGAAAAAACACAGAGTATGCAATAGTGCAACAGAAAGCAACTTGTGTGAAAATAGAAATGCCATGCCGTTAAACCATGCCAAACCGTCGTACACTATCTTTCCCGAATGGTGAGTTGACACGTAATTCAGGGAATGATGAGGTTAACCTCCCCCCCCCCGCAATGTGATAGGCTGTCCCAGCCGGCAAATAAAGGAGCGGCACCCGGTCTGCAACCAAGTCAGAAAGGAATAGCATATGGAATTATGCTATGTTGAAAAGGACAACGAGTTACCGAAATCGAGGCGGAGAATTGATCGCGTATTATATAAGAGGCTGTTGTGTTATGATATGGGGCTGATAGGTAGGGCATGTATCGTACTTGCCAAATCTCAAGTGGTCATGGTCACTTCCGTTGCCATGATTGGTAATGATAAATGTTCATGCGATGTATAAATCGGGAAATAACATATGATTAGTTCCTAGGATATAAGAAACAAAAGAGTATTAGTATCTTACCCATTGGTGTAACCAAGGTGACTTCAATACCATTAACAGTACTCTGCTGCCAACAGGTGTCCATAACCTTGGCAGAGTTGTTTTTTTCACCCTCGGAACCATGATCCTTTGTGTATACTTAGGAATGTTGTTATGTCAAAATGTAGACCATTATGTTGGCTTGGTGACCAGTTAACCATAATGCCATTCACGAGGACGGAGCGAAACGTGGGCAGGCCGGCTTGTGATGAGACCTCCTGTTCCAAGGTTCGTTTATTTGATATACCTTTTGGACCATATCCCTGGTGTGGTGGCCATAATGGGAATTCCACTTCACTTCCATCCTCATGATCATGGTAGGCTGGCTCTCGATGAGACCCCCTATCCTGCATTTGACACTTCACATATCATGTTCACATATTTTTTCTTTTTTTATAGAATACTTTTCCTTATTTATACACAAAGGGTGGTTCAACACTCCTTAAGAGTAGGAATGGTGGAAGAAGTCTTATCATATCAATAGGAAGATATAAGCTCTTTGCTCTTATTCCCAAGTACTAATCAAAAATTTTTAAGGGAATCAGCATGATAAAGATAACCAATCAGGGCAAAATTAGTAAAACCATGTCAACAAAAGGTAAGAAATAAGTATGTCCTTCCATTTGTCCTCTAACTAATGCAGAGCCTTATAGATATAGCGATTTATGGTTTGCAGATTTCGGTATGTTGTGATTTTATATTTCATTGCACAAATACATAGCTGTATCTTAAAGACTAGAAAGAAGACGGGCAAGAAGCATCCTCAATTTAGATCAGCAAAAAGGAATAAGATGTTTCACAAGGAGAGCAAAAGTATGCGAGTGGTGTTCCTTTGGAAAAGAAACAACGACGGATGATAGAAAAAAGGACAGCAAAAATGCAAATGCCGTTCCTTTGGGAAAAAGGAACAGCAAAAATAAAAATACTATAAAAACACTCAA
The DNA here is from genome assembly GCA_034641835.2 of Pinus albicaulis. Classification (NCBI taxonomy): domain Eukaryota; kingdom Viridiplantae; phylum Streptophyta; class Pinopsida; order Pinales; family Pinaceae; genus Pinus; species Pinus albicaulis. The sequence goes on along the minus strand of CM076578.1, from coordinate 1,609,779,860 downwards.
AATGCCATTCCTTTGAAAAAGGAACAACAGCAATAAAAGAACGCTGTTTCTTTGAAGAAAAAGGAACAGCGGAAGATGTAACAATGCCGTTCCTTTGAAAAAGGAACAGCAGAGATCCCGAATGCTGTTCCTTTAGAAAAGGAACAGCAAAACAAGCAAAACCAACATCATAAAAAACACGCAGATGCTTTTTTTTAGAAGGGCAAAAATCGAACTCTGTGAAAGAAAAGGAACAGCAAAAAAATGACAAGAAAATATTTAATTCAAACTTATGTACAAGAACCACTAAAAAAAACAAGAACTTATGTACAAATTGCAAAAAGAAATGAACCCTTAATGAATTACAGGTGAGGAAGATTTCTCTTCCTCTCCTAAGATCTTCACATCAGTGTCTCGGCGTAGCTGCTGGCAGAAGGATTCCCGAGTGAGTGGTTTGCGATAGAGATGGACTCGGTGGCCATTTACTTTGAATGCATATCCAGAACCATCAATGGTAATCAGAGTAAGGGTTCCGTTGTCATGCACCTTCTGGATTTCGTATGGTCCCAACCATCGAGTCTGAAGTTTTCCAGGGAAGTCCTGAAACCGAGAGTCGTATAACAGAGCCCAGTCTCCCTCGTGAAAGACTTTGTTTTTGATGAGCGCATCATGCCATTTAGCTCGCTGCTGTTGAATCAATGCTATATTTTGTAGTGCAGAGAGCCTAATTTCGTCTAATTCATTGATCTGCTGTAGTCGATTGATTTGTGCCTCGCTTAGATCTAGGCCAACTTCCTGTGCTGTCCGTAATGTTTGGATTTCGAATTCTATGGAAAAAATGGGTTGTTTTCCAAACACTAATTGATAAGGTGAGTAACCGGTGGTGCTCCTCCATGTGGTTCTATAGGCCCAGAGTGCTTCAGGTAGTCGGGTAGCCCAATCACGCCTATGTGATGCAATGGTTTTCATTAGGATTGATTCTATTATCTTATTGCTACTTTCTACCTACCCATTCGCCTGTGGGTGATATGGAGTAGTGATTTTATGCTGGACGTGATAATTGTTTGAGTGTTGCGGCTAATTTATGCCCAACAAATTGTGGTCCTCCATCTATAATTATTTCCCTGGGAAGGCCATAACGAACAAACAGATGGAACAGGAACTGTATGACAGAGTCCTCTGTGGCTCTTGGTAATGCTTCTGCCTCAACCCATTTGGTGACATATTCTGTTGCCACCAAGATATATGTTTTCTGATTTGATGAGGGGTTGATGGGTCCAACGAAATCAAGAGCCCATCGTTCGAATGGTTCGATGACTAACTGTGGTTTCAGAGGCATTTCATCAGCTTGACCAGGTCGTCCTGCTCGCTGGCAGCTGTCACAGGCTTGGACAAACTTCTTCGCATCTTTGAAGATCGTAGGCCAGTAATATCCTGTCTGCAATACTTTATGTCCAGTTCTACGCTCAGCGAAGTGCCCCCCACACGGTCCGTCGTGACAGGCTTTTAGGATGTCAAATATTTCATCCTCTCTAACACATCGCCTGATATGCATGTCTGCTCCTGTGTGAAACAAATAGCCCCCAATCCACGAGAATCGAGAACTTTTCTGAATAATCTGCTTGCGCTCATTAGGAGTTAAATGTTTTGGCAGTTTACCTACTGCGAGGTAGTTGGCAACATCAGCATACCAGGGTGTTTGAACGGCAACAGAAAACAGGTGCTCATCCGGAAATTGATCTTCAACTGCTGCTGCATCGCTTGATTTTGGTATTCTCGAAAGAAAATCGGCTACAGGGTTTTCTTTTCCAGGCCGGTCCTTGATTGTGATGTCGAATTCCTGCAATAAAATTAACCATCGAGTTACTCTGGCATTTGTGACAGGCTTGTTTGCTAAATATTTTATAGTAGAATGGTCTGTATATAAGATAACAGGATAGCCTGTAATATAATGTCTAAATTTATTGACAGCATGTATTACAACTAGGAATTCTTTTTCAGTAACAGTGTAATTTAATTCAGCAGGGGATAAATTCTTGCTGATGTAATAGATGGCATATGGTTTTTTATCCTCTTCCTGTCCAAGGACTGTGCCAATGGCTGTATCGGAGGCATCAGATGATATCTGGAACGGTAGGTCCCAGTTTGGTCCTCGAAGGACTGGGGCTGCGGATACAAGCTTCTTTAGATCCTCGAAAGCACGGTCACATTTGTCTGTCCAAAGAAAATCAACGTTACCAGTTAGTGCATATAAAGGAGCAGCAATGTGCGAATAATGCTCTATAAATCGTCTATAGTAACCAGAAAATCCAAGAAAGTTGCGTACCTCTGTTTGAGTAGTAGGAGTGGGAATGAGCAAAAGTATTTGGATTTTGGCCGGGTCTACCTGAATGCCGGCTGCTGAAACATAGTGTCCTAGGATAAGTCCTTCAGTCATCATCAAGAAACATTTTTCGTGGCTTAGGCAAAGCCTGGTAACAATGCAGCGTTGTAGGACTTTTTCTAGGGTGTCTAGAGCCGGATCAAAATCATCTCCATATGGTGTAAAGTCATCCATGTAAACTTCAATTCCATCATTTATTAAATCTGCAAAAATGCTAAGGATAGCCCTCTGAAATGTGGCAGGAGCATTACATAGGCCAAAAGGTAGAACTCGATAGGAAAATGTTCCCCAGGGACAAGTAAAAGTAGTTTTATCCTAGTCTTCAGGGGCAATCTGAATCTGATTGTATCCACTGAAGCCATCTAGGAAAGAAAAGAACTTCTTCCCTGCTAAAGTATCCAATACTTGATCTATGAAAGGGAGAGGAAAGTGGTCTTTCTGTGTTGCCTTATTTAGTTCCCTATAATCCACACAAATTCTCCATTTTCCGTTCTTTTTTGGTACCACCACAAGCGGAGAGACCCATTTACTATCAGAAATAGGGTAGATAAAATTAACATCTAAAAGTTTCTGAAGTTCAGTTTTTGCGACATCTTTTAGATGAGGATTAAGTCTCCTTTGCGGCTGACGCACAGGTCTGGCATCTTTTTCTATATAAATGTGGTGTGTACATAATTGGGGATCGATTCCTTTCATATCAGGGTAGTCCCATGCAAATGCTTCTTGATATTTTGTTAACAGATGGATGAGCTTTGTTTCTTGTTCAGGTGTGAGATTGGCATTGATGTTTAAATTTTTTCCCGGTGCAATTTCCACAGTTTTACTATTTGCAACAGAAGTAACAGGTATTGTTTGGTCATGCATTTCTTTCAGAGGATCTTCCTCCAAGTCATTATCAAATGCTGCTTCTATCATGTGACACTGTGTGCGAGGTTCAGTTTGAGTAATGAAATTATTAATGGCATCGTCTTCTGTTTGGTCTTTAAAATCGAGTGCCTCTTGTATAGTTAATGGAGATCTGATGTTATCAGTAAGGTAAGATACAGGGTGCTTATTAGTTTTGATCATTGTGACACTTGGCTGTGCTGGAGGATATAGAACTAAATTTTTGCTATTCAGTCCTCTAGTTATGGTCATATTTCCCTGCCGGCAACCAATGTAGGCATCGGCAGTGGCAAGCCAAGGTCTACCTAAAATTAGTGGATGTTCATCAAGTCGGGTTTTTGGATTAATTATCAGGAAATCGGTTGGATACTCCCAGGATTCTACAGAGACCATGACATCATGTAGAGTACCCTCTGGTCTAACCACAGATCGGTCAGCCAATTCCAACAGAGTAGAGGTGGGTTCTATAGATGTAATGCCGAGCTTTTGGCAAGTAGTGGTTGTTAAAATATTAATTGCAGCCCCTAGATCAACTAAGGCATTAGATAGGGTCTGACCATAAATTTGAACAGTTATAATTGGATTCCCTGGGTCTTCATATTTAAGGGGTGTTTCTCTCCCAGACAATAGGTCAGATAAAGTACCAACTACTTGGACTGTTGGATTATTTGTTATATTCCTCCTTGGTTTCTTTATGCATAATTCTTTGATAGTTTTTGCGTATATGGGAATGTCTTGAATGGCTTGGAGGAATGGAATTTTTATGTACAGATTTTGTAATTCTCCCAGAATGTCAAAGTCAGGATATTGTATGGGTCGAGGTATGGCTAATCGTTCTGGGAATGGAGGAGAGGATGTGGTTGCTTGATTATGATTTTGTTGCTCATTTACATCCTCTTGTTGTAACTGATGTTCTCTTGGTAACTGATCTTCAATATGAACTGTTTTATCTCCCTCAGTTTCAATTATCCGTCCAGATCTTAACTGAAGGTCATTGCACTCCCTCAAGTCGAGTCCTATTTCTGGTGATTCTATGATTTGAATAGATTTGACCTGTCTGTTATTTGGATTGGGATCGGGTTGGGCTGGGAGTTGCGGTCTCAGGTTAGACTGGGGATTTTGTTGTAAAGATGGCAAAGTAGGTTGAGGGAGCGGAATAGTTCCAGCTGGGTGGTACATCGGTCTTTGCCAGCTTGTCTGCCAGGGTGAACTTTGTGAAGTAGAGGGAGCCCATTGTGAAGGATACGGGCCATTTTGCCAATATGGTGGAGTGTATGGGAAATTCGGCCAACCAGTTTGGCTTGTTTGATTCAGCCATGGATTTGAAGAAGGAAATGATTGTGGTGACCAGTTTGTAAATGGGGGTTGAGATTGATTTTGCCACATACCATATTGTTGAGCATTATACTGTGGGTTTTGAAAGAAAGAGGTTGAGTCGAAAACATACCAGGTTGTCTTGGCTGCCACTGGCGGCGCTGGTTGATCGAATTCACCGATTCTGGTTCTTCTTCTGCTTCCTTATATACCGCTTTCAATCCAGGAAGTGAGGGGCAGCTCTCCGTAAGGTGATCTTTTGTACAGATGGTGCATGTTTGGACTTTATCCAGTGGACATTCCTTATGGCTATGTTTTTTTCTGCATCGGGGGCAGAAGATTGCCAAATTCTGTTCTGCCTCCAGCTGCTTCTGTTTAGCCCGCACAATATCAAGTTGTGTAGTTAGTGTCACCATAATATCAGTTTTAAAATTTTCTAATAAATTTCCAATTTCTGCACGTGTTACTCCTTCTGCTGATACTTTGTTATCTCTTGCAAACCGATCATATTCTGTCGGTTTTATTCTTGTGCTGCCTCTCGAACTCCTGATACATAAGTCAATGATGTCAGCAAAATTCTCTTGATAAATATCCCCTTTTCCCATAATGTTTAATTTTTCAATCCATTGTTCCTTCATGCCCCTTATTAATGCAGTTTTTAACACATTATCAGGTAAAGGTAGCGATGCATAAGGAGATCTTTGTAGATTGTACTGAAAACGTTCCACATACTCCTCCAATGTTTCATTCGGTCTAGCTGTCATTTGGAATATTTCGTCTTTTAATTCTCTAGACCTACAATAATCCTGATATTTTTTAAGAAGGATTCTTTCATTTGATCCCAATTGTTGATAACCCCGCCACCTAGCCCCATAAACCATCTTAAAGCAGCCCCTTTCAATGTAGAGGGAAATAATTTCAATTTTTGGGGATCGGTGGTGTAATCATACCCCCTACATAACACATCGAATTCGAATAAAAATGCATCCGGATCTTCTGATGTGAGACCGTGAAATGTAGGGATATGCTGAAGAGGGATAGCTTTCATGGGTGCATTAGCTACAAAATCCACTATAGGATATTGTAATGTAGAGGTTTGAGTATTTGGCTGGTTTTGAGAATTTGGCTGGTTTTGAGCCATGGGATCGAATATATGCCAATAACCTTCTGGGATATCTAGGAGGGTATTCCTAGGTTGAGTGGGAACGGTTTTGACAGGGATATTTTTAATAGCGCTTCCTTTATCTGGAATAATGAGAATACCAGGTGTCTGAGGAGATTGAATTCCTTCAACAATGACTTTCGTAGCACTCCCCTTATCTGGGCTATCTAATGGCTGATTTATTTCAATAGGGGATTTTGGTTCCTTGGTTTCCCCTGTTTCTCCTTCTCCTTCACAAAAGTTGCTAGAGTTCCCTTCCTGCAATAATTCTGGAGTAGAATTTTCAATTTCTTGAAAGTCCTGCTCTTCAGTTTGACTATGCACCTCAGCACAGGCTACAGATGGTGATCCTGTTGCCTGAAGGGAACTAGTAGGCGGTTTAGAAATGTTTTTCCTGAGGCCTACTGATGGCTGAGATTCTGTTTTCTTATAGATTTCGTCTATGAAGGTCGTTCGGCCAAGGGTCACTGGCCCCTTAGCTTTTTTAGGCTTGGATGGGGGTTTGATGTTATTTTCTGGTCTTTTCTGCTTAGTCATGCACTCAAATAAACTACCAACTTTTATTCAAACAAAGCAAAAACAAATCTGTTAGGAAAGCGGATAGTGGAGCAGGTCTTTTACATGCTCCGCACGTAGGTTCTTACCTTCTGTTTTTAGGATCCAACTCCTCCCTAGCAGGCTCGTACACTACTCTGAAAAAGACAAATGGCTACACTCATTCCCCGGCAACAGCGCCAAAATGTAGAGCTATAAAAAGGGTCTCTTTCACCTCTAATTACCTCACATTAATATGTCAATCCGGGAGCGTTTTGTTATTACAAAGAGTGACTCAATCCGAGGCTATCATTTGTCAGAGTAATGCTAGTAGTACAGTGTTTAAGAAATACAAGAGTAAACGGATGCTTGCTTATAACTAAATTACTTCAAAAGAATAAATCACACATTCAGAAAACTCAACAGCTTATCAGTCAAGGGTTCGGCAGTGATAACCCATCCCTTCGGAAACTGATGGAAAGGAAACTAGAGCATAGACCACGAGCCTGGGAGCTAGACAGTGACTGCCAATGCTCGCTATAGCCTTAGATCATCTCTCACGCCAAAACAACAAATGCAATTAAATGGAACAGCAAATAACAAAATAGAACAACAATTAAAGAATTGAACAGCAAATCTAAAATGGAACAGCAATTAAATAATCTAAGTCTCGCGAGTTGTAACCAAGCTTAATCTATTAACTCAAATGCATTCTTTGCAATAAAATAACATTCTTTCACTCTCAAGGCAAATCACACGAAACACACTAATGGAACAGCGTTAACTATTGATAAATTATAGAACAGCACTAATAAATCAGAAACGCACACAACACGAATGTTTAGTATAACAGCTCTGTAACAGAACAGTAAGAACATGCAATTAACTCTTGAAAGGATTAATAACTTGATGCGGAGTCAACACACGATTCTATCTGTAAAAACCTCAATGATTCAATCTTTAACAGAGCATGTAATATGAACTTATAAAGCATATCAAATTACCAAATAACAATGATAAACAAACCACGCGGAAATCAAGTCGTAATGGTACAGAAGCAAGTGTCCTTCGGGGCCGGGCCCTTAGCCTCCAAGGATACACCGCTTTAAGTTAATCCAGACGCAGAGATGAAATAATCACCAAGCTTTTATTAATGCATCGGTCAAAAATACATTGAACCAGTTCTCAACGAGACTTAATAATCAAAGCTGATGTTTAACATAAAATTACATAAAAGCGTATCCTCCTTTTCTCAAGCTAACAGTGTTGTCCCTTTATATAAAGGTGATGGCGGAGATGTCCAAGTAATAAGATAAATAAAGCAGCGATCCCTCAGGATCGAAGATCCTGAGGGATTCGCCAAACTGTTAACTCTTCATCCTGTCTTTTCTTTTGCGCTGAGCTGGTGTCTTCACCTCCTTTTCCGGGCCGATTTGCTTTGATCTGTTTATCCTTGTTTGCATTCGGTTCTCGTTCAGAGGGACAACAGTTATCTCGACTTTGTCCTTTCCTTTGGAACGGAAATTCCTCGTTTTATCCTTTTCCTATACAGAAAATAACCATTATCAGTGGCTAAGTCTTGCATATCAATTCTCACATGTTTTGTTATAGTTCCTTATTACTTTCCAAATTCATGATACAAAAAGGTTCACAAATTCTATTAAAAAGCCACTGAAATAATCATCAAAAGCATACCTTTTTAGTACTCCACAGGAGCTATCATCAACCTTCGAGGTCAACATTGGTAGTGGAAAATCCTATAAATTCAAACATAATAGAGTTAAGGATGTAAACATTAAGTCTTTTCAAAACTATGTCCATAACTATCAAGCCTTACTCAAACAAAAATAAAAGTGGATTTTAAAGAATGAAAATATTAAGGCTAAATTATGATGACACATACATAAGTTGAATAATTAAGGAGCCCTAATTCATACTATGGATCAAGAGGAAGATTCCACAGCCAGGGCAAGAACATTTTCTAAATGGTACATAGAGGAAGCCCAACATGATATTAATTTCATTTTAGATGATATATTGACCAATACCTATGTGTTCATTCAATTAAAACTTAACATGCCACAATGGCAGACTAAGGATGACATATTTTACATAAGGATCATTAACAAGGAAATCCATAAACAAGTGATAGAAAAGATAAAATAACATTTGGTTTTTATTGTATCTAATTCAATAGGAAAAGTGGAAGACCTAGATTACCAAGTGCAAAGGATGATACCGGAGAGAACAGAAGTTGAAAGAAACATCTTGTTGTTAAGAAATACATTGGGGAAACATTTAGGTTTCATTATTAATTTCATTTCTCTATTACTTGACAATTTCTTTTTATTAGTTATAATTTATTCTTCTTTGTTATTATATTTTCATCATGAAGACAATTTTCAAACTATGAAGATCACAAATACAACAGGAGAACATAAGATGTATGCATTCAACGAGGGAAAAACACATATGAAGGGGAAAACCCAGTCAAACTCTTCCATTAATAGAATAAAATCAAAGTGATACATTCTAGGACCTTTTTGACCATGACACAAACTTCCATCCATCCACCAAGACAACCTTTAAGAATCTTCCTTCAAAACACCAAAAAGAGGTCAACCTAAGTCAACACTTCAACTAATCCAATAGGGCTTCATCCTTCTGCACTTTTACAATATTCTATCTCTTGTTTCCTCCTTGTACTCTCTACTCCTGCAACACTTCATTTCTATTGCATGTGTGACATACACTTTGGTTTCCTTAGATTAGATATATGTTTCCTTATCTTTCCTTATGAATTTGCTTCCATCCTTCAGTTTTTCATATTCTTTTTTTTACCTGTATATTGCAGATAAAGGTTTTCCTTTGATACATTGACAATAGGTGAATCAATTGTTGTAAATAGTGGTTGGAGGCTGCTCTTTGAGGCTGACATGTACTATCGACTAGCCAACTTGGTGGGGGGACTCATATAACAAATTTAGACTCATTTATAAATGGTTTCTTGATTTTCAAAGCCCAAGAAGGGTCTATAAAATAATGACAGTGACACAAGCCTATAATCCTTCAATGGAGGCTTTACCTAGAAACATAAAGCATGAAACCCATGCTAAAAATATTTTTTCCTTTCTTTCTTTTGAAAATTACATTAAATAAAACTATGAAAACTGACAATAGTTACATTTCTCAACACTTCCTCTAAACTAGGGAGGTATTCATAATTCCACACATAGGTAGAAGGATGAACTCAAATAATCATGTTCTATGAAGAGTCTCAGAACATGCATTGGGATGAACTAGATACTTGACCAAGGTATCTATCCCATTTGGACTATGTGTATTCCAAGCATCTGCCACTATACGTACCATCAGGCTTCATCTCTAACACCATCCCACTAAGATCTAGGTATTGTGTCCAAGGTGAGATCTCCACAAGACCAATGATACCATCCCTACTTTAGGATCTATACATCATCATAGGTCGTCCATATGTCCTCTCAAGCATCATAGAGGTGCCCAACCTAAGATGCTTCATATATCCCTATAAACTAAATCAAATATATCCACTATTCCAAGCATTATTCCAAAGAATTCAACCTTCTTATGTAGATATCTGCATGTACAACCATAACCCTAATTAGTAACATAGATTCAAATATATAAAACTTATACCAAACCTTTGGGGTCCTAAAATACATTGATGGTGCTTAGGTTATTACCATATTATCCAAACACCTTGTTGGACGATTCCTTCTTTAAATTTTCCAACAACACCCATCTTAGCTTCAAAATTTCTTGTTGAACATCTAAATATTTTTTATAACCTCTTTAATCATGAGCATCCATATGTAGTGCTTTAGCTATTCTTTGATACAATTCTTTCTTCAAGGTCATATAACTATCACAATATGCCCTCCCTCTTAGCTGGAGAGATATACCCTTTCTTTATCCAAGCTTATTATTTATAATGAAAACATCTTTCTTCTAGCCATACAGGCTCTTTTATTTGTATCATCATATCATCAGAAAAAATTCAACCTTTCAAAGATTCATACCTTCGGGAACATCATTATTTCTATGGAAACAAGGTCATATATCCATTTTTAATGCCATCATCATTATTAGAACTCCCTATTTCCATCATGCTCATCATTATTATCAAGACATATTCAATTATCAAGTAGGTGAATATCTTCAACATCTCGAAGATTATGTACCTGCAAATATTCAACAACAAGTAAAACCTAGTACAAATATACAAAAACAAGAAGTTAAATTTATCAAAAATATGGTTAGGATTTTATTATAATGGAAGTATAAAAGTAATCAAATTTCACATATCCAAAACCTAAACCTTGTTAGTTCCAGAGTCAACAAGGGTTACATTGTTCATACCCTATACTTTCACAACCATCTATGCTAAGGTTTTTGTCATAAATCCTAGTTTCCATTTATCAAGAATAAAGCTTTATATATCAACAACTATAGCAGGTTAAAATTCCAATTATAGTGAAAGAATTTTACCTCTAGGTTTTCATGATAATGTCCTGAAAACTTATATCAAACTTTACTATGGTTTTGTTGTAAATCCTAGGCACAAAAATTAAAACTTCAATGTTAGATATACAACAATTTGACCAAGTTATGGTTTCAAACATAAGGAAAAAAGTACACCTAGGGATTCATTCCTAGGATTTTACATTAACTATTGCAAGGGTTTTGTTATAAACCCTAATTCATCAAACCTTGAGAATATAGGGTTTTTTTATATAACCTAAACATCAACAAGAAATGCTAAAAGGCTAGGGTTTTATAATATAAATAAATCCTAAAATAGTATGATTTCATTATGTATTATAAACTTCATCAAAAAACCCTAAGTATGTTTGGGTTCCATTATTGATATCAACATACCATAAGCATCATAAAGACTAGGGTTTTTACAGTGAACCCTAAATATTAGGGTTTTACCAAAAGTGAGAAAAATGTAGATAATAGATACATTATAGAGATTAATCACCCTAACAACATAGACTATTAACGATTCTATAAAAAACCCTAGACATGAAAGAATTTTCAATACAAATAAAATTTAAAAATGAGCATACCTTTTAATGAAGAAGATTAGCTAGAAAACTTGCAATCTTAAACATACCTGGAGTTGAACCTTTTAAAAACCTTAAGGGTTTTCCTAAATTAAGGGCTCCCTCTTAGCATAATCATGGTCCATTTTCATATGAGTCCAGTTCTATTAGAGTGTCCAAGGATCCAACAAGATTAATCAAGTCTCCATTCTTAAAATCGGCACATCTAACTACAATAATTACAATCACGACCAAAATATAGAATTACAATAGTGTGATTATTATCCGGGGTTTCCATTACCCTGTTGGAGAATTGATTCTAAGGTATTTTGATACTTAGCTATCTCTAGGGATATTATTTCAACATCTAGACATCAATTACTTTCATTCTTTCCAAGATTGTCATATATGTTGGAATACTTATAAACCCTAGACATTATGGGATAGGGTTTCTAAGAGGGAAAATGTGAATAAGGATTTTTACAATTTATATATACTAACAATATTTAATACAATGAGAACTTGCAACCCCTATAAGTAAATAATCGTTAAAAGATTTTATAGTAGGCTCAAATGTACATGCTATACACACCTCACGATTGAAATGATTGGATAATTGATGTTCCATTGAGTTAGATGCAGTTTTCTCGAAAAGTGAGGACATATGTTAGATGAATAAAAAAAGAGTAATATCAGTTCTTACTTGATTTAGATGAAGAGTTCAAGCTATTCAAAATGATAAATTCTTTATTTTGACTATAGAGAAGGCTTCCGAGAAAGAGCTTCTATAGGACTTGAAATACACTACTACTCACAGTGATATAAATTGAGTTAGATGAAGACTTCAAGTCGTTCAAAATGCTAAATAATTTATTTTAAATGTAGAGAAGGATTCCATAGCTTATATAGGAATTAAAATAGAATATTCCTCATGTTGATATAAACTACTTATTTTTGCTTATAGACTGATATTATGTCTCATTGCATTAGACTTCAAAACATGTCTTATTGCCATCGTTATAGGTTGGATATTTATGTCACTATTTTGGCCCATACATTATATATTGATGCAATGATTCTTTTCCTACTTTCATAGTGGCTTAGCTCCATATAGTGACTAAAGCTTCAACCTATAATCCTTTATTTTTCTGGATTCAAGGACTAAATTTAGTCCTCAAGTTATATGATTTTGTCCCTTTAATACAAAACCTTCAATAAAAATTTTTGGATCTTAATATTCGAACTTCACTTTGTCCCATAATAAATTCATCCTTATCTAGGCTATATAATTAGCTTCTCAATTCTACAAAAATGCTACTCAACTCATTTCATTGTTGTGGATTTTAAGTTCAGGTATGTGGCCTTAATTGTAGAAGTATGGTTTTATAATTATGCCCAAACATTTTCCATATCAATTCAATTCTCCTTATAAATGATTTATTCTTCAATGATGGACTTTAAACCCTTGTTTCCTTAGCACAAAAGTGATCTTCTGTCTTCCTTTGTTCCATTGACCTTATCTTTGATACCACATTGAGAAATCCATTGGGCCAACATTAGGGTTTTGTTATTAATTTGATTTCTCTATTCCATTATAATTTCTTGTGATCAGTTATTACTTATTCTTCTTTGTTATTATATTTCAATCATTAAGACGATTTCCAAAAATATGAAGATCACGAAGACAACATGAGAACATAATATTTAGGCACTTAGCCATGCAAAAACCCCTATGAAGTGGAAACCACAGTCAAACTATTCCACTAGTAGAATCAAATCAAAATGAGATAGTCTACGACCTTTTTGAACATGACATAAAATTTCATTCATCCGCCAAGTCAACCTTTAAGATTCTTCCTTCAAAGCACCAAATAGAGGTCAACTCAAGTCAATGCTTCAACTGATCCAATAGTGTAACAACCGCTAACTGATTTTCCATGTAAATAAAATAAGACAAAGGTCATGGGACACATATTCCAAGTTTAATGGTGGGAAAACATCATAGCATGTATAAGTTATCATTTATTAATGGCTGTGGAAATTGGTAAAGGCATTGACAAAGGAAAATACTTAATAAATGAAATTTGATTATGAAAATAAAGTAAAAAGGGAGAAAAGGAAGGTGAAGAGACCCAAATATGAGTGAAAGGGAAATTAGAGGGAAAATGAAGAAAACTGGTGAAAAAAGAGACATCAATAATCAAAAGGCATCAGAGAATCAATTCATAGCTTTTTCCCAGCTTTTGAGCATGTGTAGCAAAAAGAGAGAGAACAAGCACTTGAACAAGAAAGCAAGGAATACAATGGTGTGCAAGAGGAAGCTTAGACAACGACAAGTAAGGAAAAAAATTAGTTGTGGATTTTAAGTAACAATGTGCATGTGATATTTAACATGTTTATTTATGGATGCATGGTATATGCATGTGGTTCCTTGGTTGTGTGTTTTCATTGGCATGTATATTTTCCTGGATTGATAATGCTTTCAACCTTTCCTTGCCATTTCCTATATATACATGGTGTAGTGGGCTCCCCATTTGTTTTTTATGATTGTTTCTATGGTTCCCTATGGTAGTGGGTTGGAAAAAAAATTGTGAAGCTCTAGAGAAAGTTGGTTTGAGTTACTAGTTCTTCGAGTGTATAGATTGTGATAAATTCTCTAGAGCCTTGTGGGTTGAGTTACTAGAACCTAGAGCTATATGTTGAAACACAAACTATGGAGCCCTGAGTTAGTTGTGGGTTGAGTTGCTAGTTCCTAGAGCCCTGGAAATCTTGGGTACATATTGATTTCTTTGATGTTAATGATTCTAGACCATATAGGTGAGATCATTGTGGTTGAGGATTGAGGTGGTTTGGCCTCTGAAATACCTCATTGGTTTTGTTTTAGTTTAATCCTATGATCCCAGATTCATGATTGGAATATGGCTTGGGGTTGATTGGATGAAAGAGAGATATGGGTTAACCCAATATATTGTTGGGTGGTACGTTGAAGTCCCTGACTTGATTGGAATTTTCATATGTTAATATGAGATATTTTTCTATTTTTATCTATGAGCGTTTATAGTGATTATGCTAGTGATTTTATGGATGATTTTTCATGGTTTCCATTTTTTTATATGTTGATTATATGTTGGTTATATGATGTATCCTATCTATGGATATTAACATTTTTTAATAATTTATTGAATGGTTGAATAATGCATGGTCTAACAAGTGCTATTGCAGCTAGCTAAATAGGGATTGGGGCCTTCTTGGTGATTCTCAGATGAAATTCTGAGGTTTATGATCATATATGCATTCATGGCCTATACATTTTATGTTTACCATACTTTTGATGAAACTTATATCATGGATTAGGAATGTCTAGGTTAAATTATTGCTTGAGTTTTGATTAATTAGCTCTATTATTACATTTCATTGCATTATGGAAAGTTACAGGAATTTTTGGGCACTGATTTGGAAGCTAGCCTAAAAAAGTGGCTCAGATCATGGAATCTCTAACACTAAACTCAAGAATTTTAGTCATAACCACACTGATGTTGTGTTGTGTGTGTGGTTGGGGTGTTTCCCTTGCGAAATAAAGTTACATCTTAGGGATTGACCACCTGGGGTAATTGGCAGCCTCCTGAGTGGTCTGTGGTCTTTGAGACATGTTAGTTTTTGGTCATATTGTTGGACCCACTTCCATAACTGGAACTTGGAGGTCGATTCATCTCATATTGACACGTCTCATGTTTACCCTGACGAGCTCATAAGAGTGGGTACATGTGGGAGGATGTGATACATGGTGGTATCAGAGCTTCCAGGTTCAAACACGTGTACTGGATGGGCTAGATGTGATTGTTATGCATGCATGTTATTTTTCAATGTGTTTGTTGTCCATGCTTTTTGATTATTATGGTTAACATGCATTATAGATGTTAGATGATCAGTGCGGTCATATGCATGTGCATTGGTTAGTCATGCATGATAGTTAAATTTTTATTATATGCATTGCGGTCATATGCATTATGATTATTATCATTGCATTTAGGTTATTGATATTATTATGTATCATGCTAATCTGGACTGATTTTTATAGATGAGATAGCCTCCCCTAGGATACACTGAGGTATAGGTTGATCATGTATGGCTATATAACATGGTATGATTGAAAGCAATAGAATATCAGAGATGAAGAGAAGAATGGTGGACTACTGTAATATTCCAAAATTTTCCTACAATATTTTGGAATATTAATTTTTGCTGATTTCACCTAGGAGGAGAATAAATGGGTAAGGAGGCCCATGCATAATGAAAATATCAATAAAATCCCTCATAGTATGAAAGGGGATCATCATTGGAGCTGATTTTCACACCGTCATGTGTGAATAGGGTTATTTGCAAGTGGACAAGGTCAAGTTTGACCAAGTCAACAACGTTGGGATTAGAAGTGGAGGACACTTAGAGAAATAGCGCACTGTGAATGAGAAAGGAGTTATTTGGTGGAGGAAACCCTAAAAGGAGTGGGACCCATGGAGAGGGGCTTTCACTTGTTTAAAAGGAGGGCAAGGCAACCATTGTTTCTCATGCTTGTATTATTCATCTCATTGTCTATTTAGACATTTTGCATTCTCTGTTGTTTAGCAAGAGTTTTCGGGGGAATTCCTGTTTAGGATTCCTTCTCCTTCTTGAGAGGCCTCTTGAGGGATTGTTCTTCATTCTCCACATTTCTTTGCTCAAGGCCAAAGCATCCTCCTCCAGGACAGTGTTATTGCTACAGCAGCATAATTCTGTGTTGTAGAGTGTTGCAGTGGAGGACCTCAACACCACTTCCGGAGCTGATTTTCAGAGGAGGGAGTCTCCATTCCTGTGGGAAGCTAGTGAGGAAGGTCTCAGCACCTATTGCACATCTTGGCAGTAGGACAACCAATTCCCTTTCCCCTACAGCGTAGTTCCATCGAGTGACTACATTATTTTTAGTGAGCAATAACTGCGGGGCTTTGCAGATATGTTTGGAGGGGAAGCTCTTTGGTGAAAGGATCAACCTTTCACTTGGGAGATCTATTAGAGGAGGCATATTCAGTTTGGGAATCATCTATAGCCATCTCCATTCAGTTCTATTTCTGAGTTGCAGCTGCTACCCAGCAACTCCAGCATTTTGCAGATTTTGTGTTTCATAGCCAATCCTTCCAGGATTGACATGGGGTAGCCTTTGGGAGCTGAGATATTCACACCCAATGTTGTATTGGGTCATATATTTGTATATCCATGTATTTGACATATGTAGCATGCAGTTTCTCTATAAAACTGTGCTATCATAGCTTGGGCAGATTTGTGTAGCAGTATTTTATCATGTTTCTTGTACTTGTTTCTTGAGGTTAAGCATTGCCTATCTTGAGTAACATTTCTCCTCAAGATCTTTTACTCATTTCTTGTTGTTATTATTTAATGATATGGCTATGGATTTCTCTCACGTTTCTATGAGTTGAGTGTTACTGTTGCTCCATTATTGTGTTTGCATATTGCTGGGTCTCCAACTTTAAAATTTCTTGAGATATTCTCATTGTTGTAGCATTTTCCTGATTGGGAATATTACAGTGGTATCAAAGCATGATCTCTGGCTCAGCCGATGGATCTAATCCATCATGTTATCAAGGAGAGAGAAGATGAAGAATCCACTATGTGGGGAGAAAAGGGAAGATAAGCTTACAAAGCTTCTTCCAAGATCTGTACAGAGCATTCATGAAGAATTTGAGAAGATAAGAAGGGAGATATGTACAGGATCTCCAAGAGGGTTTGAAACTGAGTCAAACTCTAGTTTTTACTATAGGGAAGGTGACCATGTAGCCACACCCTATGAGGAACATCGTAGTCATATGGCCAGCTTTGCCATAAGAGGAAAAGAAGAAGGAGGAATGTCGAAGAAAGGAATTCTTAGTGGTTTCTTGCATGAGTATGAATCTCAAACTCAAAAGTTTAGAGATCATATTACTTTTCTGGAGTTTTGCAAGATCATGGTGAGGAAGAGAAAGCATAATGATATGGATATATTTCTTCTATCTATCTTTGATGGTTCCCCTACATGTTTAGCTAGGGCTTGGGTAGAAGAGCTAGACACCTTCCTGCAGCAGCATCAGATTTCCGAAGATGAAGCCATCAGAATAGCAGCGCTGCACTTTGGAGGTAAGGTCTATGCATGGTGGTTATTTGAGTCATTTACTTTGAAGAATGCAAATACTTCTTCCTATGCAATGTTCATTAGAACTTTGATGGAAATATTTGGTAGGAGGAATTCTAAAACACATATGGAGGAAACAAACACATTTAAATAGAGAAAACCCTTGCATGTGATGGAGAAAACCATAGACTCAAAATCACTTCAGAAGGGGGCTGATATCTTGCATGTTACCTTTTTGGAGGCAAGACCCTAATCTTGTATTTTGGCACAAGGAGGCAAAGAGATCCCTTTTCCAAAATGGGATCCAGTCATTGGAGGGTTTCCCACTCATGTTGGGGAGGCTAAGGGCAACAACGTTGTCATTCCTAGAGTTGATCTAGCACCTCATGCAAAGGAAAGAGGAGCTCTTGCTCCCACTCGAGGGATTCTTGCATCTTTGCAAGGAAGTCCCCAGGATCTCATACATGGAGGTCCAAGCACAATCAGTGAGCAGCATGATTGTGCAGCATTACAGCTGGAAGGAGGAGGAAGGGAGAAAGAGCAACCTCATGTGATGAGAGGCACACACCCTTCACTATTTTAGAGAGCTAATGCAAAGAGGAGGAAAACTATATTGCGCTGTGAGAGCAAGGGCAAGGTTTCCTAACCATATGTACAACCCACTCTTGACATTGATGTCTCACTGCATGAAGGCATTCCACCAGGGAGGCCACTAGATCTATCATTGATGAAAGACATCTTGTCTTTGGATTCACCGCTTTTGGATTTTGGAGAGGTGAAGAGTTTGGAGGAGAACTTTGGCATGGGGGATGTCAAAGTAGCAGACAACAGTAGGAGGAGAGCTTCACATGCCAGATCACCAGCGCTGTCTCTTAGGAGGATTGATCCTTACTGGAGATCTCATCTCTTAGTAGGGTACTCTAAGGATCTTTGTGTGCACCATTGACACCCTCTTGTACTTCCATCTCTATATCTTGTAAAATGATTGTGGCAACAAAAAAGTGGCTAGAAAAGCCCTTGTTTTTGTTTGATTTGATGCAGGAAAGGAATGCACTGTGCCGGTTCCTTGTGTGGGACTTTGATCCACTTTCTGGTTGTCATGTGACAACCTGTTTCTATTGGTTTTTGCTTCCATGTATTACTGGTATCACTATGTTAATGGGGAAATTTGATTGGAGAGTTGGCTTCAGACTGAAGATTCCCATTGGGAGCATGATTCTCCCTACTATACATGTTGTACATTTCAGGAGGAACCATGGGCCAGTCATGAATGCCACATTACATTTCTTCTCTTCTTGTGGGAGGAACCACTTGAAGAACTTGAGGAGTCACTCCATGGATCATGAGGAGATGGAGGAGTTAGCACAGTCAACTCTTTTCCCTTTGAGGATGAGGGGAGACTCTTCTATGAACCACTCCATTTATATGAGCAAAACATATGGTAAGAGTATTGTTGATTTTCATATTGATTTGTCTATATGTATGCATCTCTTAACCATATATGTGCAGGGATTTGCTCAAAGAAGGAATATCCTCCCTTCTAGATTTTATGGTCTACATAAGGCCATTATGGAAGACCAATCCCTAAGAGGATATGGGGAGGGGATTTATTATGGATAATATACTCACATTTCACATGACATCATTCACTTTCTCTAGGAGATCTGGGTAGCAAGCAAATGGTGCAGAGGCCACCCATCATTTCATTTTCTATGGCAGTTGAGAGTCAAACTGCGCTGGCTACATTTTAGGGACCATTTTCCTTCTCCTTTACTTCACATGGCAGCTAGCATGATTCTCCTTATGGTTCCCTTAGGTGATATTGCTAAAGCTCTTCTTGGGAGCATGATTGGAGGGGAGACACATTGGGTGAATGTGTCCTTGGAGGGAGAGAACTCCCACACACTTTGCACTACATGTTCTAGAGGGAGCATGGGAGATGGTATGGCCACTACAACAGCTCATTTGTTTCCTTATGAGGTGAGCGATATGATGAATGTGATGCCGTATGATGATGACTTCCAACTCATCACATATGAGATGATTTGGGCCAACATGTTTCATAGCGCTGGAGGAGAGATCCTTAGAGGTCTAAACTCCATCTTGCCATTTGAGGGCAATGTCATTGCAGCTCAGGATCAGCATACACTCTACACTTATCCTAAGTGGAAAGGAGGATAGTGTGGGGTAGGATATTTTGTCTACCAGGATTAGATTCTCAGCCCACCTACATTGCCCGAGCCAGAGGTGGAAGATGACTTTCAGGAATTGCCATGTTGGGAGTTAACTCATTTTGCTTGGTTGATTGCTTGGGGGACGGAGGATCCACATGAGGAGAATATTCCTCAACAAATTATAGAGTCCATGCCTTGAGAGGAGGCTTTCTAGTTCTATCCTTGCAGTTTCTTGAGGACAAGCAACATTTGGGAGGGGAGGACTGTAATATTCCAAAATTTTCCTACAATAATTTGGAATATTAATTTTTGCTGATTTCACCTAGGAGTAGAATAAATGGGTAAGGAGGCCCATGCATAATGTAAATCTCATTAAAATCCCTCATAGTATGAAAGGGGATAATCATTGGAGCTGGTTTTCACACCCTCATGTGTGAACAGGGTTATTTGCAAGTGGACAAGGTCAAGTTTGACCAAGTCAACAACGCTGGGATTAGAGGGGGAGGACACTTAGAGAAATAGCGCAGTATGAATGGGAAAGGGGTTATTTGGTGGAGGAAACCATAAAATGAGTGGGACACATGGAGAGGGTCTTTCACATTTGTTTAAAAGGTGGGCAAGGAAACCATTGTTTCTCATGCTTGTATTATTCATCTCATTGTCTATTCAGACATTGTGCATTCTCTGTTGTTTAGCAAGAGTTGCTGGGGGAATTCTGTTTAGGATTCCTTCTCCTTCTTGAGAGGCCTCTTGAGGGATTGTTCTTCATTCTCCACATTTATTGGCTCAAGGCCAAAGCATCCTCCTCCAGGACAGTGTTATTGCTGTAGCAGCATAATTTTGTGTTGTAGGGTGTTGCAGTGGAGGACCTCAACACCACTTCCGGGGCTGATTTTCAAAGGAGGGAGTCTCCATTCTTGTGGGAAAGCTAGTGAGGAAGGTTTCAGCACCTATTGCACATCTTGGCAGCATTCCAACCTATTCCCTTGCCCCTACAGTGTAGTTCCATCCAGTGACTGCATTATTATGAGTGAGCAATAGCTATGGGGCTTTGCAGATATGTTTGGAGGGGAGGCTCTTTGGTGAAAGGATCAACCTTTCACTTGGGAGATATATTGGAGGAGGCATATTAAGTTTTGGAATCATCTACAGCCATCTCCATGCAGTTCTCTTTCTGAGTTGCAGATGCTACCCAACAACTCTGACATTTTGCATATTTTGTATTTCATAGCCAATCCTTCCAGGATTGACATGAGGTAGCCTTTTGGAGTTGAGATCTTCACTCCTAATGTTTTTTTGGGCCATATATTTGTATATCCATGTATTTAACATATGTAGCATGCAATTGCTCTATAAAACTACGCTGTCATAGCTTGGGCAGATTTGTGTAGTAGAATTTTATCCTGTTTCTTGTACTTGTTTCTTGAGGCTAAGCATTGCCTATCTTGAGTAACCTTTCTCCTCAAGATCTTGTACTCCATTGTTGCTGCTATTATTTAATGAGATGGCTATGGAATTCTCTCACATTTCTATGAGTTGAGTGTTACTGCTCCTCCATTATTGTGTTTTCATATTGCTGGGTCTCCAACTTTAGAATATCTTAAGATATTCTCATTGTTGTAGCATTTTCTTGATTGGGAATATTACAACTACAGTTTACATGACTCCCCTTACATGCTTGAGGTGGATTCAATGGAATGGGATAGGTCAGTTGAGCACCAAGGATTATATAAATTGATGTATAGATTTTGAAATACTCATAAAATTTTCTAAATCACAATATTAGGAGCTACTCTATTGATTTGCAGAAGTAAAATCATGATCGAGAACACAAATCATTAACATGCATAAAGATTCAACACACATACATAAATATTTATCTAGGGGATAAAAGTTGCTCAAAACCCCTTACTATCTATATTGCATCAATAAAACAATGTGGATGAATAAAATATGCTATGCTCAAACTTGAGCTCAACCTGCACTGTATCAATGCTCAAATTTATTTTGTTCAATCCTCTGGCTATACATAATGTATGTACACATTCGAATATGCTACAATTTATAGTACACTGCCCTTAAACTCCAATATCAACTGGGTAACTCAAATTCTCTGCATGCATGAGATAATTTAGGCTAATTGATTAGTTAAATGGTTGATCACGGGGTTGTGATTGAACACACACCCTACTACTAGATCTTGCACTAGTTTCTCCAAGAGTTGGAACTAGTTTAACCACAGTTTACTAACCACAACTCAATTTAACTGAATTAAATTTTTACAACTGAGATTAACTCAACCTATGCTCCTAAAATTTAGGAATCAATATACATAACTCAATTTCATGCCCCTAAATCGAATTACATAAGCTTATTGAGTGATAAAAACTTAGTTAACTCATTCATGTTTTCTGTTGATGGAATTTATAATTTATCAATTTTAATTAAGAAAAACTCAAAATTGAGACTTTCTTGCTGCATTTTCAACAATCCATATCAGTAAGAAAGGGATTCACAACTAACCCGAGCTAGAACCTGTGGAATGTGTTGCATGAAACACTTTTCATTGCTTTTATTTCGACTCCAACGTCTATAACTAAAAAGCATCCAATAAAAAAAAAAACTAAATCAACTGTGTCTGTAACTTGCTATTAAAACATTGTGTTGTTGCTGAATCTTCTACTGAGCCTCCTGCTCTACTTTCAAAACTCCTCTTCACTACTTAGTATCTGACTAACAATAATCCTCTTTCTATTGAATACTCTAGGCCCCTATATTAAGGTAATGATCCATGAGGAGAACACCTCAATGGACCCTACCCAAATTCTACAAATCTTAGGCTAAGTATCTACATTGACCCTCCTCATTGTTGGAGGTAAGGTTGTATGTTCTCCCTCTTCCGACTTTGCTCTAAATTCCCCCCTACTAGAGGTCTCCACTACAGTGGATGTCTCCACTCTACTTCTTCTCTACTTATCCATTTTTGGCTGTTGCACAAACTCCTCAGGCTACTTCTGAGGCTACATGTTGACAGGTATAACATGCTCCCTCTCAACCACCATATCTCTACTCTCAACCTCGCTCCTCAAGGATATGCATGCATATTATACCTCTAGTGCATATAATTTCTTGAATCGAGCATCGATCTGCTTCACCTATACCATAGCGATGTGTCTTACGAATTCCTTTCCTTTCTTGAATATCACATCATAGCCACGATCTTCCAACACCAAGATGGAAACCAAATTATTCTTTAGACACAGAAAAAAAATCACATCTTTGAGCCTGAGAGGGGAGCCTAAATCCCTCTGAAAGGTGCCTATATGAATATCGATAGAATTATACCTTCTCTCGTCTCCAAAATCAATATTCATTTGGAGATCTTTTTCCTCCAAGTCACTAAAAAAATATCTATTCCCCGTCATATGTAACTATTAACCACTATCGATATACCACACAATTCCATTGTTGTTGTTGTCATGCATGCAATGAGAGTAAAATCAAGCTCAAATTGTGAAGCTATATATTCATCTGGTACTGCTACTATTTAATCCTTCTTTCTTTCCTTCTTATGTGGATATTTCATGGCATAGTGCCCAAATGCATGACATTGAACGCACTTGATTTTGGACAAGTATTCCTGCTTGCCCTCTAGGCCTGAATTAGCCTAACCTTGGGACTTCTTCCCTTTGGCCTTCCTTCATTTGCTGACTAATGAAAATTCCTCTTCCTTTTCTTTGGATGAGGTCCCATCTCTAGTATTCTACCTTATTTCCTCCTGCACTAGAACATACCATAACCACTGCCACTATGGTAGTTTTTCACTCCCATTTACTGAATCTTGATAACTATGCCAAGCCTTGGGAATTCCCAAGAGGGCTAGAGCTACAGGGTATTCTTCTGGGACATAAACACCGACCCTGCCAAGTTCATCATGACACTATGTAAACCTACCAAGATACTACAGAATTGTGTCATTATTTTACATCTTCATGCTTCAAATATTCTCCTTGAGTTCTAGATTATTGTGGTCACTATTTTTCTCAAACAACTCTGTTATTGTTTTCCATATCATGAATGGATTCTTTTTCCCATGGATATTCAAGATAATATGATCTTGAAATCCCTCCAATGTGATTCTCCTTGCCTTAGCCACATCCTTTTTCCAATGGGAAAGATCATGGGCATCAGATGCTGGGGGTTTTGATACATCTATCATGATGTATTCTAGCAGCCCATTTTCATCCAATACTTCCTCCACATGGATCTTCCATGCCACAAAATTTGTGGTTACCTCCAAATCATACTCAAGCCTAAGTCCATTGAAAGTCATATTCTCAATCTTGGAGAAAACCTGTAACACTAGTCTTCAAATTCAAACCTCCTCCAATGAAAACTTAGAAATATCTTCTCTACAATGAATCTAGCTCTGATTCTAAAATGCTCATGAAATTTTCAAAATCACAAGACTAGAAGCTACTCTACTGATGTACAAGAGTAAATTCATGATAGAGGACACAAATCATTAACATATATCAATATTCAATACACATACATATATATTTATCTAGGGGAAAGAAACTACTCAAAATACCTTACTATCTATATTACAATAATCAAATAATCCAGATGAATAAAATATTCTCCACTTAAGCTTGAGCTCAACTTGCACCTGTATCTTCTATCCTCTTCTTGACTGACTGAACCTCGTCGATACTTAGAAAATTTCAAGCCTTCCGAAGCTCCAAATTCCTTGAGTTATTTCTCCAGTAATTAGGTCCCTATTAATTAGGAAATTCACTCATCTAGATTGTGCAATTCCTTTATGCCAATCCTCTTATTTCATGCACCATTTGTACACATTGTAATATGCTACAACTGGTAGTACACTACCCTTAAACTCCAATATTAACTGGGTAGCTCAAGTCCTCTACATCCATGAGCTAATTTAGGTTGATTAATCAGTTAACTAGTTCATCACTGAGTTGGGACTAACTACACAACCCACTACTTGGACGTCCACTAGTTTCTCCAACAGTTGGACCTAGTTTAATTGACTTTAACTCATTTTAACTCAATTAAATTATTACAACTTAAGTTAACTCACCTTATGCTCCTAAAATTTAGGAATAATTGTACATAACCCAAGTACATACCCCCAACATGAATTAACTAATATAAATTAGTGATAAAAACTACATCACCTTAGCTAACTCGTTCAAGTTGTCTGTTGATGTGGAATTTCAAATTTCCCAATTTTAATTAAGGAAAAAATAAAAATTGAGACTTTCTTGATTTTCAGCAAGGAGATGGGTAGTCTCCTAATATAGAAGATACATTGAGAATTTTTTTTGACACCTAATCCTATGGGATGGGTGTGGATATTTAATTTTGTATAATAAATAATAATAGGAAATGAGGAAGGCCAAGAGTCATTGGGAGATGAATCCCAATAGCCTCACCTCCATGTATAAATGCATGTACATTCTTCAGCTAATACACATTCTGATTTGAGGAGTTACCTCCTGGTTTGACATGGTATCAGAGCCAGTCCCACTATTGGCATTTTTGCCTGTGGTGTAACTCCCTCTCCTTTGCTCAGTCAGTTTTTTAATAGTTTTTGCTGCTCCTACTTATTGCTATACTGTTATTCTGCATTTTTTTATCTCTGCATAGCTTTGACATTTGCAGCTCCTGAAGATTCTGAAATCCTGCAGTTCCTGGAACACTGCAAATTGCAGCCCCCTCTGCAGTCCTGCAAAGATCCCATTCCTAAAATTTGTAGCAGCCTCTCGGTCTCCCTCTCTCCAACGCTCTCCTTTGCAGCTCCTGCAGCTCCTAAAGATTCTGCAATCCTGCAGTTCCTGGAACACTGCAAATTGCAGCCCCCTCTGCAGTCCTGCAAAGATCCCATTCCTAAATTTCGTAACGGCCTCTCGGCCTCCCTCTCTCCAACGCTCTCCTTTCCCAACGCATTTTCACTCAAGTCAACACCCCATTTCTCCACGCCTCTGCATACCCCCCTCACTCACACTGCAGACCCATCTCACCTACCCAATGCTCACTACGCCCCACTCCACTCTGCAAATCGAGCATTCCACATTCCACAGTCGGCCCTCCCATTGATATATGAAACACCGCCGGTCTGCCCATATAATACAGCTTTTTCATACAGCGTTATAAACTGTCATACCACGCCCTCATATAATAGCACCGCTCCACTGCATCACAGTCATACCTGCGCTGGCTCGACTCTAGTGTGTAATACCTCCACGCTGTCATACGCTGTCATGGTGCATATATGGTAATACACTGTGTTTTATATTCATTTTATATCGTTCTCCAGTTTTAATACGTTGTTTATTTCATTGTTTTAACAGTCACTACGTTTTTAAATACCGCTTTGTCATATATATATAACGCTCCTCTCCATTGTTGTATTTTGTAACGCTCTATCTCCAGCGTTTTATTACGCCCCTCCACCTTTAATACAACGCTGTCACCTTATCACTGTTAATACCGCTCCCCTTCACGCTGTAATAACTTATGGTAATACCGCTTCCCTTCACGCTGATATTAAACATTTACGCTGTCATGGTATCAACGCTGCATATGGTAATACCGCTCCCAATATTTTAATACCACGCCCCACCATAATACCACCCCTCCATTCATTATTCTATACCGCCCTCCCATCTTTTAATAACATGCACACCGCCCTCCCATCTTTTAATACCACGCCCCACCA